>CM060952.1:50411515-50756515 GCA_030765055.1 Mantis religiosa | reverse complement strand
GCTTCTAGATAGGGCAATAAATTTCTCGACGGCAAAGCAGTCAACGCTTGTGTGATACCGCCGTTCACCACAAAACCTACAAGCACATATAAATGAATGAAACAGAATGAAAGAGAAATTATGCATAGAAAACTGTAGTAAATGAGAAGCCATCCAAGATTTCACCCATATAACAAACATAAACATGATCAATCCAAGTCAGTTCAATAGGAATTGAACCCAAAAACACTTCAATGCAAATATCTGAGTTACCATGGGGCACTTTCCTCAGACCACTGAATTCTTTGTAACAGGAAATAGAGGGACTTCAGATGACACTTGGAGTACAAACTTTTGATTTTATGATAGCACTTTAAAGGTAGCGAAAGGATAAAGTATGAGAAGTAGTAAAATGAAACTATTTTAATGTCAGTAAATATAGCTTAACCTAGGAGCAATGTGGTCATCAACGTAACAATATGCCCTTATTCTCCCAACTATAAACATATATAGTGCGATACATATAAACCATTTCTATATGCCATAACTTTTAAACCGAATAATAGAACACACGTGCAACTTTAGGACAATATAATAAACAATTGGTAAATTACATTACACAATTTACATCTTAAAGAAAATGTTGGAAGTGTCCTCCACCAGCATCTATACATGTTTGCTCTCGTCTCACCATATTCTCTGAAGTTTTACGGAGAGTATCCTCACCAGTGTTACTTATTAGGGTTCGAAAACATCAAAATCGTCCGTCGCCAATATCTTGTATTCTGTTTTTTAGATACCACCACAAGAAAAAATGCAGTGAGGTTAGGTCGGAGTATCAGGGGGCCACAGACCTTTATAGAGTATTCGATTATCAAAGAAACAAGTTACAAGTTCCATGGTCTCATTGAATGTATGACACGTTGCTCCATCTTGCTGGAAATAACTTTGGCTTAATTCGATATCATCCAATTGCTCCAATATGTGCAGTTTAGTATGCACCACTTATTTATTGTTATTGATGGCCTTTAAAGCCGCCTGATGACACTAAAGAGTAAATAATATCTAAAATGCAGTACTAGATAAAACCCTACAAAAATGTTCAACACCGAAATTTTTCTGAAATCAAATTCACAGCTTCGTAGTACTGAAGTCTAATTTTGCTTACAGTACAAACGTTATTGGAACAACATAGTGCATGTAACACGTACACATAGATAACCACTTTTTAACTGTATAACTGCAAACAAATTTGATATCAAATCTGCTCCTTGCATTCTGAATTCATGGGCTTCTACGCAAACTAAATCAACTTGCGATGATAGGAAACTACAGTTGACATGATTTTGAGCAGCTTAAATAGAAGAAGTAATACTAAATAGTAAATAGTAAATGGAATAATATCTAGTATTTAGTTTTCTTTATTTTGTGTTAATTCTGTTTCATAAAATCCATTTTTGCAATAGTTTTGTAATTTTAACAAGTTAATTTTTACCTCTAATACTATGACATTCTTTTAACATAAAAAGGGACCCCGATAGTCATTTTTTAAAAATAGATTTTATGCTCAGAATAAATGTTATATTAAGTTTTAGAAATGTACAAAAAACCGGCTTTGGGTGAATTTATTGATTTGCCATCTAATGTAATAACATTTGCAAAATTTAATGAAGATATTTACAATATTCTCATATTACCTCGAGAAATAAAGGTTGATGCATAAAAAATTTAAGTAACCTTCAAATAGTAGTGTCAAAGTGGTGCCGGCTCCATTTATATTTTGCCATATGCATATCGTATGTTGAAATCAGGTATGTTATTGATAGATCTGTCCTCATGCATAGGAGCGGTGGACTTTCACAAGTATTGCCTATACAGTAATTATTAGGGCGAATGCCCAAATTCATCCGCTAAATGATTTAGCGTGTCCGACAATGAGATGAGTCGTTCGTAAATGGAAAACTACTTTAAGTATACATTTTAAAATGTAAAATATAAACATGAGTACTTTAGCTTTTGCAGACGACAAGTAGTTGTAGCATCTATTTAAGAGAGACTGTTTGTATTCAGCAACAACTATAGAGATTCTGGGAAATTGGAGTGAAGGTAGACAACCTTGTTGGACACGCTAAGTAATTTTGCGGATTAATTTGGGCTTTCGCCCTAATAATTACTGTATAGGCAATACTTGTAGAAGTGCACAAATTTGTTTCACTGTTTAAGCTAGCAATAGACTTTACCAACAATACATAGACTTAGCCAACAATATATGACATATAGAGGAAGTTTCAGCGAATTAGAACATATAGAGGAAGTCACGGCAAACTTCAACTATTCTTCTCCAGGCAGTTCACTAATTCTATATATAGTCCACTTAGGTTGTGATTGGTATGATTTGACGGCCAAAGCCCACGCCACAACGGAACACAATCTGCAAAGAGCTAGTTATAATTTAAGTATAGTGGCTACTGAATATATTTTGACAATTTCAGCTGAAATGGCATTTTATGAGAAAGACCCAGTCCGAACAAAAATTATCTTTGACAATTCGTTTTAAGCATTTGGGAATTTTCATTGGCAAGGATGAAACAAAAGACATACATGGAAAACTTAATTAATTTCGTCATATATATGAAAAAACTGTACCCTCTTTTGATCGTGTCCCCTTTTGGAGATGCGTTCTTTTGTTCATCTCTCTCCATCCGTTCATTCCTGGTAATATAAGTGTTAAGCCACTGATATCCGCATTCCAAATCTGGTTGAATCGTATGTAGTTCAGTTCCTACAGACAACTTTTAATAGAAGAGTAATCAACTAAGACTGAGACTGATTTTTTCTCACAGATGTTTATTACTGTAATTCAATGGTAAATGAATTAAATTAAATGTAATTCAATACTTTTATAGCGTCTCTGCCAGCCCTTGAACACGTGCTGCAGACCATTATTTGTCAGGTCCTTGAGAATCGCCTCACTTTTCTTGAGCACTGCTTCAGACTTCACAAATCGATTACCCCAAAGCTTTGCCTTTAGTGATGTAAATAAAAATGTCACAGGATGCAAGATTGGGGCCATAAGGGGGATGTGGTACACACGTAATGTTGAATCGAGGCAGAAACTGCATGATTTGATTTGCGACGTGAGCCCGTGCACTGTCATGATGAAGTCGCCACCCAGTCCGAGAAAGTTCTGCTCGTTTCTTTGCAATGTGCTTCCTCAGTGTAGCCAATACTGACGTGTACGAGTACTACCTATGTATCTGCAAAATATGGTGTGAAGGTACATAAGGGTGAGTGTACTTGTCTGTAGTTAGTTAATATATACCAGACCCTGAAGATGCAAAATATTACCTTTGCTACAAAAATGTACTCATATAATAGTAATTATATATTTCCAATATATCAGAACATCGAATTTCGTAAAAACGGTACGTCTTGTGTGAAAACTGTTATCATTTTCGAAATCAGTTTGCTTGCTTCCGTATCAGGAGCCTATTTTCATGAAAACCGGAGAAGTGGTGCAGGACAGTGTAATCACTGCGTACATAATTCTGAAATTTATTGCTCAAGAATATTTAAAACTTTTTGAAGTAGATCCACAATCAGAAGCGTTATGTGTATAAAACCTCCTGTATTGTCCATGTACCAAGAGTTCACAGAGAACCATGTTATCACTGTTCTGTGTAATTGTATATGATCGACAGAGGACGTAGCATACCACTGTATGCCGGAGAAGCTGCCTGGCAAGCAAGGCATTCAATACTAAGTTCACTAACACGGTAACATTATTACAATAAAACAGCGACAGAATTATGTACCTTACGGTATCTCCGATATTGCATAAAAATAAACAATAAAATGTTAATCTTCCTTATAATACCTGAAGTGTGGCTCAGTCCGCCTCGGTAGCGTAGATGGTAGCGTGTCTGTCCCACGTTCAAGAGGTCCCGACTTCGAATCTCGGTCAGGGTGAGTTACCTGGATAAGGTTTTTCCGGAGTTTTCCCTTATCCTTCAAGACGACTGTCGGGTATCTCTAAGCTTCAAGGACCCCGGAACCATTTGAACATCATTTCACCAATTTCATTCATCGTCCGATATGATTGGAAATAATTGTATCGAAGATAGGCATGAGAGATTTATGGGTAACAGATGAGTCAAATCACAGTGGTTTTTGGAAGTAAGCGACAACCAGAGTAAAAGACATAGATAGGCAGGAGGTATGGGAAAGTATAGAAGAAAAGACACCTTTGAAAATGTATAAGCATTTAAAGACAGAAAGAGGTAGGGAAAAATATATAGATCATTGTGACAAACCTGGAAGAGGAAGCATGGCATGGATGAGAGTAAGAATAATATATCTACAAGAGTTGAGAAGTCATGAGGTAGGGATATGTGATTTTGTGGAGATGAAGAGAGCACTGTTCACTATCTGATAGAGTGTAAGAAGTTAAGAAATTGCAGGAGAACAATATGGGATAAGAAATGGGACAGTATGAGCAAAGAGGTAGTGTGCCCGCCTCGGTAGCGAAGATGGTAGCATGTCTGCCTCACGTTCAAGAGGTCCCGAGTTCGAATCTCGGTCAGGGTGAGTTACATGGATAAGGTTCTTCCTGGGTTTTCCCTTATCCTGAAAGACGAATGTCGGGTAACTCTAAGCTCTATGGACCCTGGGCCCATTTGAGCATCATTTCACCCATTCCATTCATCGTCTGATATGACTTAACATTGGAGGACGTAAATTACAAAGAGAGAGAGAGAGAGAGAGAGAGAGAGAGAGAGAGAGAGAGAGAGAGAGAGAGAGAGAGAGAGAGAGAGAGAGAGAGAGAGAGAGAGAGAGAGAGAGAGAAAGAGAGAGATGTAGTGGCGTTACGCACGTTAACGGGGATGAGTGAAAAAATAGATGTATAGGAGAATTCTTATGTAGGTTAAGAGAATAGTGACTTAGGGTAAAAGAAGCGAAGGTGAAGAAGAAAGGACACCAAGCTGCTCAAGAAAACCAAAAGCTTTTCGCCAGGGGGACTGAGTCAGCGGGTAAATCTTGGGTCAGCAATTTCAAGGAAGTAAAATAAGTGCATGTTCGATGTTAAGTTATTGTAATGAAATTGCAATATAAACTGTACAAATAAATATCAATATATCAAAAAATATATAAAAAAATATATCAAAATTCTAATACACAATATCAGATATGAGCATTGGAAGGTCCGTACTAGTATTCTTAATCCATTTATATAAGATTGATATATTAACGAAATTCACGGAAATTCGCAAAATTGGTTGTTGTGGAATTTTGTTTTCGTCATAAAATGAACCTAACCATTATTTCGATCTTTATTACTCGTGTTATTTCGACTCTCTCCATGATGCAATTATCCTCCAACTTTTACAAAATTCAGTATGTAAATGGAGCAGCCATTACTATAAATGCCAGAACAGGGATGCTGCAATGAACTCTCAAAACAATGCACATTCACTGAAGTGCTGAGTAGGCAGACACACGTGAATGACCCACTACTGTGTCTCTAAGCTAACGTTTTAATGTCATGATTTTCCGTAGAGAGCGCCACGTAGCAGTTATATATGTTATGAGGAAGATTTACAGGCACCCTCCGTGTTCACTTATTTTACGACTGGAGGAGCAATAAAACGATTTCTGCTGAAGAGCATCTAGCTCGTCTTCTTGCAGTTAAGAATTTCAGCTGCCTTGTCAACTGAACCGTAATAGCTGGAATAGGTACATGCCCTCTAAATGCCTGCTCGTTACCTTCCATGGAGAATACTAAGCGAGTCAGCAACCCTTATTGCTACGGATTTTGATGTCTTAATGTTTATCTCCATACGATCGTAGGATTTCGAAGGAAGAAGAATGGCATCGTAAACCAACTAGAGAGGGCAAGGCCATGAGGAAAGGCTGCTGTTAAACAAAAACACATACCAATTTATGTGTTTATAGACAATAATGAATGACCTAATTCAAAATTTTATTATTATGAGAAAACTACACCATTTTTCAACTCCAAAGCTGTAGTTATCCCTGAGTAAGGCTAAATGAAAAACAATGGCTAATATCAGTAGCTTTCCACGAAGTAAAGCTTGGGAAGAAATTTGCCCTTGCATTTTTGGGTCAAAAAAGCGTAAACCTCTCAGGGCACCAGTAGCCTTAGATGTTATAATGGAATTAGTTGCTTGTTTTCAGCAGACAAGTCCGAGAAAACCACAATTCCAAGTGGAAAGTCAGTTGATATCTGTGTAACAAGGAAGCCAATAAATTATTCCAGAGGCATTAAAATACTTGATTTATAATTATAAAGCCCATTCATTATATGCCAAAATACAGGCAAATAGTAGATGGGTTAATGACACATAAAGATATTATCAAGAATAAGGGGTAAACTATAAAATGGATGGTTAGAAACAAGTAACATTTTAAGATGTATAATATATACTGCTCAACAAACGAGAGGTTAGCTTTCTCACATAAGTTACAGCTACTGACTACAAGGTCTATCCAGATAACTCAAATAATAAACATCGAACGGAAAGTTTTATTGAAATTACGAGCAAAGATGATGTAAACATCAGAAGAGACGATACATTTTAGTAATTTAATGAAGGGAACAATAATCGGCCGGTAAATTAAGGAAAGTTAATTTCCCAGCTAAAAAGGGACGTTAAATTCAAATTAGAGTTTATTATGCAAATTAATTTGAAACCAAGCAGCACGTCACATGTAAAAAAAAAAAAAAAAAAAACTTATGTGTAACATAAGCTTCTTTTGTGGAAACGTAGAGTCAGACTGAAAAATTCAATGCCATAGCCGGGATTTGAACCACGGATCTTCTGGTTTCCGTCCAGCCGCACTACCATTGTGCTACTATGGCCAACATGCCGATATGACATTAAATTCTCCAACTGACTCGTATTTTCCCGGTAAACCACTTAGGAGTTCTCATAAACACATGAGACAAACTACCTTAATGGCGACTTACTACATGTAAGTACTTTAAGGCCCGGGCTTTATAGTTAACCACTATTAGGTTAATTAATGGAAATTAATTATTCTTTCACACTGGCCGTGTGTAGGCTAAATTGTGGAAACGTAGAGTCAGACTGAAAAATTCAATGCCATAGCCGGGATTTGAACCACGGATCTTCTGGTTTCCGTCCAGCCGCACTACCATTGTGCTACTATGGCCAACATGCCGATATGACATTAAATTCTCCAACTGACTCGTATTTTCCCGGTAAACCACTTAGGAGTTCTCATAAACACATGAGACAAACTACCTTAATGGCGACTTACTACATGTAAGTACTTTAAGGCCCGGGCTTTATAGTTAACCACTATTAGGTTAATTAATGGAAATTAATTATTCTTTCACACTGGCCGTGTGTAGGCTAAATTGTGGAAACGTAGAGTCAGACTGAAAAATTCAATGCCATAGCCGGGATTTGAACCACGGATCTTCTGGTTTCCGTCCAGCCGCACTACCATTGTGCTACTATGGCCAACATGCCGATATGACATTAAATTCTCCAACTGACTCGTATTTTCCCGGTAAACCACTTAGGAGTTCTCATAAACACATGAGACAAACTACCTTAATGGCGACTTACTACATGTAAGTACTTTAAGGCCCGGGCTTTATAGTTAACCACTATTAGGTTAATTAATGGAAATTAATTATTCTTTCACACTGGCCGTGTGTAGGCTAAATTGTGGAAACGTAGAGTCAGACTGAAAAATTCAATGCCATAGCCGGGATTTGAACCACGGATCTTCTGGTTTCCGTCCAGCCGCACTACCATTGTGCTACTATGGCCAACATGCCGATATGACATTAAATTCTCCAACTGACTCGTATTTTCCCGGTAAACCACTTAGGAGTTCTCATAAACACATGAGACAAACTACCTTAATGGCGACTTACTACATGTAAGTACTTTAAGGCCCGGGCTTTATAGTTAACCACTATTAGGTTAATTAATGGAAATTAATTATTCTTTCACACTGGCCGTGTGTAGGCTAAATTGTGGAAACGTAGAGTCAGACTGAAAAATTCAATGCCATAGCCGGGATTTGAACCACGGATCTTCTGGTTTCCGTCCAGCCGCACTACCATTGTGCTACTATGGCCAACATGCCGATATGACATTAAATTCTCCAACTGACTCGTATTTTCCCGGTAAACCACTTAGGAGTTCTCATAAACACATGAGACAAACTACCTTAATGGCGACTTACTACATGTAAGTACTTTAAGGCCCGGGCTTTATAGTTAACCACTATTAGGTTAATTAATGGAAATTAATTATTCTTTCACACTGGCCGTGTGTAGGCTAAATTGTGGAAACGTAGAGTCAGACTGAAAAATTCAATGCCATAGCCGGGATTTGAACCACGGATCTTCTGGTTTCCGTCCAGCCGCACTACCATTGTGCTACTATGGCCAACATGCCGATATGACATTAAATTCTCCAACTGACTCGTATTTTCCCGGTAAACCACTTAGGAGTTCTCATAAACACATGAGACAAACTACCTTAATGGCGACTTACTACATGTAAGTACTTTAAGGCCCGGGCTTTATAGTTAACCACTATTAGGTTAATTAATGGAAATTAATTATTCTTTCACACTGGCCGTGTGTAGGCTAAATTGTGGAAACGTAGAGTCAGACTGAAAAATTCAATGCCATAGCCGGGATTTGAACCACGGATCTTCTGGTTTCCGTCCAGCCGCACTACCATTGTGCTACTATGGCCAACATGCCGATATGACATTAAATTCTCCAACTGACTCGTATTTTCCCGGTAAACCACTTAGGAGTTCTCATAAACACATGAGACAAACTACCTTAATGGCGACTTACTACATGTAAGTACTTTAAGGCCCGGGCTTTATAGTTAACCACTATTAGGTTAATTAATGGAAATTAATTATTTTTCACACTGGCCGTGTGTAGGCTAAATTGTGGAAACGTAGAGTCAGACTGAAAAATTCAATGCCATAGCCGGGATTTGAACCACGGATCTTCTGGTTTCCGTCCAGCCGCACTACCATTGTGCTACTATGGCCAACATGCCGATATGACATTAAATTCTCCAACTGACTCGTATTTTCCCGGTAAACCACTTAGGAGTTCTCATAAACACATGAGACAAACTACCTTAATGGCGACTTACTACATGTAAGTACTTTAAGGCCCGGGCTTTATAGTTAACCACTATTAGGTTAATTAATGGAAATTAATTATTCTTTCACACTGGCCGTGTGTAGGCTAAATTGTGGAAACGTAGAGTCAGACTGAAAAATTCAATGCCATAGCCGGGATTTGAACCACGGATCTTCTGGTTTCCGTCCAGCCGCACTACCATTGTGCTACTATGGCCAACATGCCGATATGACATTAAATTCTCCAACTGACTCGTATTTTCCCGGTAAACCACTTAGGAGTTCTCATAAACACATGAGACAAACTACCTTAATGGCGACTTACTACATGTAAGTACTTTAAGGCCCGGGCTTTATAGTTAACCACTATTAGGTTAATTAATGGAAATTAATTATTCTTTCACACTGGCCGTGTGTAGGCTAAATTGTGGAAACGTAGAGTCAGACTGAAAAATTCAATGCCATAGCCGGGATTTGAACCACGGATCTTCTGGCATTGAATTTTTCAGTCTGACTCTACGTTTCCACAATTTAGCCTACACACGGCCAGTGTGAAAGAATAATTAATTTCCATTAATTAACCTAATAGTGGTTAACTATAAAGCCCGGGCCTTAAAGTACTTACATGTAGTAAGTCGCCATTAAGGTAGTTTGTCTCATGTGTTTATGAGAACTCCTAAGTGGTTTACCGGGAAAATACGAGTCAGTTGGAGAATTTAATGTCATATCGGCATGTTGGCCATAGTAGCACAATGGTAGTGCGGCTGGACGGAAACCAGAAGATCCGTGGTTCAAATCCCGGCTATGGCATTGAATTTTTCAGTCTGACTCTACGTTTCCACAATTTAGCCTACACACGGCCAGTGTGAAAGAATAATTAATTTCCATTAATTAACCTAATAGTGGTTAACTATAAAGCCCGGGCCTTAAAGTACTTACATGTAGTAAGTCGCCATTAAGGTAGTTTGTCTCATGTGTTTATGAGAACTCCTAAGTGGTTTACCGGGAAAATACGAGTCAGTTGGAGAATTTAATGTCATATCGGCATGTTGGCCATAGTAGCACAATGGTAGTGCGGCTGGACGGAAACCAGAAGATCCGTGGTTCAAATCCCGGCTATGGCATTGAATTTTTCAGTCTGACTCTACGTTTCCACAATTTAGCCTACACACGGCCAGTGTGAAAGAATAATTAATTTCCATTAATTAACCTAATAGTGGTTAACTATAAAGCCCGGGCCTTAAAGTACTTACATGTAGTAAGTCGCCATTAAGGTAGTTTGTCTCATGTGTTTATGAGAACTCCTAAGTGGTTTACCGGGAAAATACGAGTCAGTTGGAGAATTTAATGTCATATCGGCATGTTGGCCATAGTAGCACAATGGTAGTGCGGCTGGACGGAAACCAGAAGATCCGTGGTTCAAATCCCGGCTATGGCATTGAATTTTTCAGTCTGACTCTACGTTTCCACAATTTAGCCTACACACGACCAGTGTGAAAGAATAATTAATTTCCATTAATTAACCTAATAGTGGTTAACTATAAAGCCCGGGCCTTAAAGTACTTACATGTAGTAAGTCGCCATTAAGGTAGTTTGTCTCATGTGTTTATGAGAACTCCTAAGTGGTTTACCGGGAAAATACGAGTCAGTTGGAGAATTTAATGTCATATCGGCATGTTGGCCATAGTAGCACAATGGTAGTGCGGCTGGACGGAAACCAGAAGATCCGTGGTTCAAATCCCGGCTATGGCATTGAATTTTTCAGTCTGACTCTACGTTTCCACAATTTAGCCTACACACGGCCAGTGTGAAAGAATAATTAATTTCCATTAATTAACCTAATAGTGGTTAACTATAAAGCCCGGGCCTTAAAGTACTTACATGTAGTAAGTCGCCATTAAGGTAGTTTGTCTCATGTGTTTATGAGAACTCCTAAGTGGTTTACCGGGAAAATACGAGTCAGTTGGAGAATTTAATGTCATATCGGCATGTTGGCCATAGTAGCACAATGGTAGTGCGGCTGGACGGAAACCAGAAGATCCGTGGTTCAAATCCCGGCTATGGCATTGAATTTTTCAGTCTGACTCTACGTTTCCACAATTTAGCCTACACACGGCCAGTGTGAAAGAATAATTAATTTCCATTAATTAACCTAATAGTGGTTAACTATAAAGCCCGGGCCTTAAAGTACTTACATGTAGTAAGTCGCCATTAAGGTAGTTTGTCTCATGTGTTTATGAGAACTCCTAAGTGGTTTACCGGGAAAATACGAGTCAGTTGGAGAATTTAATGTCATATCGGCATGTTGGCCATAGTAGCACAATGGTAGTGCGGCTGGACGGAAACCAGAAGATCCGTGGTTCAAATCCCGGCTATGGCATTGAATTTTTCAGTCTGACTCTACGTTTCCACAATTTAGCCTACACACGGCCAGTGTGAAAGAATAATTAATTTCCATTAATTAACCTAATAGTGGTTAACTATAAAGCCCGGGCCTTAAAGTACTTACATGTAGTAAGTCGCCATTAAGGTAGTTTGTCTCATGTGTTTATGAGAACTCCTAAGTGGTTTACCGGGAAAATACGAGTCAGTTGGAGAATTTAATGTCATATCGGCATGTTGGCCATAGTAGCACAATGGTAGTGCGGCTGGACGGAAACCAGAAGATCCGTGGTTCAAATCCCGGCTATGGCATTGAATTTTTCAGTCTGACTCTACGTTTCCACAATTTAGCCTACACACGGCCAGTGTGAAAGAATAATTAATTTCCATTAATTAACCTAATAGTGGTTAACTATAAAGCCCGGGCCTTAAAGTACTTACATGTAGTAAGTCGCCATTAAGGTAGTTTGTCTCATGTGTTTATGAGAACTCCTAAGTGGTTTACCGGGAAAATACGAGTCAGTTGGAGAATTTAATGTCATATCGGCATGTTGGCCATAGTAGCACAATGGTAGTGCGGCTGGACGGAAACCAGAAGATCCGTGGTTCAAATCCCGGCTATGGCATTGAATTTTTCAGTCTGACTCTACGTTTCCACAATTTAGCCTACACACGGCCAGTGTGAAAGAATAATTAATTTCCATTAATTAACCTAATAGTGGTTAACTATAAAGCCCGGGCCTTAAAGTACTTACATGTAGTAAGTCGCCATTAAGGTAGTTTGTCTCATGTGTTTATGAGAACTCCTAAGTGGTTTACCGGGAAAATACGAGTCAGTTGGAGAATTTAATGTCATATCGGCATGTTGGCCATAGTAGCACAATGGTAGTGCGGCTGGACGGAAACCAGAAGATCCGTGGTTCAAATCCCGGCTATGGCATTGAATTTTTCAGTCTGACTCTACGTTTCCACAATTTAGCCTACACACGGCCAGTGTGAAAGAATAATTAATTTCCATTAATTAACCTAATAGTGGTTAACTATAAAGCCCGGGCCTTAAAGTACTTACATGTAGTAAGTCGCCATTAAGGTAGTTTGTCTCATGTGTTTATGAGAACTCCTAAGTGGTTTACCGGGAAAATACGAGTCAGTTGGAGAATTTAATGTCATATCGGCATGTTGGCCATAGTAGCACAATGGTAGTGCGGCTGGACGGAAACCAGAAGATCCGTGGTTCAAATCCCGGCTATGGCATTGAATTTTTCAGTCTGACTCTACGTTTCCACAATTTAGCCTACACACGGCCAGTGTGAAAGAATAATTAATTTCCATTAAGCTTCTTTTGTCGATGCCCTAATCTACCTAAACTTTACAGTCTGCCAGAAAATCTGCTGAAAACTGTTCAAGCTGAAAATCCATTAATTTATTTAAGAGAAAGTCAGTTTACAAAGAACTCAAATAAGTTACCACCTATCCAAACTATATTGACACTTTCCACGCAGCTTTGGCTTTAAAAATGGTGATATAAGAATTTTCAGAGCAATAAAACCTGACAATAAAATGGCAACTATGAAGAAAAACCCTTCCCCAATTAATGGTAGGTATAAAAATTTAAAATCCTTAAAAAGTTTTAAGTAACTGAAATCATATTTTAAAATAACTGATATTCAGGTAAGGATTAGAATGTTAGATGATTTCGTGTATAGTACTGACTCCGTAACTCAAGAACAATGGAAAGTATTGAATTAAATTGCATGTGACTTATAACACAAAGTTAAACTGATTTATGGTAGAAATTAATATGAACACTTTAATGCTCAGAACTCCAAAGTAATCCAACAACAATAACACATCGTGATAATAGTCGTGGTACTATAAACAACTCTACCATTTCTTACATTTAAGCTACCCACTAAGTTATGCAGTAGTGCATTCGTGAACACATTTTCTTGTTCTTCATAGTAATTTCGTTATCCTACCATGTCAGATCAAATTTATCCAATTATTTTAGATTTGAACTATTCCTAAGAGGGCAGTAGATTCATATCCCCAAGTATATAGATACAAGAACACTTTACACGATTACGTCTCCGTTACAACAATTTTTCTTTAGCTTTTAAACTTTAAAGCTTTATTTTATGCTTTCTCGTGTTTCTCTATGAACTTACAAGGTTTTGACTCATTGTACTACATATGTAGATGGCGAAGCATTGCCATGGAGACTTGTTTACGTTTGTCATTTGTTATCAGTCTGTCTTCAATGTTTAATATGAGTACAGGTAGTGAGTTAACTGCGCGTGTTTCGTTATACCATTACTGGATATTCATTCCGATAACGGACAGACATGATTTTTATGGAAATTAGTTGTTCTTTAACGCCGGATGTGTGTAGGCTAAATTGTGGAAACGTAGTCAGACTAAAAAATTCAATGCGAAAGCCATACTAGTCAGTTGGAGAATTTAATGTCATATCGGCACGTTGGCCATAGTAGCTCAATGGTAGAGAGGCTGGGCAGAAACCAGAAGATCCGTGCTTCAAATCTCGGCTATGGCATTTAATTTTTCAGTCTGACTCTACGTTTCCATGACTTTTATGTTTGGTCGTGCGAATGATAATGGATGCGAGGCTGCACGGCTGTATCAGATGTAGTTTCCAGACCAAAGACAACCGAGTCATCCAAACCTAGACGCTGTTTATCGTCGCCTTGCTGAGACACTAACCACTGCAACAAGGACTATTGATTTAAAAGAGTTGTTCGTATGCTGGAACGCGAAGAACATATGTTAAAGGGTGCCGAAGACGATCCAGGCATCAGTACAAGAAAATTGGCTGTGGCATCTGGTATATCAAACGTGACAGCATGCAGGATACTTCATGAGCAGCTCCTGCATCCATATCATATTCAACGTATGTAGGGCCTTTCGCCTGCTGATTACCCACCACGAGTTAACTTTTGCCAATTGTTTGTAGCACAAACAGCCAATTCATTGTTTGTGTCGTCAGTTTTGTTTACAGATGAGGCAACGTTTAGGGAGATGTAATTACTAATTTCTACAACGTACACGTATGGGTAGATCGTAATCCTCATGCTGTTCTTCAGGCTAGACATCAGCAACAGTTTAATCTGAATGTGCGGGCTGGGATTGTAGGGGACTGTCTGATAGGTCCATACGTTTTACCAGCACGTCTTACTGGTTCTGCCTACAGGGACTTTATCCAACACACTCTTCCCGACCTACTTCAGGAGATGCACATTTAATTCGCACTGACTGGTATCTGCCATGATCGATGGATACGCAGAGCAGGACCAGTTCTATGGCCTGCGCATTCTCGAACTCAATCCTGTGTATTTTTACATCTGGGAGCATCTTAAAGCATTGGTTTATGGAGCTGCCATCCCGGATGCAGAAACGCTTCATCGAAGTGTCATGGAAGCCTGCGAGACTATTCACCACCATTCCAGTGTTTTTGCAAGGTACGACATTCCAGGATTCGACGAGTAATGGCATGAATAGAAGCAAGAGTAGGACATTGCGAGCATTTATTTTTAGTTTCGTGTGTTATAAGTGCACCACTGTGTTGAACACCTTCTAACGAGAAAACAAAGGTTTATGGGACGTATGTTCAGATGAACGTTTTTCCTTTTGGTGAAAGGAACCCATATCCAAAGTTTGTAAAAGTATTTGCAAAAAGTATTTGAATTAGTATTTGTAAAAGGTATTGTTAAAATTATTTGTAGAAGTATTTCTGATATGTGTGTTTATGTGTATATATACACCTCAATTATTTGTTAAAGAAAACAGGAATTTACTACTTAAAAGGTGAATAGACGTTTACAGAACTTTTTATTTTAGTTGTCCCTGCAAATTATTAATTATGAGTTCATCTCTACTTAAGACCATCATTTACACTACCACCATATCTATGTGCTATGAACCTGTTAAATCAATGTAATGCAAAGGACAACCTGCCTTCTAAACCGATGATTCAAAGTCTAATACAGCGGTGCTTACCTCGATCAAGTAAGGGGAAAGTGAAATCACTTCCTTCCACCCACGTACGACAGTTCCTGAGTTCCAATGACGGCACAGCGGTGTCATTTTTACGTACAGGAAATGAAAGACGTTCACAATCATACGCCTTTGCCTAGTAGACCTGTCTGTTGTTACGTTGGTCTTTGGTGAGTATATGCTCCAGCGTTGAGCATCCGTTGGACTAGAATTCGAAATCCTGCCATTGAAATTATACAACACAACGTCATTAAGGTCATAACGGTTTTAACATATGCCAAATTACGGCTTAGATTATACATGCAAAGAGTTAACCAGTCACAATATACAGGAATAAAGAAAGATATTGCGGATTTAGAACAAACAAATGTATCAAACGAATAAAAAGAAATATAACACACCAACTGGAATTAGAACCTTCTGTATTAGAGCCATGCTGCAATAATTGAGTTACTGCAGCTTTTATCTGTCAAAGTAAACGGAATAGTGCGATGAATATCCAGGAGGCAATTGGGGTCAAATCATCCTTGAAATATATTTACTCAATGAATACCAGATATCGGAGCTCAGTCATTTCAAGCTTCAGCGACTTAATCCGAGGATCCTTATGGTTTAGTTTTGTGAAGACCTCACAAGCTTGAATCAGATTTCCCACTTTTGTTCTAAATATGAATGGTTTGTTCTTTTCACAAGCAATTGCAGTTTCATTTGGTGTTCCAAAGAACTGGGATATCTTTTCCATTATGATTAACTTTCCAAAATTTTTAAACTACAGTTTTCGATTTAGAGTTTGCGAATTGCTAAATCATTACATGTTTAACTTTTTAATGTTTCTCAGCGATTAAATATGCTAGCACTCCTATTAAAGAGTATTAAATCAAAATGTGTGTATTTAAAAAAAATTAGGAATTTTTATATGAATAACCGTCTGTAAAACGTAATGTCCAGCAAACTTTTGCAACTAAGTGGATGCTTCTTCTCTCCCTGAATAAAGTAAATGACACACCACTAATCTTCTGTAACCAAGGTTGACTGTTACATTATTTGTTTCTAAGTTATAGCTTAATTTTTATCAGGTTTACTCATACATACACATAAAACTGGTTGACTAATTAAATCACCATTTCTTTTTCGCGAAAACAGTTTGCTTTCATGGTACTAAGCAGGATATCTGTTAAAAGACCGTCTGAACTACATATTGTCCTCGTGCTGTTAAAATATTGCAACACAAAATAACATTTTCATAATTGTATTTTGATATTAATATGTCATTCCCAAAATCCAAGAGAACTTTGAATTTAAATTTTCCGCAATTTCAATATTATTGCTTTCTCTATATTATTCTGAACATATAGAGACTGAAATACAGAATTTTCTAAAACCTCTTTTGCGCCATTTCTTTATGTATATTTTTTCTAAGATATACTAGTATCCAAAAATCCAAAGATTTTTGTCTCTTTATGCATAGGTGGTCTGAAAGTCATTTCTACAGATTTGTTTTCCAACATAGTCTCCTTGTAAGTCTACACACTTCTCCCAGCGATGCTTGCATCTCTGTAACCCCACCAGATAGTACTCAGCGTTTTTCTCTGCAAAATAATTGTTCACGAAGGAGATCGCCTCTTCATTTGACGAAACTCTATGTTTTCCGAACGCAATTTTCAGATGAGGGAACAAAATGAAGTCCCTTGGGGCTATATCTGGTGAGTAAGGCGGAGAGCAAGCAGTTCAAACCATAATTCGTGGGTTTTCGCCATTGTAACCTGTTTTTCCGCAAGTTATGCCTTCAGTTTGTTATGTAATGATGCGTAGCATGCTCCTGTAATGGTTTATCCTTTTTGAAGATAATCGATTAAAATAATTCCATGACTATCCCCCCAAGAAACAGTCACCATCACCTTCCCAGCCGAAATAGACAGCTTTAGCTTCTTTTGGAGCCGGTTTTCCCTTTGCAGTCCACTATTTGGACTGTATTTTTGTTTTGGGCGTATAATGGTGTGTCCAAGTTTCATCTACAGTAATTAATCAGCAACAAAACTCGGATTAATTGAACCTAAGCTGCACCAACAGTGTCTTTAAAATGTTAATTGGAACACGTTTTTGGTCTAACTTGAGCAAACGCGGCACCCAACGCGCGGATAGCTTTCTCATGTTGAGAAAGCTAAATGCTGATTTAATAAGTGACAAACACGTTCTTTTGACATGTTCCTAACCACTGCTAGCTCTCTTAATTTAATTTGGCGGTCGTCTGCCACCATATGGCGAACATTGGCGATATTTTCGTCGGTAGCTGCAGGTTTTGGACGCCCTGAACGTTCATCGTTTCCCAAGCTCTTAAGGCCACGTTTAAATTAAGCTGGCCAAAATTTAACTGATAAATGATGGTATGGAGCCCCCATACTCATTATCCAACTCATCTTTGATTTGCGTAGGCGTATTGCCTTTTAAAACAAATATTTATTGACAGCTCCATACTCGACTTTGTCTATTTTCAATTTGTTCATTTATTTATTTGTTCATAAAAACACATCATGTCACTCGCTCTTACATAACAGCTGAGCGTCCAAATTGGCTGAAACTTTGGTGAGTAACTGTCAACAGATGGACAGCGAAATTCATTTGCTTTTATTTAGGATAGCTGCCATCTTCATGTTGAGGTCGAAAACTTTTCAGACCACCCTCGTACAGCCAATACTGTAAAATTGTATTACAACAGTCATTAGAAAGTACTCACATATACCCATTTACATTCGAATGTTAGCGTCGTATTTTTATGTAACTTCTAAGATAGTTTTGTTGGGCCAAAGATAAAAAATATTTGCAGCTGTGCAGCGGTTTGCAGAGTTCATAATGTTTGAAATGAAAACAGTGATTGTAAGTGGGGAATAAATTAAACGTTAACTACACGAAAAGAAAAATATGCAATAATTGTTATTGCGGAGACATACATATCATTCTAGTAAATGCACATGTTATGCAACATGGTTATTTGCCTACCATATTTTAATATTTTTGCTAAGGATCAATACTGGCAAATTTTTCTCTATATATCTCTACGGCTTGTATTTCTTTCCATTTGACACCAAAAGCCCAGGCTAAATATTTTTCTAATGCTACGTAATAAAAATTCTGTATTATCTGAGTTGAAATCTGAATATCGTACCCTCTTAGAAAAACACTAGAATTCCCGAGGCAAATCAGCGGAGTATACAATATCAACACGGTTGGAATAGTGTGTTACGTATAACATGCATTCATAGCAGACTGTTAGCAGAATTAATTACTACCTCGCTCCTAATTTTAAATTAATATTTATTTCTTCTGGAAAAACGCCTGCCTCCCTGCCTGCCTTTACGGTCATGTCTATAATGATGCCTCCCTCCGCTCGGCGTTTTTCTTTTCTTTCTTTAGTTTTATTTTTGTGTCTGTATGTTTATTCCTTTCGCTCTCTATTTCTCCTTTTTGTGTTCATTTGTCTCCTTAGCTGTCGTTGCTCCTGTTGTTTCTTTGTTCCCCCATTTTTTGTTTTCTTTTTTAATTAGTTCACATTTAAACAATGCTATGGGATGACTGAAAGATAAAATAAACTCTTCTTTGAAATTAATATTATTAGTTTTATGATCCATTATTATACTGGTCACCAAACTACGATGTGATTGACAGTAACCACATGGAATAACGGTCTAAATAAATGGGAGAGGATGAGTACGTCATAGCCTTTGTCACAGTAACGATTAAAATGACAAATTAGAGTTTAGACGTTTCCATGACAACGTTAGACGCTAAATCTTGGTTGCCGATATTCTAACACGTGCTTAGCATGTGTTGCGGACGACCGAGTTACGCAAAC
Organism: Mantis religiosa; assembly: GCA_030765055.1. Taxonomy (NCBI): domain Eukaryota; kingdom Metazoa; phylum Arthropoda; class Insecta; order Mantodea; family Mantidae; genus Mantis; species Mantis religiosa. The sequence continues at coordinate 50,737,119 of CM060952.1, read as the reverse complement.
GCTGCAGTAATCATAATACCTTGGTGTTTGTTTCTCTTCTGATAACGCTGCATAAACAGAATGCTCTCACGCATGCAACAGTTAGAGATGCTGTAATGGCAAGTTACTTTGCATTTTATTTGTGGCAATTTGCCTTGGTTTACGTGTGTCTGATTCCATGTATCTGTGCGTGTGTTGTGATTATTTGCAGTTGTGTTTAATGAATGTTTAACTATATCAAAATATGACAAGCGAAAACCTGAACGTGCTCAGGAACCAAATAAAACTATATTTGGTAAAGGTATTCGAATTAAAAGACAGACACGGGAAATAATATGCTCTGTGAGAGAATACTTCGATGAGGAGAAATTGAAAGGGGAGTCTAGTATTCCATTCTCTAAGGTGCTTGATAGGACTTCACATGCGTAGGTATCAGTAAGGGCATTAAAGTTAAGATTGGGAAGGAAAAGTATTTTAAAGAAGAAAATTAGACATTGGGGTAGAAATTAGAAACTCCCGGGAAAAGTTATAGATATAAGTGGCATTTTTTCCCTTCAATAAGCATAAATGTCACAGGTATGCCTCTTTGGTAAGATGATCTTTACATTGATGTGTTCTTGCATTATCTAGCGTTTGCATGTAGATCCACGACTCTTCTATTGTCTTTGTTTATAGTATTATAAATAGTTAATAATATAATAATAACAATAATAACAAAATACCCATTGCAGTCGCAACTGAATCACCTTCCCACGCATAGTGCTATTGCGCTCTCCACGTGGCAGCAATAAGCGGCAACGTCGCCTTTATCTCCGTACGAAATGTCAATCACTTTCTAGATTGGCGACCAGTATAATGATTAAAAGATTAAATTACCTTAGGGATAACAGCATAATTTTTTTAAGAGTTCATATCGGAAAAGGAGATTGTGCCCTCGATGTTGGATTCAGTTATTGATTGATATTTGTGTTATAGCCAGTTATATATTTTGTGGTTACAATATTTCATAAAATATCCTGATGATGGGAGAGATGTAAGCTCCGACGTCGATTTCTAATCGTCTTTATACCTGACTTGTTTCCCGAGGAGATCTTGAAAATGATGTTTATATTAAGCATGTATCCATTTTTAAAGTGATCCTGTTTCTAATAAGAGATAAAATAACTTTGTAGATGCTAAAGCTTCTTTTGATGTCCACAGAAACCACGGCGATCAATCTTGTATTCACTCCTTCATGGAAGTGAAAATATCTCATTGGTTTTACTTTTCCAGAACTATTTCTTCCAATCTTTTGTTACAATCCAGTACTTATAATCAAAAACATAATATAGTTCTGAATACAGATAACGTATTTTCTCGGTCAACGAAGCTGCTGTGCCTTGGAAATAGCAGAGGTGTAGGCTGATTCCAAAGAAAGCACAAACTCTTTAAATGTATAAAATGTCCCACACGACGTAGCACACTCAATTCAAGATCCAGCAATGTGTGACGTGTAATTTGAATGGTACAAGCCAGCGGCTTCCCTGTAGGCAACAACATGACTCGAAGCTTTCAGCAGAAACTTCTTCAGAGAAGAGATAACTTGATTTATGATGTATTCACTCCGTATGGATTCACGAGCTCTATGCAGGGCATGAACCAAGCATGTCAAACGCTCCAACTTGGAAATAAGGGTTTTAATTTCTTAACAGGTTGGATGATGAGAATATAACCACAGGAGGATTTTGACATAATTCCATAATTGATTACCTTACTGTACTGACATTAGCTTTCTATAAACCTACAGAATTAAAATGGGCTTAACTTTCTCCACTGCCTTAGGGAAGAATATATGTTCAAAACATGTCATCCAATTGATTTATTGAGAATGACTCCCACATCGCAAATGGACACCTCCTCGTTGAGTTATACAGGTAAAAGTCTAGTTATACAATCATCTGGTAATGTAACAAAGGGCCAACACCAGTTTATACAATTGCGCCTTCTGAAAGAGGTAGGCTTGTACTCGCATGTTCACAGCAATCTGTCATTTGAAATTTAAATATATTACACTAATTAAAACATATCAGAGGGGAATTAAAATTACAACTTAATCAATAATTAGATAGAACATCTTTAAAGAATACCAGAGGATTAAATACCAAATATTGTATTGATATATAAACCTAGAGGAAGACGATCGGTAGGAAGACCAAGAAAGCGCTATGCTATACAGATGTGAGTTAGTAACAGCCAAAGACCTAATACATTTAAGAAGCTGAATTGATGATGATTATATTGAATAGAAACCATGCAGAATAAAACATAAAAGGAAAGAGATGGGAAAGATGAGCACGATTAGAGGTGGGGAAGGATAAAGATCCCAGAAAGGGGAAAAAGTGGCTTGAAACGATGCCCCTATTCGCAACTAGAAACAAAATGTCACACTGAGGTATCTTGCGGAAGAACTTTAAATTACCCTAAGAATTCAAACCTGAACGGCCCAAATGACCTAGCTGCCGATGGGATCTTAAACCTCACATAATCACTCCTAGCCTTAAATCATTATTTAATGATAACTGTATTGTTCTGCGAGTGTTCATGATTAGTGCACAGTCCAAAAACAGAGCCGTTAGAACGAGGGCATTCTCAAATTTCCACCGTAATTAAACGGAACAACGTGAATATTGTAGTTTTGTGGGTTCGTGAAATTAAAAGTCCAATTGCACAAACTCAAAATGTTCTTTATTTCCACCGAATTACAGTTGGAACACTTGCCAATTACATAGAATTACGTAGCGCACACAATTGCAATTCACCAGTTCGTCTGTTACAGGTCCACTCCACACTCGCAATTGCGTGCAATTCCTGATACACGTACGCAGTCTTCCAGTCCGTTAGCTAGTACCGCGCTCTTCAAGGCTGCTCGCCATGAACTGAACTGACTCGTCCACTGCAGCCGTATATATGAAGATTGTTGTTTCTGGAAGCTTCGCCGCTCGGAAAGTCATCTCGATGGTTCCAGACGTCAGGGGGAGGGGAAAGAGACGGTACAGAACTGTGCCGCTCTTCAAACCATCACCTCCGTGAGCGCTACACAGATAAATGGGTAGGCGTGGTCTAAGTGCCTCCAGTCGCCCACCCAGCTGCCAGCTGGTCGTGCCTTCTGATGATTAGGTGACAATATGTTCCAAAAAATATGAAATATTGAATTTGACTGACTTATCAGATATTTGTTAAAATGATCTAGAAAGCTGTCAAAATAGGCAGTAGGAAGACCAGCACAACTATGTAAAAATAACGGTAATATAGGAAACAAGGCCTTTTAGAGCTTGAAGATAAATAAAATAGCTGCAGGCTAGTTCTTTTTTATTAACATCCGTGAACATAGGTGAAACCGACGATGAATGAAATGGGCAAAATAATACAGCTTCCTTAGAACTTAAGAGTAGCCGACATCTTCCAGGATAATGGCAAACCCCGGAAAAAACCGTGTCCAGATAACTCACTTTGGCAGAGATGCGAAATCGGGACCTCTTGAGTGTGAGGACAGGCTAGTCCCAACTTCAGAGGTGGGCTAACGCGCTAGGTGCAAATATTTCCTTCTCGTTCCGGTGAACTGCAGCTGTAATAAGTTCATGTTTTCCATACTTTGAAGCCTGTTCTCAAATAATGGAGTACTGTTGCGCAATTAACTACGAAGTTACACCATCATGCTGAGTTCTAAACTTATAAACAGTTTATTTTAATTTCTTTTGTATGATTTTTTTTTATTTTCGTGCTTGTGATCTTCTAAAATATTTGCCCCAAGAAAATCTTTTAACAGGGTAATGGTTCCCGAAATATATCGAGAGATATCCTATAATGAATATTTAAAACAAAGCATTAAATTAAGGATGAATGGTTGACAGTTGACATGCCGAAGAGCGCGTGTGCTTGCGATCAAGGAAGCTGGGAGGAGCTGAAGAAGGGTCAGCATGGTATACTGCATATGGGAGTCATAACATCAAGTGACGCTTTTTGCCTTGGATGGGAGACTGGAGGACAGCATCATCATTCATGTGTGTGAACAGCTTAATGCAGAAACGTAGAAGAGTAACTTATGTTTGAGTTTAGCTTTCAAGGATGTGAGACCAAGAAAACGCCCACCCGAAGCTATTGTCTGCACAACATTCAGAAGGCAAGGCAGTAATCATTTTTGCTGTGTGAATGCTCATCATCCGGACATGACAAGGATGCTAGGTTCATGTAAAATTCATTGTTGTCACATAACTCACTGATGTATAGGACTTATCACTGCAGTTATTGAAACGAGCATTAGATCCTGCAGCAGGGGTAACTCGTATACGCTTTGATACACTTGTATCATAGTAAACATATCCATTAACAGAACAGATACGAGCGTGGTCTGAAGTTTCCTACCTCAACATGAAGATGACAGCACTCGTTGAATTTCGTTGTTCATCTGTTGACAATTACTAGCCAAATTTTGAGCCATATTTGACGTTCAATTGTTATTTAACAGTCGTTTGAGTGAGTTGATGCAAGTGTTTTTATGAAAGTGGACAAAATCGAGTATCGAGCTGTCATTAAATATTTGTTTTTGAAAGCCAATATGCCAACGCAAATCAAATGATTTGGATTCTGTGTTTGGGGACTCTGCACCATAATTTTGATATTTTGCGCAGATCAATTCAAACTTGGCCGTAAGAGCTTGAGAAACGATGAACGGGACGTCCAAAAACAGCAACTACCGACGAAAACATCGCCAAAGATCACCATTTGGTGCTAGACGACCACCGAATTAAAGTGAGAGAGATAGAAGAGGCTCTGAACATATCAAAAGAACGTATTTATCACATACTAAATCATCATTTAAATATGAGAAAGCTGTCCGCGCGTTCGGTGCCCATTTGCTCACGTTAGACCAAAAACGTGTCACAATGAACATTTCCAATGCTCTGTTGGCGCAGCTTAGGCGCAGTAAATCCGAGGTTTGGCACCGCTTAGTTTCTGAAGATTTATCTTAGATTCACCATTATACGCTCGAAACAAAAATACAGTCCATACAGTGGACTGCAAAGGGGGAACCGGCCAAAAAATTGCAAATACTGTTTTTTTTTTCTGCTGGGAAAGTAGTGGTGACTGATTTCTGGTATAGTCATGGAGTTATTTTAATCGTTTATCTTCAAAAAGGAAAAACCATTACAGGAGCATACTACGCATCATTATTTGACAAGCTGTAGGCAGAACTTGAGGAAAAACGACTTCATTTTCAGACAAAAATACTATTTCACCAAGAGAACGCAGCGCCGCACATCTCAGCGTTGCAGTGGTGAAAATCCAAATTGCGGTTTGAACTGCTTTACTCACCAGATCTAGCCTCAAGCGATTTGTTTTTGTTGCCTTATCTGAAAATTTCACTCGGAGGACAGATTTTCGTCAAATGGAGAAGGAATCACCTTCGTGAATAATTATTTTGCACAGAAAAACGTCGAGTACTATTTGGACGGGTTACAGACATGGGAGCATCGCTGGGAGAAGTGTGTAGAGTTGCAAAGAGACTATGTTGAAAAACAAATTGTGATTAAATATAATTTATCTTAATTAGGCCGGAAACTTTTCAGACCACTCTCATAAGCAGTACAAACCCCTCTCCGATCTTATCTTCTTGAGTAGACAAACAGTACTCTTTGCTTGGAAGGTTTCTCAGGATGTAATTTTCTCAAAAGTAGCAGTAGAGTTTGATTCAAATTACTTTTAGGTAATCATTTTCAGAGCAAATGAAATTGGTATGTTGAATTTTGTGATAATATCTCTGATCTTCATTGTGAATGATTTTTGCATAACTAACAAATTGTAAGAGATAGACAAAACCTTATTAATAAACTTATTTGGTCTTCGCTGAAGGACAAATCTCATAGAAAGTGTCTTTTTCTGAAATTGTATGTTAATATTCTTGCTTGCCTTCAATTCTCCATAGTTCTCGTTTATCAAATGGAGTCACTTGTTTGTTTCCTTTTAACCTCAGAACAGAAAACGGAATTTCAAAGCCTTTGCAGAGCAATCAGTTCTCAAAATATGGCTGCTCATTCTCATATCTACGAGGAAATATACAGTCAAATAGATCTTGAAAATCTTCATCTCCATTAAATTGAAATAGATAAATCAACTTCTGGAGTTATAACGCATTGAAGTGAATATGGAGAATGAGAAGTGAATGTGACATAGAAGCTTTCTGTTACCTGTTTTTGCTGCATCGTCATATCACTTTGTTTCTCCTTTTTATATTGCACACCCTTGGAGATTTGCTGCTACCTTTGTAGTACGGAGGCTTCCTTTTTGTCTTTTTTGTGAGAAAGACGGTTTGCTTTTCGCGAACATCAAGAAATTCGCTTGGAAGTAATAAGGAAGATTGCCAAGAGGGTTGAAGTCAGATAAGACAGATGTTCTTTTGGAACTTGATTTACATCCGACAGGTTGTAGAGATTCATTCTTGACGATGAGTTCGATGAAAGGCAACTGCATGCAACAGGCTGAAATGTTTGGCCAACTGGACGATAAGTCTTTCCTTTCTCCATCTTTCTCTTTCGTTCATCGCCTACCATAGGATCCATTTGTGTTATTGGCTCCAATGTGTGCACGTTAGAGACTGTTACGGAACAAGAAAAAGAAAGAAGAAGAAAATAGCCTTGCATCCAAAGGAGAGGTTCCATTATTCACAAGTCCTCTTTCTTTCGAATTCTGGTAGCCGAGATTCGATTATCCAAACCTAGCCAGCTGGCAACATCGTATATGCACATGCTTCCCGAATCCCAGATTTCTTGTTTTTTGCTCCAACCGGATTTAGTAATTTTTTCTCACTCTCTTCCCTTATCCGTCGAAGCTTCCATTCCGCTGTATCCTGATTCACTTCCTTTGCCTCTGTAATTGAATTCTGTCTTTGATTCCATAATTCCTTCAATAAAGTGAGTTGCTTGCTCTTTTTTCGCTAGGAGTGCACGTCCATAAGCCCCTCCTAAAGGAAAGAAAATAACCTTAGCATTTCTACATATATTAATGTAATTGTTTTCCATTTATTTTTACCAGTTTACAGACAAATGCAATTCACCTTTTGATCTTACATTGTGTGAACAATAGATTCAAAGTTGCTTATGGATATTCCATACGTTTTGCTAACTGGCTGGGATTACTACAAAGGGTATTCGGCACCGAAACCTGTGGTTTATTATACCTAAGCCACAAGTGGAGCATCCCCGGGAGGAAGGACAAGGAGAGTGAAGACAGGATGGCTGGCCTAAGGAGTCATGACAGTGCAGAGGGTAGGGTCTCTAATATTTACCAGTTGGAAACTGGTCCGGCAGCCGGCATAATCAGCATCTACTCTCTCCTGAGCTTCTTAGTCCTGCAACCAATCTATGTGCCCTAGTCTCATAGTCTAAAACTTATAAATTTATCAGCTTCTGAAGAAGTGGTCAAGGTTTCCACAAAGCGTTACGGACAAAGAGAATAAATACCAAAGCTAACCAGGGGTATATATGCTACCACAGAAACTACCATGAATTTTACATCATTTTAGGATTATAATATTTATTACGATAAATTCTTCTGTCAGTCATTAGTAAAACATGTTTTTACCTTGTACTTGACATAGTGGTCCTAATCCAGGCTCATCTCTTATTTCTCGTTGTCAACGTGTTTAACTTGTGATCCCTTAGTTTTGTATATAATACTGTCTGAACTTTTATTTAGAATCCGCGGCTTTCCTACATATAGTGCTGCTGATAGAGACATAAGTGAACAAAATCTCAATTTTGCCTGTTTTCTTGTTTTAATTTTAAACTTTATGTTGCTTAGCATATTGCTGCAATGTATGTGGCTTTATATATGTATATCGTAACGATCTAACCAAAGATGGTAATGAATAATTAGTATATGGCCAGCTCGTTCACGGGGGATAGCTCATTAGATAGGAGTCACATGCTTTGTGAGGAGGGTGGAGTTTTCTATCAGGTGTAATTATATAATCACATGCCAAAACAACAATTTAGAGTAGAAAAGGTTCACTACAATAAAGAAAGATACATGGTGTCCAAACCGGCCAGTTACGTGCCTCAGATGCTGCAGACAAATACGTCCGTTCAGGCCTATGGTTATTACAATAGAGAGGCAGAGAGAGAAACCTGCTTGAACAGCTTGAAGGGGTGAAGGTGTGGGGGAGTGACGTCAGATATACATCTGCAGTCCAATGAACTACTATGTGTGTTAATTAAAATTGATATCTTGATCCAAAATATTTAAAGTAATTTGTTACTTTGGAATGTTGTCTACCACAATTTCTTTGTTTATCTTTGAACATAGTTGATGTATCTTAAGTACCTTAAGTACCTTAAGTTGATGTATCATTATTATTAAATTCAGGATCACATAGTAAACATAGTCCTATGGATTTCCTTTTTCTAATACTAAATTACTTCATTATTTCTTTCGCTACTCCTGAATTACGATTAATGAGGGAGTTACGAATCATATCCAATCTTTGTAAATCGATGCTTCAGCCGTAAAGCAAAGGTACTTTTGGAAATAAACGTTCGTCTCCAAATCTGACATATAAGTCACTTTAAACAGATAATTAAAACAAAACATTTTAATGGACATTCGTATACAAGTTTGAGTTGTACGCGAATATAAAGTATGTAATGAAACAGAGTACATCATAAGAATAATTATCATTCCTATCATTCAAATGAGCCTTCAAATAATAGTTATAGAAAGTAGAACGGTCTCCAAATACTTGAATCCATGGAAATTGTTTCTCAACCTAATTTCCGTCTCAAATATCCATCATCCTCATTTATGCATGAGCCTCAAGGTTGTAATCTTACAGAATGATAACACTTTAACTATAGTCATTACTCATATTAAAATTGCAGTTTACTTATATAGGCCATTACTTAATTGAAACGACTTATTTTTACTTAAAACACCTTTTAGTACAAATGAAAATAACACGTAAAATAATTACTTACTACGCCTATATTACGAAAGTAAATATAGGGTTAATGTATTCGTATAAATTCCATGCAGTTGTGCTTCGGCCAAAGCTGGCGACACTGCCCTATCCAATTCTTTGTAACTTTATCAATGGTATGTGAGGCACAACTCACATGTGAACTTTCCGTCCCAATTTTTGCGACCAGAGGAAAGATCAGTTAGGAAATTCTAGTCCCATATTTTAAACATCGACTAATTGCTTCAACAAGGCTTAGCTACTGCTGATAGAACATGGGAGTCCACGAAAAGGAAGTATTTAAATATAGGCTAATAAAGTCCTGATGTCATTCAACTGTTCCAGTCGTTGTGGTTTACGTTTGAGTTACACTGAATGTGAAAATAAAGGTATCCACGCAAAATAAAAAGTGAAACAAACCATACGAAATGATAACATAACCTAAATAAGTACGTGTCGTTTGGCACTGTTTATCTTATACAAAAATTGCTTTGGTATATGTGTAGAGAGTGATTTATATAAAACTTACACATTTCTTTCTTTAATTATTCTTTTGCAAATTTATTAAATGGCCTAATTTTAGCACTAAACAAGTAGAATGTTCTGGAATTTCAATTCCTCGCCACTCACTAGATGCGCAGACGTTTGTTTTATTCCTAATTGTTATTGTTGGCAGCTGTTTTCAACTTTTTTTTCTAGTCAACGTTGAAATGCATTACACATTAAATCAACGACTCTTCCTTGTGAAGCAATATTGGACTACGAAGTCAATTATATCTACTCAAGGGGCATTATCAGAGAAAACTTGGTGTTCGCAATCCTCCCAAAAGAAACACAATATTGGGACTGGTAAACAAATTGGGAACAAATGCATCTCTGGTGAGTGAAAAAGGCAACCATCGTTCATCTAGGCTTCCCACGGTTATTGCTGATGTAAGAGGACTGGAGCAGTCAGCCAAAAATTATTAAGCCGTTTGTCGCAGGAGACAGGATACACCTACTCAATGTGTCAGAGAGCTGCGAAAAGTTCACGCCTAAAGCTATATAGGGTGAAGCAGCCCCTGTCACCTAAGAACACTGAGACGACATATAACCTGATACCTGAGTGCAGAGAGTCTACTCCCATTAGCCCTGTTCCCGTAGGAACAAGACCCGGGTCTCTTAACCTGATACCAGAAAGACATTGACACAAACGAATAAATATAAATAAATTATAGATTTACAAATATAAATAAATGACGTATAACAGAACAGACATACGCCATAATGCTGGCATATACCCCAGAGACCGACGCAGTGACAAGGCCACTCTACGAAGGTTAGTAAACTCTCTTTGTATCCCCTGTAAACAAACATCCCTATTCTATTGTCGTTTCGCCCTCAAGGAAAATTTGGCGCCTCTGAGTCGGAAACCTACCCATTGTCAAAATCCCATGCGTGCCTCTGACAACAGGCTATAAGATTTCGAACGATTTGCGAACGCATGTCTTAGCATAAATTTTTGCACGCGGACCGTTAGAGAAAGTGTCTCTGATGTTAGGTCCGAAACTGGAAATTCTCAACACTGATATCAAGTGGGGATACTTAAAAGCCAATAGAAAATTGATATTTGGTCATGTGATTTTGCAAACTCCGAGAAATATCTAGAGTGGCAGTAATTCAAGGGGGTGGCGGAAACTAGGTTTTGCTAGTAAGTTCACTTCGGTCCTGAGTGCTACGTAAGATGGATGCGTATTCTGCGCCGCCTAAGAACTGTACTTCCGCGCCATGCACAGAGACCAAGCGCAATGTTTAACAATTTCTCCAGTGAGAGTTAGCACAACGAGTAATGCATTGTGAGGACGATAAGTATATCCAATTCGACTACGCAGTGCTACTGCCTCCGTGCTTCGCATCCAATATTGACAGTGACTCTTGACTCAGCAACCACAAAATGACCTTGTTGTCGACGGGCCCTAAAACCCCACACACACCCCGACGACGACTTCACGGTGGCGAGCGTAGGAATCCAAGGACTACAATAAACTTCTGTCGACCAGATCCGAGGTGGAATCATTAACCCAGAACGTGTCAGGACGCACCTACTCCTGAAGTACAGGTGAGAGTGCTCATGCGGGAGCTGCACGCCACCTCGAACTGACTACAATCTCCGTTTGCTTGACCTCCTCACGCCACCGATCCTTAATTGTGAGGTGTCGAGCACAAGGGAGAGCTCGACGTGGTCCACAACGGGCCGGACCGCCTCAAGGGTTACGGTTGTTCATCAGCTACAGGAACCAGACTAGGATAAAAGATTCAATTACTGTCGTTGGCTTCTGAACACTGCAGAGTACCGACTGATTTTTATGAAGTTTTTTGAGCAACTAGACGATGTAGAGCTGAGTCAAGGATATTTTCAGCAAGATGGCGCTACATGCCATGCATCAAATGAATCCATGGAACTATTGACGACCGGATAATTTCCAGGAATCTGTGGCCCCCGAGATCTCCGGATTTGACATCGCCTCACTTCGTTGTATAGAGTTAATTAAAAGAGAGGGTTTACGCTACACGTCTCTCGAGACATTGGACCATCTAAAGCACACCATCAAACAGGAGATTCAAGCTATTGACAGCACAGTCCTCCAACGAGTGGCCAGTAACATGGAACGTGTTGCGTTGTGCCTCTAGAGGTAATTAATCTCCCAGAATTGCTCTACATTTTAGATATAATAAGTTGTCACTAGCACATTTCGTTATGAAGGAATTAATTAAAGATATGTCAGTTCTGTATAAATCTCCGCGTGTATGTGTGAGTGTGTGCGCGCGTCTTAAGAACCGAATCTAAAGTATAATTGTGGTGAAATTTTACCATATGAGGCCGTAACCACTTGTGTTAGTTTAGTTTTTGTTTTAAAATACGTGTACTACGCAACATAGTTTGACATTTAAGTTGAAATCTGCACCAAAATCTTCTGGGAAGCAAGATTAAACAAAAATATTATTCAAACGAATTTCTTTGCCAATTATCGCTACACCTTTTGGAAAAGTTACTCTAACGAAAGCCTACTTTTATATCTATTTCGTCCTAATTGAGATAAACATATGCAACAATAGTAATTAGTGTGGTTTAGGGGGAAGTGAGTTTATTTAAGCTCATAGACTGTTTCTAAATTTGAGTACTTGGTTAGGCGCTTATTCATAATTTAATTTTTGGGTAGGGCTGTGCCAATTCGATCAGATATACACATTTCTTTTTAATTTTTTTTTTTCTTAAGAGAATATTTTCAAAAAATCTCATCAAATTTTACAATGTAATAAAATACAGTTGCTTACTTTACATGTAGCAGAGAAATAACTGAAAGTTTTGCTCGTTCATGTTCATTGCTTTCCATTTATCTTCAGGATGATGTCTGAGCGACATAATGTGGAATAGTTTCGCTCTGCAGGCTGTCTCCATTATTACAAATCACTTGTAGCTACACAGAGCTAGACTGAGTAAAATGCACATCGCCTAACACAAAAGTTAAGCCCTAAAGCACTGAGTACTGTTACTCGGCGCTGGATAAGGCTGAAGAAAATTCTACCAGCCCATTCGGGTTTAGCTTCCCTTATTACACTTTATTTATACGCATATTGTTTCGTTGTAACCTGCTATATTTAGCGCTAAGACCAAACTTATGTTTCACCCCTTACGCGAACATCTTGTCTTGATTGCTTCCTCGCTTGATATTAAATTTCATCCAGGCGGAGTGAAGTGCTGGATAAGCCTAAGTAACAAGTTGCTCGCTAACTTCGCGATATGTAGAATGAAGCTAGCTAGACTATTAATGAGAACATGCGATGGGAGGATTAACTTCACAGCAATTTCTTCTCCCTCCCTTTGTTCGATGACAAAAATCTTCTCGTTCAATTGACAAGAATTTTTGTGCTGGTTTCTATCTCACATCGCCGTAATGATTTTCAGTAAATTATAACTGTAAGGAATCAATAAGTCGATCCTCAAAGGATATTGAAATCACTAAATTATCCTGCAAATCAATTATGCTGCTGTTTTTTGGTTTTCTCTGTTAAGAAGGGCTCCAAAATGAACTGCATTCCAATACATCTTGCAAACTACTTGAGACTTGTCTAGCATGCACCATTGTTTTATGGAAATACATTAGTATTTCATAATACTTTATTACAATAATATGAAAAACATATTACGTGTATTGGACTGCCCATTACTGCTGGTCTATCTAATGTTCACATGCACTACGCTATTCATGTCATAATAAGTTAATATTACTACTTTATACATAATTATAGACTCAAAAATTAATTTTATATTCTTCTTTTAGCTGCACATTTAAATTTCTCTCACCTATTTTCATATTATATTATTGTTTTTCCCATTATGAACCTCAACCATTAATTTTATCTAAGTAAAATCTTACTTCTGCTGCTTTCAAATATTACGTATTGTGCCTGTTCTCCCCCGCATAATAACGTGTAAATAAACCTCAAGCCTATGACAAATTTGGAAGTCTTTCACGCGTAATGGGGAATAGGACGCTATAAGGCACAGTAGTTGGAAACATCTACAGGATGCTAATGACCTACATCGAAATATTTTCAGAGCAAATGCAGAAATCTTAAGCAAGTACTTTGAGATACGAGGCTTTTGGTCTGGTGGTTCAGGTTTGGAAGTTACGGCATTAAGTCTCCAAAGTGCCAGTACGCCAGAGCTAATGATGATAACACTTCAGTGCACACCTGATGAAAATGAACAAAGTTGTCGGAGCACTCCCCATGGCGCTATGTTTATAACATTAGCAATCAAATGAAAACTAAATGAGTTAAAGCCTCCTTCACTTCTTTGTCTTTTTTCTTCTTACTATTGCTTTGTTTGGTTCTTTTTTAATATTTTGTCTAAGATTCTAATTCTTGTTTAAATGTATGCATTTTACGGAGTAATTACACCTTGCCAGTGCATTTCATTACAATTCATTGTAACAATTGCTGAATACTGCTTAAGACTTTCTCATGATATATGTCTAAATGAGAGGTGGTTTAAAGGGTGAACGAACTGACATAAAATAAAAACTGTATGCAACTTTTTACATCAGGTTTGTAGGAAGTGCTTGAAATGGCGACCTGCGATTTTAATGCATAGTTGTCAACGGCGGAGGAACGATTGTCGAGCGGTGATCAAATTTCCTGGTGCCTGTTGAATGACCCATGTTACTATTGTTCGGACAGTTAGGTCCTCTTCTGAAGTAAAAGGTATTTCATACACCAGAGATTTGAAGTGACCCCAGAAAAAAAGTGTAGTAGTATTATTATACTGGCCAATCAGTTGTTAGATACCGTGAAAGGTTAGAGCCAGACTGAAAAATTCAATACCATAGCCGGGATTTCAACCACGGATCTTCTGGTATCCGTGTAGCCGCTCTAAAACATTGAGATACTATGGCAAACGTGCCAAGACGGCATAAATTCTCCAAGAAACTCGTGTTTTTCCCGGTAAACCACTAAGAGTTTACCACGGCAGTTAAATAGCGTTTGAAATAAAAATGTATTTATATTCAAGATATTCTTGGGCTTCAAGGTAGATGTAGACACCCACGTTTCGAAAGCGTACATCCCTCCCATCGTCAGGATGACGGCTCCCGAAACATCGGTGTCTAATGGTGTCTACCTGGTTTGAAGCCCAGAATATCTTAAATATTTTCGTTGCCAGGAAAGTTTCAGCTATTATTTTATAAAAAGCTGTTCCTCAATGCCTCAAGGGATACTGTAGCCTTTTTTTTTAGATGGTAAGAATCCAATTCGCGAGTTTGGTGTCTTCTGAAGATTTTTACCCTCCATAAGAAAAAAAACTAATGCTGCCATTTATATCGCTATCGAAGACAGCATGCATTTGTCAACAATGAGTGTTGTGGTTCCTTACGAAGGTAAATAAAAACAATATTTGTTTGAAATATGGTAACGTTGGATAAGCAATAAGTACAATACTTTTCACTTTTCATTTCATTTAACACACGTGTAAGTTTGCGAGACACGTTATTTGCGTATGCTTTATGATTAATGTCGTTACATTGTTTGTAAACTTCTGATTGAACGCCTTGCTTACTAGGCAACATCTCCTCTGCACATGTTTTGAACTGCATCCTTCCTCTTGGAGGAGATATTTGCTTGAAAAGTTGACTAAAAGCCATGACTAATCGCAGTTTCAATTGAACAGCGAATATAATATATAATGTAGAACATTACAACACAAATTTGCATATTTACATGCAATCACAAAATAAAAATATTGTTTTTAACTTTATCCCAGTAGAGATTTAAGAGAATTATAAATAAAAAGGAAGCACTGGTGCTCATCAACTGTGGTGGTTAAAATAAGATGCAAAGTCATATAGTAGTTATTAAGTATTCAGTTTGAGCCTTTTTATTACGATCTTGCTTTACCAATATTACTAGGGTAACTCCTCATTGTCGAATGGTGGTTTAATTCATTTTGCTTATCCCACCGTTTTTGGAAAAGTTATTGAAAAATACCTATTAGGTTTTTATGATAAATCTCCCTGTTACACCATATGACTTTAAATTTCATTAAACCTCAACTGTTCCTTATGAAAATCTCCCAGCATTCAAAATTATTTGAAACACTACAGAAATGAATATCAGCACACAATTCAGAAAATGGAAGCGTTCCCATTCGACAAAGGAAGGAAAGAGGAGCAAGGATAGAAGAAAACGGTATGTAAATTGGTGCAGTAGAAGAGTGTGCAAATTTGCAAAGTGGTTTTAAACACACATTTGTATTATATGGACGATGGCTGGCACATTTCCAAGCAAAACGTTTTGCAAGCTCAGGACATAAAGTAGACCATAGATTGCAAATTTCTTTAAGAGTTTACACACATCTCATAATATTAATCCTTGTATTAAATACCATATTAGACCTTATGTAGGTCTCCAAGTCGTGCAGATGAAAATTGTTCTGATTTTCATAACTGATTCAAACTGCTACCTCTAGAGATTTGGGCTAACTCTCAGTGATTCTGGGATAATGGCCCAAATTTTAAAACAAATTGTATACAAAGCATTTTATTGTTCCAAAAGCTATATTTTGAATGACGTATTTAATTTTATATGGATTAACGAGATAAAAATTTCTACAAAATTCAATTTTTCATTTATTAATTCAAACAATAGCAACAACAATACTAATCGCATTATCGTTGATATTTATCATTTGTTGCTTTTAGATGGGATGATCTGTGTAAAATGCCATGGAATCAAACGCAGGGACATATTATGCCACTAAAGCTGATATATTAATTACTTTGGAACCTCAGAATTGCGTTAATTATACCTAAAATCGTTCATAATGTTACCGAAGCACTTTTTCAGATTATATATCTCAGTTGTTCACAGTGTGACAACAATTTGTATTATGTTGTAGGAATTTCTGAGGTGCCACAAATTTTAATGGAGTTACAGTTCTATTCGCACATGTGTATGTAATGTTCTGTATCTATTAAAAATTTAAAACTCAGATTGGAACACTATTTGAACTGACAGATGTCTGATTCATTGCTAATGGAACATTACTTGTTAATTATATTATAACTATTATATTTTACTTAGCATTTATAAATAATAGTATTTTAATGAGATACGAAATATACCTTCAGATTTCATATTATACACTTTATAATACTATAGAAGGTATTCCTTTATTGTCAAAACAGTAATCATTTCTTCCACACTAGCCGTGTGTAGGAATGAGTAGAGTCAGACTGAAAAACTCATTGCCATATCCGGGATTTGGCCAACGTGGCCAACATGCCGACATGACATTAAATTCTCCAACTGACCCGCATGTTTCCCGGTTGGGCGACTTACTACGCTGTAAGTGCTTAAGGACACTTGAAGGTCGAAGGACTTCAAAAAATCGATTTTTTGTTTTTAGTGTTAAAAAATTATATAATTCTTCAGCTTTTAAATGATATATGTGTGTATATATAACATTTGGTATCAGCTGGTATTAATGCCCTTTGATCCATCAATTTAAAGATGGCGGTGCAATAACACGCCCACTTTCTGATCTCCTGCATACACATTTCACTCAGCATACTTCCAAATCTTGAAATTTCTGAACTAATTAGAAACACATTTCATCATTCTGCTTCCTACTGCTTCACTCGTTTATTTCTCTATGGTCAACATCTGGCATCTTTAGCCGTGTTTTTGCATCCAAAACCCAAATGAGAGTTTTCATCATATAATATGGGAAAGAATTCCAAAAACTTTGCACTTTGGGCCAAAAACATTAAACATTGGTGTATACGATATTGCTATTTCTTATAATGATGGTTGCAGTGGTAGGCATAAAGTAATGACAAAAATGGGTATAAATTTTGGTGAAAATATGAGGGCAGCATGTCTAAAAAAATGTGCGTCGTCTCTCAGAAGCAAAAAGAACAGCTCAGTTGCTTAAAAGTAGAGCTAGAAGTAAGAAAAGGAAAAGAAAAAATGAGAAAAACCTAACTGGGCAGGAATATGGAGCAGGCATGTTCTGAGAGTATGTATAATTTAAAAAGAATGGTGCTTAATCTTTGATCGTGATTTTCCAAAACCTTGATTTTTCATACTTAAGTTGATGTTTCTCAAAAACTATAAAATATATTGATACAAAATGTTTAGTGCTTATTTGTTAATGTTGTCTGAAAACATTAATCTATTTTTATGTTCATGATTTATAAAATGGAGGGAAAATAAAATTCAGCGCTTAAAAATATCATGTTTGACACAACTAAATTTTTCATGTGCGTAGCATAAACTATGTATGCTTTTTATTTAGTTTAGATTATAAAACTGTCTTATGTTATTTAGAAAAAGCATTGGTGCCTATAGCTTTAAATTCCTAGAAAGAACCTAGACCTGAAGTATAGAGTTTAATTCTTTTCTTCAGGATACACAGAATGTCTCATGACCCTTTTGCAAGGAACTGTATGAATTTAATGTTAATATTATACGGTCGTTAAATGCATACATCCTTATACTATAATCATACGAAATTTAAATTTCTTGCAATGTTTAGTTTTTTTGTATATTTATATTTCAATATTGTTAAAAACTAGCCCTGTCTGGGTAAAAATAACCTCCCAGTCCCGAAAGTCCCAGGCTTAATATTTAAGCCATTGTGCATTTTAGGTAAATTAATGGAAAACTGCATTCCAAATTTCCATCAGCCTACCTAAACTACATAGTGATTTAACTATGAAGCCTGGGACTTAAGTACTTAGAGCATAGGAAGGCGTCATAAAAGGTGCATATATCATAGCATATGAGAACACCAAGTGGTTCCCACTCTCATGGAGAGCGGGAGATTCGTGGTTCAAATCCCAGCTGTGGCAGTCTCGCTTTACTAATTCAGACTTGTTGGTTAGTACCATGTAATACTGACAAATATTGCCTCTGGGGACAGTGATCCACGAGCCAACTTCTGATCGGATGCTCTAGGTTCGATTTCTGTCCAAGGATGAGCAATTTTTCTTAATTAAAATTATGTTTATCCTCCATTGTATCCATAAATATGAATCTGAGAGTGAATGCAAACGTGACAATATGTAAAAGATGACGCTAATCTGCATTAAGCAAAGCTAAAACATTTTAAACAGTAAAACCACTATTAAATGTTTGTCACAGCCCCAAGTTGACCATTCTATTTAAAGTGGATTACAAAAATAAACCTGAAACAAAATAAGTTTGGCATATATATTGTGCATATGGTAGCTTTTTCCATTTATACCCCGCCTTTAACTTCAATGGTCATATCGGTGGCCGTTCTCCTTTGGAACATATAAAAAGTGTAAACTCGTATTCATTGGATTTTAATCATTAGATTA
The DNA here is from genome assembly GCA_030765055.1 of Mantis religiosa. Classification (NCBI taxonomy): domain Eukaryota; kingdom Metazoa; phylum Arthropoda; class Insecta; order Mantodea; family Mantidae; genus Mantis; species Mantis religiosa. The sequence goes on along the minus strand of CM060952.1, from coordinate 50,718,267 downwards.
CGCAACACTTTGTCAGTCTCATTCATACTTCCAGACTCAGTGGAAGATAGGGAATTATCTTGGTTGGAAAAAGTTCCCATCCCCACTGCCGGGAATTGAATCCGGGACCCCTAGCACGGCAGGCCCTACTGAGTGAGCTACGGGACCAGCCAACTTGATATTGTTTGTATACCACAGAAGTTTTAAGCAATGGTTTTGAAATAGTAGCCATTACTCCTACATAATGATATCTCTATTTTTTGTGTTGTAATCTGGGTTGCCCATTCGAGTAAACAGTAACTCCGGAACTCCGTGTATTTTAACATTAAAGCTTGAAAATATCAATTTTGACACAAATATCACCTCCTGTCATCCAATTCTCATGTTAGATAAATCATAAACCGTGGTACAGTGGGACATTGACAGTATATACTAGGGGTTCTCCACCTGTGATACACACATTGTAGGGAGAAAGCTGCTACCTGGTGACGTGTAAATGTAGTTTGCAAATAAGGCAACTTAGCGTTTGCTTTAACAACAAAATGGTTCTCAGTTCTAGCTCATAACTAATAGAATATGGGAATTGCATTTTGGATAGTAAGAAGTGTTTTCTCTGATACTATACAAAAGCCATATCGAGTTTTAATTTTATTTTTGTGACAAGGCAACTCGAGCATATGCGATCAAACAACATCGAGAATTGCTTTTGTTGCGAAATGCATATACCTCTACTGTTGAGAAAGCAGAGGAGTTGTATGGTTATTGTAAAGTTATATAGTATGGGATGACAAAACTCTATGCTTTAACGGAAATTGAACCGCTGATCTTCCAACACTTTTTGTCATTCACTAATCGTTCAGTTACCACATAATTACACAACACATGAAATATTCCTAAAACATTAAGATCTGACGTTGACACATGCCCCAGCAGTGCAACAACAAGCGCGGTTTCCAATCCAGTAACTCGCTTTCCGACTTCATGGATCTTTCTGGGAGATTGAAACACAGCGCTCTCCCTTTTTCTAAGGCTGAAGCTGCTGCACTACAAATTCGTGACACTGTCTGCACACTACCTATACCACAAGGTTACAGAAATAATTGCTGGGATTTTGCAAAATCTACAGTTGCCCTATATCCTGGATTGGAGAGCTTTCGTAAAACCTTGTTCGTATTAAATATAATTTTTCTGCCCTAAGAATGAATCACTTCACGTTTGTTGATCGAAATATCACATGTCCCAGCTTTGGACATGTTAACGCACTCGGATCACATACACTGGAAAAAAGATGTGTGTATAATAATTTAATGTAGTATCAACAATATTTCAGCTCGAGTTCAACACACCACTTAACGATACCATATACTTTAACAAAACGACCCCTCTACTCTGAAAACGAACTGAAAATTAACTCTGTTTCAAATTGTGTGATTTCTGTTTAATACTAGGTGCATTATTTATTTATGCTTGAGATAAATGTTATGAGGAAAGAATGGTGTTGTTTTTCGGGCTTATCTGTGTTGAATGGATGGATATTGGGTGCAACCATAACCATGTGAAGTTAAAAAGTGCATCGCTCGCGTTATAAGTATCGACGAGACAGGATTTTTGTACCGTCAAGATCAGAAAATAAAATTCTTTCTAATTATAAGATTTGCATCTGTAATTTTTCAAACATTTATCCGAGCGTATTTAATATAGTGTTCTCAGTTCAGGTGCACGAGATTCGTGTACCACATTCGGCAGTGCTGCTAGACGGGCGAGCTTAGGGTTGGCTGGAGTGTGCAGTTCGGCCCTCCTCCATATGCTCTTAACTTTTGTTAAGATTATAGCTAGCTCTCCATCTGACTCGCATAGAGGCTCCCCAGAAGGCCTCTAAACTTAAACGTTTTTTTTCAAAGTTATTTCACAGACTAGTCCATTAAATAGAAATATAACTATTCATTATTTAGTAATAACCTTGTTATACATTATTATAGATTACTAATAAATGATTAAGTCAACAGTTTTGTTATAAATGTAGAGAAATTATTATTTTCATCACTGTATTTCAAAATTATGCATTTCCTCGTAAATCTTGTTTACTGGTGCGTTCTAAATCGTACTCTTTTTGTTATGGTAAGTAAAGGCTGCCTGATAGGACTGTTTAAATCAATAGTAAAGCCCTCGATCGATTTAGCCCTCCATGGCTCATAACTGCAAAGTATTTGATAGGGCTGACAATATGGTAGTGAGGAATAGATAATGAGATAAGAACTATAGAATTACTAGGGGCGATGAGAAATTGGGACACGATGATGTGCCGAAGTAGATTTAAACGACAAAGAGCCAGACAAAATATAGGATAGATAACGAGGTTCTTGAAGCTCTAGTCATTTTGAAGTACTATTGAAATGATGGCTGCAGGGATAGCAGCATGCCAATCTAATGAGGCAGAGGTGATTAAGTGGTGCTGTATTTAATGTTGCAGTTGACACGTACAACGGAAGCCTACTGCACTTCTGGCGTTTGGACCGGAGACAGATGGGAGCCTTCCTGTGCATAGCATCCAACGATGTCCCGCCCGCCGTCAGCAAGAGGATCATCCTCAACGTCAACTGTGAGTACTGTCACAGTAATGAGCGCCCCTCTTAATCGACACACATACACTAACAAGAGTACACTCCAGGCTAGAACAATATCCGGGTGCTTTCTGGCACAGTAATTATTCTGCAGACAATTTTAATGCTTTTCTTCTCTCTCTAACCATTCTCATATTTCGCGACTTTAAAATATCGCTTTTGTGAATTCCAGAACTTGTATTTTTATCATTTAAAGTCATATTTCGTTATATTCCTCATTATAACCAGAGATCACAAGAGGGAGTCTTACTTTTTAGAAAATATAATCGATTAATAGAAGCTAGAAACTGAAGAAAATGAGAAAGGGGTTCTGGATGTTTTAATAGGCACTGGTACTTGTAAATTAATTCATAAATAACTATTCAACATTAAATTGAGGTACTACTTTTTAGCACTTTTAAAACTGTTTCTGTATTTTAATGAGCTACAACGAGTAGCTCTCGTAGCTGCACTCACTTTATGATTAAGCTTTGTTTTTATATCTTTGTGAAGTAGTTTTTTTTTATAAAAGCTTTAGTATATCAACATGTTTTCATTTTACTATGATTGTGAATAGGGGGTGACTTTTTAATGGCAACAGTTTTTTCTTTATTTTTTGGTGCTCAGGTTTTGGAAAACATACAGGCAGATGCTTTCTTTATCTGAAATTTAAATTTATTAGTGCGTGTTACAGCACATAAGATTTAAACCAAGGAAACAGTTTCATAACAAAATTAGTGGTGCTGTGTTGCAACAGTTGATGAATTCACTTCAAAATGTGCTCAAAATGGTCTCCATTTACTGTCGAACAATGACAAAGTCTGTCTTCTAAATTAGTTAATGTTTCTAGCAATACAGTTCCTCTGATCAGCTACATTTCTTTAATTCTACAAAATCTCTTAGCCGGTGCTTTAAGCCTCCTCTTCAAATATCACTACAGGAAAAGGTCTTAGGGGTTCAGTTCAGGAGATCTTGGCGGACATTCAGTACTTCCTCTTCTGCCAAACCATCTTCCTAGAAATTCATGATTTAGGTAATTCATCAACTAATTGCAGTTTCATTCAATATTTTTCAAAAAGAGTGAGTAATCATTCGTTCTGAATGTATGTCATCAAACAAGACACAAACATCTTCTTGGGCCCTCCTCCTATTAGCATATACTGTTGGGAAAGGAACTCGTGAACGTGTTTGGTAACTAACATTATTTCACACAATATTACAAAACAAAAGACGTTGCATTGATTACACATAGTGTATATATATATATTAGGACGACAGATGTCGCAATTACTTATTCTCCCACATCGTCCCCACCCTGCTCTATCTCGAGAGGGATGACCACCTAAACAGGGCGTATAAGGTGGTTTCCGTCCAAGGTGCGAAGAATAACGCTTCTAATCCGTCCATCACGTTGTTCTCGTACCTCTTCCACACATGCTCTGTTCCATATGTGTGTTGGGCATGTGTCCTCTTGTAGTAGAACTACGTCACTAACTCTAATTTTTGTACCATGGTCTCGAGGTTGATGAACCTTTTGGAAATTCCGTAATAACAACAGGTACTCCTGGCTCCAACGTTTCCAGAAGTGATCAGCTATTTGTTGGCGTAATCTAAAGGCCGTTCAAGAACATTCCTTGGTGGCTCTGGTCCGGTGGGTATCCTGGTGAGTCGATCACCAACAAGGAAGTGTGCTGGAGTCAGTACGTCGGCATTATCGTTCTCTTACATCAGGAGTATCGTGTTTAATGCGGCTCCTATGCTAACTAAAATAGTCCGCAGTCCTTCATCGACAATATTGGAACGTCCAGTACGTTTCGCAGGCAAAATTTGGTGGAGCCAATCATTCTTCCCCAGCGTCCTCCCCACCATTAAATGTTGGGAAAGCAGCTCGTGTATATGCAATTTAAAATCAGTAAGCTTTTCATCATGGAGCAGGCTGGTGCTTCAGCCGAAATAAAACATAATCGAGGCAAAGCTTTAAAAAGTGACGAGAGGCGAATGATGGCATTTTTTGTGGTGCTTAAAGAAGGAAATCCGGAATCGTCTTTAAAAAACATTGAGAACGAAACTGGTGATCTCCTGGGCATTTCCGCAAATAGTGTACATGGTGTTAGAATAGAACAGTAAGCATCCAGAACTCTAAGAACACCTGAAAAATCGCGTAAATGCAAACAGCGTGTGGAGAAACACGACGATTTTACGAAAACTGCTATATGCAGTAAGGCTCATGATAATTTTTTCATAAATGAACCGCCGTCTCTAAATAAGGTTTTGCATGCGCTAAATTCTTACAGACTTGCCAAATTTTTCACGAAGTACTCATCAGTTGTTGATAGATACTGGATTGAAATTTGAAGAGGAAGGGCGGAAATCAGTTATACTGGACAGAGAAGATATTATGATGTGGAGACGTAAATATCTGCGCCAAATCAAGTTTTCGTAGGAATCCGATTAAAGATAACCATTACGTTACGACATGATTTTATTAATACTCCAACTCACAGATTTAATAAGTTAATGTGTACCCAATTCTATACATTATCTATCAGTTAGCACTGGTATATATATTGATAGTGTTGGAAAACTCATGTGCGGATTTTTTTTAATTTACGTCCAACTTTAGGTCATATCGGACAATGAATGGAATGGGTGAAATGATGCTCAAATGAGCCCTGGGACCATAGAGCTTACCGTAGAGTTACCTGACATTCGTCTTTCAGGATAAGGGAAAACCCCGGAAAAAACCGTATCTAGGTAACTCACCCTGACCGAGATTCGAACTCGGGTCCTCTTGGACATGAGGCAGTCACGCTTTCACCACGCTGCCGAGGCGGACACTTATGTGCGTGCATGTAGCGTCTAACACGTGGTGAGTTGAGTCAGATCCGCTTGTTCTTTACAGCAGTATTAAACTAGCATGAGTCAGAGTATAATAGGGTTGGTTAATTATGAAAAGATTATTCTTATTAGAAACATGAGGGCCTTATTACATCTCGTTGAAAACGAAATAGTTATGAAGATACTATAGACGTGCAATATTCGTTAGGTATTTCACCTTTATCCTTTTTTGTAAGGTTGTTTCGACCAGATGCAAGTACAACTCTAAATGCAGATACGCAATAATATTTTGTCTGTATTTTTAACATTACCTCACTACGACTTTTATAATTTTTTTTTTTTATTTTACGACCTCCAACATTGTCATATCGGACGATAAATGGAATGGGTGAAATGATTCTCGAATCTGCCCGGGGTCCATGGTGCTTAGAGTTACCCGACATTCGTCTTTCAGGGTAAGGGAAAACCCGAAAAAGCCTTATCCCGGTAACTCACCCTGACCGAGATTCGAACCTGTGATCTCTTGAACGTTAGGCATACACGCTACCATTACTATGTTCACTAAACATTTCACTCTGCCTCAGATGTAGTTCTCTCCTTGTTCACCAAATAGAGCAAATGGAAAGCCAATATTTCTAATAAACGCCGTAGCCGCCTTTGTTTTTCTATAATCATAACAAGGGCTTTGCCTTGAGAAGCAATTTCCTAATGGTGTGATTTCTCTCTAGAGCTTTCTCGTTTTCCCGACATTATACTTTATACTGAATACATCCCAATATACATACTACAGGCATGGCGGAGAATGAGAATGGCTTTGAATAAAGGAACATTTCCCTAAATCGAAGGGAAACCTTTAGAAGCCAGTGTAATTGAGAGTGCTTAATGTCCCTTAGTCATCCCTAGGATTAGGATTAGCTTCACTCCGGAGGGGTTTCCGCACTGTGACCAGGCTTGACCTATTGTACCTATGCCCCCAAGTGGGGCACCCTGGGAGGAGGGATGAAGTGAGAGGAGAGAGAGCGGCCGTCCCAAGGAGCCACAACAGAGTAAAGAGCAGGGTCCCTACATTTTACTTAAATAGAAACCTATCCTGTGCCAGGACAACGGGCATTCCCCCCTACTCCCCGTAGGGGGAGGGATTCGTCCGTTTCAGCTGCCAAGGTGCGGGCGCTGCGGACCCCTAGCACTCGTGGTACCTCTGACGTTACTAGAGGAACCTCGGGCCGGACTGCCGAGCCCCTCACGTAAGGGAGTTGTTCGGACTGGGTTGGACACGAGGGGGGCAGTGGTTCCCGATACCCGTGGGAGATCGGGTACATCTCCGGACGGGGTTAAGGGTAGTCATATATTCCCGCGTACTAACCTGCATAGCTAGTAGATGGTGTGCTAGATCACCAGTCGGCCGCACCGAGGTTGATCGGTAGCCTTCCCCTTTGGTGTTGGCGCACGCAAGTGGCGTATCCACTTCCATCCCGTCTTGTGTTTTCGGACCAGATGGGCGGCTTGTTAGCTTCTAGGTCTTGCCCTATGGGAAGGCTGGGCGCCCTTCGGGGACAGCTCGGTAACTCCCTGGTTTGAGAGGGAGGTCAGGGACAGCTGACCTACCTAGATCCCTAGTATATACCCCCTACTATGCTTCGGAGGCAGTCCCTGCAATAGGCTTGGAGACCAGCAACCGACCTAGCGGAGGAGAAAGTGTATCACTCAGAGCATATCATCCTGCCATGCACCACAGAGACACCTCTGACACTTCTATCCTGAATATCATTTCACCCATGCGAGGCAATCGGATAAAAGATGGTGTGAAGTGATAATGGAGATTAAATGGAAAGATAGGAAATTCGGGGTTTAATTAACCTAGCCAGTCTTCACCTGGTGGCTCGGCAAAACCCCAGAATAAAGCCATGGTTCTGGTAGGTTGACCACACGGGAATCAAACCGAGTCTCCCGATCTACAGACGAAGCCTCCTGAGCCATGCCGCTGGGTTAGCCGTTACTAATTATGAAGGAAGTTTCCATTATATCTCCTCCAGTTAGTATTTAAGTAACACGTATTTATGTAAATAAACAACACTAAGAAAGCTAACAAAAGCTATTATGTTCAAATTTTTCAGCCTCAAGACCTGCTTCAGGCATTCCCATGGATCTGGTTCTTTCCTCCTTTCGCAAATTGTACTCTCATCTTTCAGCAGTAGTTTGTCATTACGTGTCTAGTTTTTTATTCCAGATTTTATTTGAATATATTGTCCAATTTTTACTTCCCAGTTAGGTATGAAAGTAGTTTCTCACATCTCGAAAACGTCCCTGATTGATTAGAATAGGTCAATTAACCAACATTCATGGACTGCTATATTATCCAAAGCGTTAAGACATTTCATTGAATAATTGATGGCCATTCTCTACATTCTACGTGTGACTTAACATCTTTGTTTCTTGCCTTGCAATACCCACTGAAGGTAACAACACTTCGAGATCTTTTAATTCCATCCAATTCCAGGACCATCCAGTCCTTGAGAATATATTATTTGTTTTTCCATATACAGTATCAATGCAAACAAAGAAATTCCTGGATTTCTATATGCGGATGGCTTAATGTAGTAGGATTGCAGAAAGAAATAAATTAAATCCCGAAATTCTGTGAAGGGTGGGGCATAGAATAAACATAAGTCGAAAGTTTGGTCTTAAAGAAGGGAGTATAAAGATGAAAAGTGGGTACTAAGTGGCAAACGGGTAGAAGTGGTCAAAGAATTTGAATACATATGAGTGAGGTTGAATAACAATGGAAAATGGGGAGCAAAAGGGAAGCAAAAGGAAGGGCTGCAATGAATTTGATAAGAATATGCTAACATAGGCTACAAATGACAATCAAGTGGTTAGAAGGAATGTATAAAGCACTAGTCGAATAATCCAAAATGTTGTATGCAGTGGAGATCTGCGGGGGGGGGGGGGGGGCAGCCGTAGAGGTAAACAAAACGGTGGAACAAAACTACAGAAGGTTTTGTAAAGAGCTGCTACTAGGCTTACCCAGATCAACACCTAGGGAAGTAGCTTTAGTATAATTAGGAAAGACAGGAATAAATGGAATAATAATGGAAAGAATAATAAAATGTTGTTATAGGTGTTTGGCCAAAGCAGAAGCGGAAATTATGAAATTATTCAGAGACAGCAAAAATGATTTGAGAACTCAAATAGTTGGTGAGTAGAGATAGGAGGAATCATAGATAAAATAGGAATGGGAGATATGTGGAGATTGGAGGAAAGGAATACAAGCGATGTGGGTAAATTGGTAAAATGCAGAATAGAAGATAAAGAATGGTAGGAAATATAGGGAAGTCTCGAAAATATTTAATCATTAAAATTTTACAAACAAATAAAGCTAATTGGGGACGAGAGCATTGGTAGATTACTGCAATAGGCAAGAGAAAGAAGGGTTAGCTTGGATGAGAACAGGAAGAGGGATAAGAAGTAGGGGAAGGGAATTTTTGAATTGTGTGGAGAAAAAGAAAGCATAGAGCACTATGTAACAGAAAGCGAGGAGGTTGCAATGTAGAGAAAAGAGTTTGGGAGGAAAAATGGGAGAAAGCAGAAAATGATAACGGGAAAAGAGGAAATGAAGTTAAGAAGTATCGCGAGTTCTTGCAGAAAGTAAAATAAAAACGGACTACAAATGTAAAGAATATAAGAAAGGAAGACGAGAAAAAAATGGCGATAATTAAGTAACAAGGAGGTATGGAGTTTAAGAGCTACCTGGTAGAACAGAAGACCAGGGTATCATCTAAGCCAAGGAAGCAAAAAGGTAAAGGCAAATAAATGTAGCCTAATATTGTAAATTGTAAAATTATGGAATATGCACAATAATAATTTAATTCAGTTTAATTCAATCGATGAAACACACACACAAAATAACAAACAAGAATGTTCATATCAGTTTATGGAATGCCTCATAGGTCTCTGGTTTTCTTTCAATACATTTCTTTTGCTCCATTTACACAAAATTCTAGCCCCAGGATTAGCAACGGATATTTATTTCCCTTAATGGCCAAAGAACAGAATTTGCACTTAATGCTTATTAATTTTTATAATGGTGCTCTTGAACTTAGTATAACCTTTATATAACATTTTAAAATGTCTACCTCCATTATTATCCAATTCAATCAAATTAAATTTTCATGGGATAGAATAAGACTATTCCAACAATTCATCCATTTCCTATGATATTAGTACTTTGCTCCGCAATATGTCAGTGTACACAGCTATGAGCAGACAGTTATAATGAGACAAGGAGAGTAAAAAGTGTTACATAAAACACAATTATACATCTCATGGTATTGTGTTTACATGGATGATATCGTTTAAACAAATCTTGTACTTACAATTACTTAGCAGACCCACACGAAACGTGATGTAGGACAAATAGCCTAAAGCTATACGTATATTTATATAATTAGCTTTCGAAACTACAACCGAAAAGAAAATTAGTAAAAGGCATTAAGTGATAGTGAAATAAACTCTACAATTACTGAAAGGAAAGAAATGAGAATCATGGCCAGGCCCCTGAAGCTTAATTGGTATATTCGATGTTATTGTCAACTGTTGTGCAAGCCATCTGTTCTTGTTAATTTTTAAGATTTCTAACGTGGAGGTTTCAAAGCTCGATCCATTTTGTAAAACCTATGACATAAAAAATAACATTATGCTCCAAACGTCTTATCTCCGTTATTTATCTCGTATTCTTTGAGCAGGTTAGAATTTCTTATTCTTATTTCTTATGCTATAGTTTATTTAAAGCGATGTAAACAAATGATTTTAGTCTGCCAAGGTTAGAGCTATCAAGAATCAGAATTATTAAACCGGCTATGTTTTTAATATTAACGATCACTAAGAAGTGTTACAAAATATTCTGGCTTCTCTTATTTTGAAGTAATATTTATATGAACGCAGCATTAAATTCTTGTACATATAATGAAACGTGCAGGTGTTTTTGCCTATAAGACCTTTGCGTTACAATGTTATATTTAGATAAAAGCCAACTGAAAAGTTGCATGTTACAGAGGTAACATAAAAAGATGAATACAAGGAGAGTCTGCTCAGTAAGCAACATCAGCGCGTGTTCGTAAGAAGTCCAAGCGACTTGAGGAGTAACCTTCACATTCCAGTGAAAAACCTGTAACAGATGATGAAAAGAAGAGAATAATGGACGGAAAATTTGTTGTAAAAGAGCCATCTCTTCAACATTCGCCTTCCAATCCGGGTAAATCATGAAAATCTCATGGTGGATCCGGAAATCGAAGCCTGAACTCCCTCTTCCTAGACACACTCGAATCTTCTCGCTTCAGCTTCTTCTATTGCTGAACTGTGATAGCCTCTTGTGGTCCACATACTTGAATTGAATTAACAATATGAATGAAATTTTCTGACGCGTTCATTTTCCTTTAGCGAGTTGTACATATTTGTACTTGTATTCTGTATAGCTGTGAAGTACCAGAGATAGTAACGTTGAGAGCCACCATTTGACATGAAATTTATTTAGTGATGCTGAATATTTGGACTCTTTGTTGTGAAGCGGTGGGATGCAGCCTCACTATGATGAATACAGGGATGCGTGTTGTAGTTGCCAATGCCACCTTGTTGCTTGTTTCCTCTAGTAGAGCTGTTATGGAACTCTGTAAATATATTTCTCGCGCATTTCATGCAATAACGCTCCAGAAGAATTATTTTGTTTCTGTTATCAGGTTTTGTTTATTGCGCTGAAGTCAATATTCTGTTGTTCTTATCTATCGATTACTTACCGGTGCTAAAAGTTTGGAATGCTCAGGATATTAGTATTTCACTTTAAACTATTGACTTTACCTGCCTATATTATAGACAATATTAGGCCCCGAGACATGTGACATATCATTAGGGACACGAATGTACTGCAATTACATGCTTTCTCTGTCCCTTTCTCTCTCTCTCCCTCTTTCTCTCTCTCTTCCTATCTCTCTTTCTCTGTTGTAAACAAGTGCATATATGATTTAATCGCTAGTTGTCTAACAGACATTCTTCTTCCTTGATACACACATTTTTAACGGTGTTTGATATTTACACTGTCTATTGTTTATTTTATGTGTATATAATAGTACAGGGGAAGACAGGTAGTGGCGGTGTGACGTTAGCTCCGGCAGCTCTAACCGTCAAACATGCCCTCGAACGAAAGGCAGGTTAGCGCGTGATGTCACCGCGGTGATTTCTGCTGCCGAAGAAGAAGGAAACAGTTTGATGTGTTGAGGTTTCGACAGCGTAGGAAAGACAGGAAACGTATCGGGTATTAATAATTTGTACAACTTACATAATGGGTGCGGCAATATTAGTGCTGCTTTAATTACACAATTGGTTACAGCTTATGAACAAATCATATTTTCTCTGTGCTATGAGAAAGTATATAAAACTTCAACTGATACTTTATCAGATGGTCAGGCATGTTATAAAGTAAATAAAATAAAATTTAAAGTAACTTTCCCTGCAAATTAGTGAAGACCCTTCAGAACAAAATTATGTAGGCATTTTCGATCACTTTCTTAGCTAATTTCACAGCGAAAAAAATTGTTCGCACACATATGTCGAGCCAAACATACACAATGTCCGTGCGGCAAGTGAATACAACCTCGGAAATCTGATTTGGGCGACATTCTTGTAAAAATCAGCCAAGTCTTTCTTGCGTGTATATTTGTCCTTCAATAAATCGTCACGTGACAGCAACAGTTTTGTCATCGGGTGCACTACATCTGACAACCCTCAGGTTCTGTACTCACAACGTCATTTTGGTACTACTCGGCTCTTGCCTGACGTCATACGCACTGCAGGTCTCGCTCCCGGCTGAAATACGTCACAACTCCCGAAGCTGTCTTCCTCTGTTAGTATAATTTCATTTTATTCTCATATTTGGCTCACAAATAATTCCAAATAATAGGCACCATTGAGTCAATCTCGGAACTTGCAACAAAGATAGCTCACAGTTTTGACCGTATTGGTTGTAGCCATTTTCGCTTTATATTAATATTACACAGTAAAACCTGCCTAAAATGGACCCCTTATATGCTGGAAGCCTGGAAAAACTGAAAATAAATTTTGGATTGGAGCTATATCCCATATAAAATATACTTTAAGCCGGAAAACTGCCTAACGCGGAAACGGAAATATTATTCAGGAACCGTTTGCGTAAATAAACGGATTACTTTACTGTAGTAGGTTACAATGTACGTATTTTAAAATGTGGGATAATTTTGAGGGCAATTGCATTTGCACTGCAGTTCCATGAACCATAAGTCATAATCCTAAATTCTTCCAGGAAGAGAGAAAACAAACCGTTAGCTCTCGCAACTCTCTTCCAACACACATGGTAGGGCTACAGTGTGTTCATTCTCAGTTTCATTGTTACAAGTGATCAAGTAGGAGTGGAAGAAAACTGAACGTTGTTGACTTTTAAAAACTTAGCTTGTATGAACAAAAATTCTGTAAATGAGTCCTAAACGGAAGACATTATCATTGGAGGAAAATGTTAATGCTATTCAAGAACACGAAAAGAACAAATGTCCTGGTAAACAATTAACTGTGTTGCTTAAAGTGAGAAAGACGAAGGTTTATGAAATTTTTAAAAAATAAGTGCTAAAGACTAGTGGTTAAAGGAAACAGCAGGGCTTGTGAAACGCTTTACAAAATCTACAGAATATGACGAGCTAACTCGCGCCGTGTTTGAGTGGTTCGTTAGTGCGTGCGCTAAAGGAATTCCCAGTTCTGGAGCATTGCTTCACACTCAAGATTTAGAGAATTAGCCAAAAACAATTTCAGCATTTCAATAGATGGTTCGAGAGTTTCCAACATTGTCATAACATTGTTTTGAATGCTGTGTGTGGTGAAGCAAATGATGTTGAAATACAGACAGTTGCAGATGGAAAGGGAAACTAGGGGATATATTATATTTATTGTATGTAAGTTGAAAATACAGTACATGGTACATATCTGCCAATTATGATTTACACTTCATTCTATATTATTCCTTCGATGTAAGCCTGTGCGACACCGAGCGGGATGAGAAATGGTAACTCAAGTAGCTGCAATGACAGTTCCGTGACGCATAAGGTATTCCTGATATAGTTTCAGAGGGATTTGCATAAACAAATGCTATGATAAAATTTCATTCTAATAAGAATTCAGAGGATATTCTTGGAATTTGGCTGTGTTACATTTACTGTACGTTTATTGCATTCGATAATGTAACTGTTTATAAATTAGGAGCTAAGACGGCTTCGTCTGTCGCCTGCATTCGGGAGGCCCGTGTTCGACTACCGTTGTCGGCCTACCAGACCCATGAGTTTTTTCGGGAGTTTTCCCGGGTCAGTAGGAGAATGCTGGGTTGGTTTATTACATCCCCCGAATTTCTTCTCCCGCCATTTCGTCTCCATTATTTCACATCATTCTCATCCGTTGGTCTATTTCAGGGTATAAATGTCGGCGGCATTCTCGGCGGTGCAAGGCCACCTGCGGTAGATCGGTTGCCGGTCTCCGCTCCTCTGCTGGGACCATTTTGGGAGCGCCAACCAGGGATCTTTGGGGCTTGGCTGCTGGACTCGTTGCCGTCCCGCAGTAGGGGAGCGTATCTGTTGTCCTGACCTGTCGAGGGAAGTTTCTAAGTAAACTGTAGGAACCCTGCGCTCTGTACTGTCGTCGCCCCTTGGGTCGGCCACCCTCCGTCTCCTTCACCTCATCCTTCCTCCATGGGGTGAACGTGAGGATCTACTCCCATTAGTCCTGGACCCGTAGGACCAGAACCCGGGCCTTTCGGGTTCGTTTTACCGTACGACAGTACCTATTTTATAAACCGCCCCCCTGCTGCTCGCGGCAGACAGGACGGAAGTGGATACGCCACTTACGCGCCGGTCCTTAATGGACCGGCTACCAAAAAACCTTGGTAGGGCCGCCGGTGAACGCACACCAGCTACTACCTCTGCAGGCTAGTACCCAAGATTTATGAGGCAACCCTCTACTCCCTCCGGGCAGCCGGAGCCTGGCCGGAGGTACCGAATTTCCCGTGGGTGGCGGGAACACACTACCCCTTGAGTCCAAACCAATCCGAACAGCTCTCAGAGGGAGGGGCTAGAATGTTCGGCCCGAGGTTCCTCTGGTAACGTCAGAGGTACCACGAGTGCTAAGGTTCCGCAGCGCCCGCACTTTGGCAGCTGAAAGGAACGAATCCCCTCCCCTACGGGACCTCCATGCGGTGCCCCACATGGGGGCTTAGGCACAATGGTACAAGGATGGTGGCCTACGTACCGAATCCCCTCCGTAATGAAATCCTAATCCTAAGCCTGTGCGACTATTTCGTAATTTCTTTGTATAAAACCACAGCCCTCTGTAACACCGAAGCCTGCCTAAATGGAAAATAAATGCCAAAGTGATCGTCTTCCGTTTTATAGAGGTTTTACTGTACTTTGATCATAAGCTTTTTGCAGTTTTCCACAGTCCATAGGTGAGTGCTGTGACACCATCCTGTTCTAGTGCGACTATCCTGTCTATAGCTTTCTGTACCCATCATTTGTTTATTATAAACTATAACAGGATAGAAGACTAAGTAATAGTGTTGGGCATGTTGCAGCTTGCGGTGTGTTGAGCATGGTCAATGTTACTCCCTGGCGTCGGTTGTAAGTCCAGAAGACTTGGGGTTTGTTGGGTAATTTTAATATCGTCCACGCTTGCGCACAACGTTCCCCGGATCTGATCACCCCTTGGATCTTTATCTCATCCCTCCCTCCCTCTACAAACATGCAGTGCTGTGTCCTGGGTTCGGGGATCCTTTCTGAAATGTATCAGAAGGTGCTTCTATATAGTAATGGTATATTTTTATATAATCACAACAGGAGTAAAAGTGGGCGATGGAACTAGTTTATATTCCAATTCTCCAATTGTAAGATAAATGTTGATGAGTAAATTTATACGGATACCAAAATCCCGATTTTTGTCCACAAAATACGCTTAATGTTTAGGAAATATAATAATTTTATATCAGTATATTTACTACATGGCAAAGCAAGAAGGCGTATCGGAAAAAATCCGCAACATAGATATGTTTACCTCAGCTTATCGCACACACACGGCGAGTCCAGTATATGTATAGTCTGTTCAGATGTAATCATGTCTTCTGGCGCGCAATGTGTCATACATCGGCAAGCGCAAGAAAACGTATTAGCATATAGACACATGCAGCTTCCAATTGCTCCATTTGTGTTTCGTAACTTACTGTTCATCGTCCTACTAATATTTCACTCTTCTAATCGACAAGATAAGACCCGATAAGGAACGATCACAGCGGGGTTCACCAGAAGGCCAATACGCCTCAACGCTCTGTCAAGTAATATGTTGATAATAATTAAAGTTGCAATGCATACATATTGGAGGATTATTAGAGCCTAAAGTTTTTGTTCCTGCCTAACACTAATGTCAAATAGTGGAATTTAGTTTACCTTGGTTTGCCTTCAATAGGTAGCGTTAGATGAGAAACATAAATATTGTCACAAGTGACTGTTTAATTCAAATATGTTGGATCACCTTTTGATTAGTTGTGTGTGACGTCATGTCACGTGACCTCCCCCTCCCTCCTCTTGATAGGGAAGCTTGTACAAGGAAGTCTCTCTGCTTCTTATGTAGCAACATTCCACAAGAATGGACGTGGGTCCGCAGCTTAGAAGGGCAGGTAAAGGCCATGTAGTCACGTGTGTATTTCCCATTATTGTAGTAAACCTTTTCTAGTCTAAATTGTAGTTTTGGTATTTTATAACGTAATTGAACCTTACAGAGAATCCTAACCTGTCCGCAAAGCATGTGAAGCCTACCTAAAGGGCCATCCCCCCGTGTGAGGTCTGCCCATGTGATAATTATCCCTTACCATCCTTAGTTAGATCTCCATAATATATTAGAACATATCATGGTAGCGATACACATACCTAGACAGTATTAACTAATGTGTGTATATTGCTACTGGTGTTACGAGATTATGTGCTTCTGAAGCAATAGAGTACAAGATATGTTTGCAGTTAAGTGTAAGTGCGTGTGCAAATCAGTACATTTAACATTTCAACATTGAAAATAAATCAATATATTAAATGAAAAATGCTAATAATGTTTATATATACATTTATATTACTGTTTTAAGCGTTTGTTTATATTGTGAAATATGGAAATGCAACAGTTGGTCTACTCTTCTTATTTATTCGTAGTAATTGAGCAGCGTATACAGTTTCCAGCTTATTAGTACTTATAACCTGTACAGCTCATTAGAATCTAGAGGAAGGATTTATATCCCACGCTTTATTTGCGATGCGAATACTCTGGTAATTGTTGGTTTCTTTAAATGAACTTACCTATTATAATACTTGGGCAGGAACTTTGGACACCAAAACATAGGAACGAGGCGGGTGCAGGATGCGAGACATAGGCCTATGATCCACCGCTGTCCTGATGTAGTCACGTTCCGAGGAAGGGTCTGAGGTGAGACTTCGAATATTGAAATGTATGCTGCTTTAAGAGCAGTGGAAAAAGTTTGTGAACAAATAAACGAAGTTCCTGATGATGCTAATGGTAATTGTGTTAAATAAAAACTTATACGTGTTCATAAAAACAATCCATTATATTCGAAACTGTGTGAAGTGCGAATTTGCTTAAATAGCAACCCAGATTCAAATACAAACTGTTTCAAGTATGCTCCAATCACATCATGCGATGTAGAGAGGCCATTCTCTCAATACATATGTATTTTGTCAGGCAATAGAAAGAAATCTCAAATTTGAGAATTTACTAATGTAGGTAGTTTGCACATTGCAATAAAATTAATGACTGTAATTAAAATTTAAACAATGTTATTTCATTAGGCCAGTGTATCTATTCACAAAAGAAAGAATGAATGAGCTTATGCACTTTCTGACATTATACGAGGCAAGCTTTTTAAGTCAGTACCTTATTGGAATTCAAAAAAGAGGTTCATAGATATCGCAATAATTTTATCTTTACATGAAAGCCTGTACCTTAATCTACTTTTCTACATTATTTCCGTGAATATTGAGGCACTTGTCATAACCTGGCACCAGTTTTTGAATACCCTCCTCATAAAATTCTTCCGCCTGACGTGTTAACCACTGTATCACAACTGTTTTGACTTCGTTATCGTCTTGAAGACGCTGACCGCCCAGATGTTTCTACAAGTGCAGGAACAAATGGTGGTCGCTGGGCGCCAGATCAGGGCTGTATGGAGGAAGATCTAGAGTTTCCCATTGAAAAGATTTGATGAGATCTTTGGTTCGATTAGCCACATGTGGACGGGCATTGTCATGCAGCAAAACGATACCCTTACTCAACTTGCCACGTCTTTTATTCTGGATTCCACGGTGCAGATTGTTCAATGTCTCACAATAAACGCTGCATTGATTGTCTCATTACGAGGCAGAAACTCCACTAGCAATACTCCTTTTCTGTCCCAAAAAACTGTGCACATGATTTTCCTGGCAGAAATTGTTTACTTATACTTCACTTTTGTGCATGATGATAACAATTTGGTCTAAAAAATTTTCACCTTCATTGTGGTACCGCTCAAGGAAAGTCAATGCACTGCCTAAAGGTTGGGCTTTGTGCAAATCCGTCAACATTTTCGGAACCCAACGTGAACACAATTTCCGGTACTTCAAGTTCTCGGTCACAATGCGATACAAAACACTATGAGAATATTGAGGAAAATAGTTGCACAATGATGGCATTGTAAAGCGTCTGTTTTCTCTCACCTTTTCGTCCAATTTCTGCACCAAATCTTCAGTAACGACCGAAGGACGCCCACTCCGTTCTTCATTATGCACATTTGTGTGGCCATCTTTAAATGCTCTCACCCATTTTCTTACCATTCCATCACTCATAATGTTTTGTCCGTAAACTTCACAGATCTCACAATGAATATCGATCGGTTTTACGCCTTTAGCACTAAGAAATCGTACTTCACAATCGGCGCGACTCACGATTGTCGGAGGCACCTTAAACATTGAGTAACCAACGTATAGAATGAAGAATCAGGCTATAATGGCGTTAGTGCGTAGACAAGAGATGTACGTAACCAGCGTGCATGCGCGGAACGCCGACCTTAGCGCTGCTGTGGCGGAATCGCAAAATGGTATTGATTTAAAAAACATGCCTCTTATATACGCGCTTAGTCAGGAGCCTCTGTTTGTTGTCGACTGACTGCGTACCCAATGTAGAAATCAGGTGTAGCGTGCTCTACAGACGTCCTTCTCCCACCGCCAGTTCTCAGTAATTCTATGGTCTCGGCGCAGCAAATTTATTAGGTTCGGTGTCTAAAGTTCTTGCCCTAATTATTACTATTATTCCAATATTAATCTTTAATAGTTGCTAATATTGAAAACTGACAGTTATGCTTTACCAAAAACATCTTTGTTGTTTTTGATACTACGTCTCTTGTCTTAAAAGTTCTGAAACGTGTTTTAGGTTACAAAATGAAGTTTCCCAAGTACTGACTAGCAAAATTTTAGGGGATTGGCAGCACTTTAATAGGTTTGGCTGTTTTATATCAGGTTCAAGCCAGTGTAGATTATGGTTTTCGTATATTTTAAAGGAACATTAACTGGTAATGATCCAAATGAAGTTTAACCCAAACTTAGAAACAATAGGACAAAAGAAATAATAGTGGTGGTGTTGATGATAATTAATAATCATGATAATTACTGATAATCGTTCTACTTTTTAGTTATATGATGGAAACTAATCATTTCATTACACTAGACGTGTATAGGCTAAAGTCTTTGATAGATAGTCAACATGTAAAATATAATGCCATGGCCGGGATTTGAACCACGGATCTCGTAGTTTCCGTCAAGTCGCTATAACCCACTGAACTACCATGGCCAACTTGCCGTCAAATGGAAGGCAGGAAAAGCAAGTAAAGTATCATTGCAAATAGATACTTGGATTATAGAAAAATGAATGCCTATTATTTAAGTCATATTGGATGAAGAATTAAGAATGTTGTTTGATTAAAAACATTGATGTTTCAGGTACGTAACTTTATACAGCAAAACAACACTGACAGCTGAGGTTGTCTCTTCTTGAATTATCTTATTTCGTGTATTATCAGCTAACCTTGCAGCAATATTGGTGAATCATGTAAGAAGAAGTTGATGTAAGCGACAAAGAAATGACAGCTCCTGTTATATAATATTTAACAACAACACTCTACTATATAAAAAGGACAAAAATGGAATGAAATATTCCTCTCTGATGTACAAAAGCTGCGTTTTTACTGTGGTAATTCACCGACATTGCCGTTCTGTTTCAGGAGGAGAGACAATATTGGGTTTTTCATTCCTTTCGGCTCATCTCAATTCCCTCGTGAATAAGCTAATGGAAAGCAGGAAATATACATTAAAACTTCCAGGCAGTTCTAAAGAGCAATTAAACACCTTTATCCTGATTGGTTGAATGCACTATGGACAACAAAATTTTTGTGCTTAAAGGGGATGGAATAAGGATAGAATGAGGTGTAGGTTATTCATGCTCTCAGTCGTGTTGAGGATTGTTTTGATTTTATTCAACGCAGTAGTTATATGTAATATAAATTGACGTTTATTATTCACAAAAACACAAACGACTGAACCGATTTGCCTAATTTTGGTTTTGAACTATTAGTATAATTCGAAGGCAGGTTTAAAAGGCGAGAAAGCAAACCTGAAGAAGTGATAATGCACCACGTTATTAACTAGATATAAAAGTACACACGCGATCTTTTACGGAACATACATCTTATTCTTCTTCAATAGACAAAAGCAATACAAAGTAGAAATATATTTCACTCATAGCCAGTTTTCAAAGCTATTTCACTTACCATATTTTATTAAATAATGTTTATCATATTTTGTCAACACTGAATTCTTTTCATGTACCATAATGATATACCTTTCGAAGATTAGAACAAAATTAATTTCCAAACCCACTATAACACTACAAATATTTGACCAGAGACAATTATTGTCAAATATTGTTGAATTCTGGGATACCTGTTTTATAATTTGTGTTTGTGAATTCGTGAATTGAATTGACACAAAATTAATTGAATTCCTTTGTGACTTTGTGATGTTTGCGGAAACCATTTTACTATGCCAAGGAGAAGACGACCTGACTTTGTCGTCGAAGTCCGTGAAGTACGTGACGAACTACGTCACTTGCTGACCGCACTGATGTGCAGCGAGACGCAGATAATGCTAATAGTCGTGTTACTATGTCAGAATTGCGTTCTAGAGTGTCTGTTTCTTCCGGGGGAGTTATTTTCGTACAAATCAGTTGACTTAGTTATTAACCAGGATTAGGTTAACTATCCTTCAGGTTGTTTAATTTTATTAGAACTGGATTCCCACCTCACAATTTAAAATTAAAAGTACGAGGGCTATCCAGAAAGTAGATTACGTTTTCGTCTGTTTCCGCTAGGGGCGGGGCTAGCGCGGCCATCTTGGGGTCAGAGCGTTGCGCAGCTCAGTCGGCATCTAGCCGTGCTAGTGAGAGGTTCGTGCTGTGCTCCGTTCAGATACTGTGACGGTTTGAAATGTCTGCGTTAATTGAAAATCCCGCGAGCTGCGAGGTGCGTGCAGTAATAAGGTTTCTGACTGCAAAAAACTGTAAACTGATAGAAATCTATCGGCAGCTTTGTGAAGTGTATGGGGACAACATTATCACTGAAGGTGGAGTGCGTCAGTGGGTCATCAGATCTAAAAATGGCCGAACCAATGTTCACGACGAAGATCGAAGTGGGAGACCCAGCATAGTGACTGCCGAACTTGTCGAAAAAGTCGATGCTTAAGTCCGTGAAAATCGAAGGTTCACAATAACGGAACTTTCTTTGAGTTTTCCACAAATTTCGCGAAGTTTGTTGCACGAAATCATCAGCGAAAAGCTTGGTTACCACAAGTTTTGTGCAAGATGGATTCCAAAAATCTTGACAGAGGACCACAAAAATCAGCGAATGGCTGCAGCGTTGAACTTTTTGGACGTTTACCATAAGGATGGTGACTCTTTACTCGATCTCATCGTTACTGGTGACGAAACATGGGTGAAACACGTGAACTGTGAAACGAAATTGCAATCAATGCAGTGGGGGCACACAAGTTCTCCCCAAAAACCCAAGAAATGCATGCAAACAATGTCGGCAAGGAAGATGATGGCGACTGTTTTTTGGGACAGAAAAGGTGTGATTTTGGTGGACTTCCTGGAAAGAGGCACTACAATAAACTCTCAAAGGTATTGCCAAACTCTCCAAAAACTCAGAAGAGCCATTCAAATCAAGCGCAGAGGAATGTTGAGCTCTAAGATCTTGTTGATTCACGACAACGCCCGGCCCCACACGGCAAATGTCACTCGTGAAGTTCTTGAATCTTTTAAGTGGGAGTTGTTTCCTCATCCGCCGTACAGTCCCGACCTGGCACCAAGCGACTTCCACCTATTCCCAGCAATGAAGAAGTGGCTGGCTATGCAGCGTTTTGATGACGACGCACAGCTGCAAGAAGAGGTAACGAAGTGGTTGAAGGCGCAGGCGGCCGAATTTTTCGACGAAGGAATTTCCAAGCTCGTACATCGCTACGATAAATGCCTTAATTTGAATGGTGACTATGTCGAAAAGTAGTATTTGAGTGTGGCTTTCATCTGTATATAATAAAATTTGTTTCCTATACTTTGTTTACTTTTTATTCCAAAACGTAATCTACTTTCTGGGTAGCCCTCGTAGATAGAATGAGTTATGATCATGCTGCTTAACGTCAACCAAACACGACTGTGCATTGCAACGGGACTGGGACAAACTAATGAATAACGTCCTAGAGGCAACAATTTTCAAGGGAAAGTACAAAGAAGAGGATATCTTGATCCCGCGTATTCCGATGGTTACAATGGATTTACCTTTTGATTTAAAGCGCCTAGAATTTCCCGTGCGTTTAACCTTTGCGATGACCATAAATAAATGGCAAGTGCATTCGTTAGAAGTTTGCGGAATAAACTTGGAGTTTCTCTCGTGGACAATTATACGTCACGTGTTCAGGCGGTGGAATAGCATCTTTTTATATTTACGCCCCACAAAAAAATGTTTATCAGAAAGCTTTAAATTGAATTAACTTAATTGTAACTGTGTTGTATTAAAACTTGAGCTCAAATTGCGGAATAAATAGCTAATCCCAATTTGTTTTATTTATATAGATAAGTTATTTTGTTTGAAGTACGAAGTTCGCCAGGACAGCTAATATTTTTATAATAAAAATGGAATTCTTGCTAACAACTTGCTAACATCTTTATAACAGGCCGCGAAACTTGGACACCGATGTAACAGGTTAGATGTCCTTAACAACAGGTTCTGAGGGTTAGCATTGCAGGTGAAGCGAGTGACAAGTCAAAACAAACCTAACAAATGCGATATGGCGTGTCTACCTGTACACTCTTGGCTACTCCAGTGTCCGCGCTTCGAAACTCTTCAAAGTTGAACTTAGTAATTCTCTTGGAATATTTTGTTGAAATAATTTAAATGTATAATTTATTGATGAATAATAAGTCACTTTTATCTTTAAAATTATATATGTATGTTTTAAAATCAAAATATCTTTAGTTTGTGTTACAGATTTTTAACACACGTATATCTACAGCAGTCTTAACCAAAATACCTCATATTTATTGTGAAGTGATTGTTCATTTACCTATAGTTGACCCGTTTCATCCTCATTATATGTTTCTATGTTTATAGAAATGACAATAAAGTGCTCTAAATATATTGTGTAAAAGTCTTAGAAGAAAAGCTCTTTTTGTTTTCGCCTAAACAATAACTGTATTACGAAAAAGTTGTTCTAAGATTGAGACATAGTGTAGTATTTAGTGTTTAACGCGGCTTTTACTATTATTGTGCTGCTCGAATGGTTATCCTTGCTTTAACTTTGTTAACAAAAACCTCTCAGATAACGCACTGATTACTCCGTGGACATAACATCTATCTGTCATTTGTGATTCCTGCGCATTCCATTGCCCGAAGTGATGCGTTCATTGGTGCTTAGCACAGGTCCCTCTCGCTCTTTGGAGAATAATCAGTGTAATATTTTACAGGTTTCTATTAACAAAGATCAAGCCACGGTAAAATTTTGAGCAACAGGATAATACATACGGTACCACAGGCGAGGAGGCACAGTATAAATACCTGATTCGTAACCCTGTACTTTATTATGTGTACAGATTCTTGATGGCACATATTGGGCAAATACATGGTTTTTGTATAGAAGTGCAAGGGACAGGTCCACTACGGTACTCTGCAACCCATATGAAGTAATTCGTCTCTGTCATCGGAGTCTAAGTTTCACTATATGAACACACAAATGAGACTTTAATATTCTATTGCATGTTATACTTTCTCCGTTATGCCAAACTTCAATGTGCAAGACCCCTGATCAAATTGTGTTTGGTGCAAGTATCTCGGCTATCCCTCACGCCAAATATCCCGTTCACCTGCAAATACAAATGTTCAGTTAAACTTAATTTTCTGATTACTGAATCATTGGAACGTTCAGGCAAATTATTATCTTCGGCCGTTAATGTCCCGCTGTTTTGGAACCATCGCGTAGTAGTTCTGGCCAGGAGCATCATTTACCGAACCCACGAAGATTGATAAGGATAAATGAATAAACATGAAATGTTTGTCTAGTTATGTGCAAAAACTTCAATCTGATTACAGTCCATAACACTCTGGTATACAATGTGTATCCCATGTGTCAATTTGAAAGGTATTTAATTTGTAAAAAAAATGACATTTATTTCGCACAGTTTAGAACAGTAATCATCTCGCTGCAACCACACTTTTTTCATGCATTCATACTATAAAATGCTGATATATGGTTCAAGATTTAAAAAATTCTCCTCCAATGGCGAATGAGAACCAGAATCTTAATATTTTGAGATTAGCCCACTAACCACTGAACCACAGAAACAGTTCTGACATGCGTTTTTTAATGTATTTGGCAGTTTCTTCTACTTCGCCAAGTTAGATGTTTGGGTTTCGCTGATACTTAGTGGACACATTTTTAGTTCTTGGAGTGTAAGTTCCGGGTTCACTGCTAAGTCACTCCTTAGAAAGCTCCAATAATACAGGGTAAACAGTTTTTTGATAAATTTCTATTTCCTCTATTACTTCCTTATAGTGTTAACTATATGCGCCTGCTACATTTGCACAAAAATTTTATGGCAGAATTTCACTGGAAATGCGATATCCGAAATCAAAAAAAAAAAAAAAAAAAAAAAAAAAAAAAAAAAAAAAAAAAAAAACGAAAAATTTGAGTAAGAAATGTGTGTTGTAGCGTTTTCATGCCGTTGCTCATAAGTCTGAGGCGATCTCAAGAAATTTTCAAATCATATCGATTTTTATTAATAGGGCAGTTTATCAGAGCTGGGCTTCTCTAGTCGTATCCACGGCAGCTCATCTGCTATTACTTAGGTAACACATGATGAATATGGAGATCTCAGGGAAATATGACGAGAGACAATACCAGTAGATTGTAGACTAATAACAGTTTATTAACATATTTTCCTATTTATTTATACTGCCCACCGATGAGAATGGTTCCACCACACTCGCACCTTCAGTTTCTATTTGTCAGATCCATATGTATACACACCTAGAATTCCTCTATTAGACTGGTAGGTAAGCTTTGTATCCCTGCTTGTACTTGCATATCTTCCTTTAAAAAGGGGTGAGTACGATGCCCTCTCTAAGCCTCCGTGCCGTTATGTTCCGTTAGGTTTGTCTTATGAAACGTTTACAGAGCATTCTTTGCAAGGAACGGAAACATTATTTCGGTGGAATATTTCTCAACTAAAATATTAAAGTATTTTATATTCACATTTATTACATTTCAAAATATACACACCATCTCGCCTTTATACAATGATTATTTATATTACACTTACATATTTACTAAGATGCTTATAAACAATGCGTCTCTGTGAAGTCATTTAAACTAAAAGTTGGTTAAATATGAAATTCACTAGTTTGCTTTAGTAGCTATTAGGTTCTGATACAAATATTTTATCATGTTCTCCACCTCAGCATACCCTTCAGGTGCAAAATTGTTCGCAATTACTATGTTCTTTAAATGGTTTTAAAGATTTTGATTATAGCACTTTTTTAGATAATTTCATCATAAATATAAAGTATCCCTAACTTAAGTTTCTGGGAATATTCTCTAAATCTTTATTTATTCTTAATGACTTCAGTACATGTTGTATATCAATAAGAGTTTAAAAATTGTAAAATAAAAATGTATTAAACTAAACCACATATTTTCTATTCAAATAAAAATATTGTGCAGAAGAATTCCCAGTTATTGCTTTGAATGTTCATATTCTTTTCTCACTGCGAAGTCGATATTCTTTTTTTCTCCCCAGTGATGAACAAAGTGTTGAGAATTTTAAAGCTATTACATAGGAAGCTGTATTTTAGAAGTCTGATTGGCGCTCTAAGTACTGCAGCACGCAACAAAAGGCACATATCTGAATGTGTGTAAACTGCATAACTCAAAACTGAAAAGTCAGTTAAATAAAAGCAATAATTTGTGATCCAAATCTACAAAAGTTGCGAAACTAATACTTAGGTCATTCAATAATTAGTGGCAACATTTGAATTAATAACAAATAAAACATTTTAGAACAGTCATATTATTGCACTGCTTAGACGTAATCTCCTCCAGCATGAAGAACTCGTCTCCATACATCACGGAGTTGAAGGATGCCATCCATAGCGTTCGTTCTAATATTCGTACAGACTGCTCTATTAAAGCTATAATTGCCTGTGTGGTTCTAAGTGGTAATTTAATTTTCTCTTGCTATTTCAATACAAGTCCAACAATGACGTTCCTCCAGCAGTGCTCTAACAGCATTCACATGCACATCATCACTTGCTGATTGCGGTCTGCCTGCTCCACGTTTTTTATGAACTCCCTCCCTTCTTCTACGAAATATATTCACCCACCTAGCCACGGTACGATATAGTAAAGTCTGTCTACCAGAAGCTTCAAATAATTCAGTATGGCATTGTCGAGCATTGATACCCCTTGCAACCTGAATTTTAAATAAACATCTTTGTTGATATTTAAACATATTTAGAACGCTAAAGATAACAGCTTACAACTGAACTTACTAAAATGTCTTATTATATAAAATTATTGTCTTCAAATTCACAGCTAACAAATATTAGATGCTCTTATTTTCATTTTAACAGCTTATATGAGCTACCGCTGATAGTGCCAAATGCTGGCAGTATTGCCACTAATTTTTGAATGATCCCTGTTTTTTTTTCCACAAAAATCCACATATATTCAGGACGAGTAAGTGAGATTGTCGGGGGTTTAAGGGCCCGTCGAAAACTAGTTCACTTGAGCCCGATATATTTATACGGTATATTTATATTACAAAAATCTAAATCCTCACATTTTATTTAATCTGTTAAAATTAGTAAACATTTGCCAATAACCGAAAACGTGCTACATAAAATGTGCATATGAAATATGAAAATAGCCTGAAATCTCCCTTGAAGGGCAAAGGCCTCCTATCAGATAGGAAAGGTTATCTGAGCTACTCCACGTTAGACGTTGGACATGCTTACTCTCACTTTTGTCTGATTAGGCGGTGCACTATTTAGTCATTGTCTAGTAATAACGATATTTAGTGCTTATACTATTCCCTCTTTAGTTACTACTATCCAGTATTTGCACTATTCACTATTTAACTGTTACTATTCTATATGCACATTTTTCGCTATTTAGTCACTGCTACTCCGTATTTACACGATTCACTATTTGACCACACCGTTCTATATTTACACTACTCACAGTTAGTCCCTAAACAGATTCATCTCCAAGGAGTTCTAGTCTCTTCGTTCTCTTGCTATCCTTGATCACTGCTGACCTGCATGCTCCTTGAAGATGTTTGCCCGCCTACTTCTCGGTCTTCCCTGTACTCGTTTTCCTATTCGAGGATTCCACATGAAGACCCTGTACGTCCACCTCTTGTCTTGTAGTCTCGCCACGTAGCCTCCCCATTTTGTAATGCTTGTTTTGGTTTAGGACCCGAGAGTTAGAAAATGTTTAAATATTTGGTTTAAAAATCGATATGGACATGTTAAACTGAATAAGAAAAGAAATTGTTAAAATTCAGTAGGTCGTGGTAGTGGTGGCAACGAGAGATCTTGGTAAAACAGCGAGGAAAGAAAGCGTCTTTTGATGGAAGAACGTTATGGTGAACTGACGTAAATTCAATGCCGCCAAGGAGTAAAGGAGTTGTAAAAAAGTTAATATCAGTTTTATGTTAATTATAACTAACGAATGCAATATTATTGTCAAATTTTATACGAAAAATTGTATAAATAATATAAATTAAATTGAACATGTTTCTCTTTTTAAAGTAGAAAAAATTGACCGGTATCCAAGTTTATTTAGAAAATTTATACCTTTCAATCACGACCACGTCTGAAAATTCAAGAGTTTTCATAGCTTAGACTGAAGTAGATCCAGGGATTCTTTTTATATACATCGATACATCTGAGTGCCAGATCTGAATTAATGATTCAGATCGGGAAGAAGTAGCAGCTCGTGGCTTCATCGTCACCATCCAGGAGGGCAGTAGACAACCTGCAACCTCAGCTGCAACGCGGGGCGACATCAGGCGAGAATAGTCCCGTTACACATGTTCGCCGCAGACTCCGAAAACACCATCATCCTATCAGCACCATAATCCTGCTACAATTTTCATTTTAATCTTGCGGCTAGTTATCATGTCTTTGGCTGTGATTGCTGGTTCAACGCTATATTTGAGATTCTCTCTTAAGACACTTTTAGACATTTTATTCGAACTAACTTTTCGTGTGCCATATTCCATGAATGTCTTAATAATAGGAATTGTTCATCACCGTCAATTTTTAAACTCCTCGCAGTATTCATTTGTTTCTTCCAATTCCTGTACTTAAATTATCACTATTCTCTTTTTATCTATAAAGAAATATGTAATGTAGCCATTTCTACAAAAATTGGTGTCCCTTAAAGAGGAGTAAGTGGGGGAAATTGACTTTCATAAAGTTATTTCAAATATTATTAACAAAGAGTAAAACAGCTCACGCGAATCTAAGATATTACTTCTTTATTCTATCTCTTTCCTCTTCTTCAATCTTTTCTCCTTTCTTCTTTCTTTTTTGTAATTTCCATGTACTTTTCCCTTGTTCCTTATGGAACTTATGGCTCGCAGGAAGCTGTTCTTTTATTTTTGTGCCACACGATATGAGAAGCAGAGCTAATACAACGGGGTGATATTCGCCGCAGGCCCCAAAGTCTTATCTGTGCTATTCTTAATCTGCTGGGTCCACAGCTCCGCGTGAGCAGAATTACAAGGTTGCGATAGCGTCGCCATGTTATGAAAACAAACGTAAGAAAACACAAATGCAGACTAGCACAAAAATAAATGCAAGCTAACAATAATTTTGCAATATTATGTCATTAAATATAATACGACTACCTCCATATTAATACGTGAATATCTCAGAACAAATTAAGCAATGAAAAACTTTGTCACTGTACATGCTGAGACAAAGGATGGCTTTGTTCCTTGTAAATAAATCTTCATAAATTATATGCTGCTTCAAAACTACATTTTCGTTTTATTGTTTCTCTATTTTAATACTATCGCATACATATTCTTTTTGCCAAGGCTGCAGATCTGATATGCTCTTCCAATCTGAAGACTGGCCCAGATTATCATGGTGCACAGAACAACAAAACATACGAGAAATGGTTAAAGAAGCAGATTGTTGTTCGATTAAGGAATTTGGGACTCTATGTAATTGTTATCATACAATAATACAGTTACAGAACAGCAGTCAACATCAAAGTGGAAAAAATATCAGTTAATGGTGCTTATGTTATTTAGCTATTTTAAGAAGCAAGCATTGTTCATTAATCATATCGAAGTTTAGATTATGAAATTTCAGTTGATAAGTAAGATTCAGAACAATGAGCAATAAAAACAGACAAAACAAAGTAAGAAAAATCTTAATACAGGCAGACAAGTGGCTAGTAACAAGTGCAAGTTAGGCATTCGGTAATTTCTCACCAGTTCTGTCCCGTGGCGAAGTAGTATGAACCTTCTTAGTTTCTCTTGAACTCTCAAGGCAGTTCGATCCCAAGGGGCCACATCACAATCGTGGTGCTTGAAGAGGCTGGCCAGATTTCTCCTGGTTCCCCAGTTTCCCATTTCATTCATTTCACCAATACTACATAAATCACCTTACCTTTCATTCATTCCACCACCATCTTCTTTCACCCTCATACCAAGTATGGGACTGATCACCAATTTTAAATATCCTCTTGGATCTAGTCGTCTCAACAGGTGCCTGATCATAGGCACCAAGTTGTGATTCCCTGGGAGTGTACAAGGTAAAAACAAATCAAAGAATTCAGTATCAGTAACTTTAAAGGTATAATCATTCATTGATTTACCACAAAAAACCAGTTGAGCAGAACAGTATCAATATATCAGATATTCATATCTCGTATTACTTGTTTTAATGAAGGACAAGCTGTAAACAAAATTGTAGTGCGTAGGCTTTCACGGCCGGAGTCTTTTGGTAGATAACGATTATCCGGGCTTGTAGGCCGTGGTCTAGAGGAAAATCTGCCAGACGTTTCGTTCGAAACTGTGTCGAACATCCTCAGTGGCGTGGCAGTAACACTCTCGTTGTACTCTGGGCTGCCATTGATACGGAGCCTCTCGATAGCCCGCCTTGGTAGCGTGGTGGTAGCGTGTCTGCCTCACGTTCAAGAGGTCCCGAGTTCGAATCTCGGGCAGGGTGAGTTACCTGGATAAGGTTTTTTCCGGGGCTTTCCCTTATTCTGTAAGACGAATGTCGGGTAACTCTAAGCTCCATGGACCCCGGACTAATTTGAGCATCATTTCATCTATTCCATTCATAGTCCGATATGACTTAACGTTGGAGGACGTAAATTACAAAAAAAAAAAAAAAAAAAAAAAAAAGGCCTCTCGATTTCACGGAGGTTTTATATGCCTGCTGAGTGGGCGGAGCTGGTGTGCCTTTCCTTTTAATATTTCACTTTTAGTTAGATTGTTGTTAGAATAAGCATTTTCCATTATTAAGCTCCTTAACCAGATGTTCACCAAATGTATACGTAATTTCGTTTAAAAATTTACTGTTATTTAAATATTTACATCAAAATCCTAACTGGCTCTTTTAAATGTTTCACAAAAATACTGGCACTTTAAGATAATTTTTTTTAATATTTTATCTTTAAATACTAAATTATTTATCTGAAATCTTGAACTTAAAGGCGTAATGTAAACCACATGTCAGTTAAAACCCTCTGTGTTTCACTGAGGATTTGATAAGGAATGGTTGAAGGAATACGTATCAACATTTTAAGATAGAAAGTGTAAGAAAAATCAAAGTGCAATAAAAATCATAAAAAGGAAGTTAAAATCAAGTGGACACGTGCTCTTTAGCTTGCAAGAGGTTATGCGCCTTAAATAACTCTGAGAGAAAAAGACATTAAATAAAACACTTAAATTAAAACTTCATGGAATATAGTGAGACGAGTGCAAAAATGTATAGATGCTGGTGGAGGACACTTCCAACATTTTCTCTCAGACGTCAATAGTGTAATGTAATCTCGCAGTTGTATATTATATTCTCCCAAATTTAAATGTTTTTTCTATTATTGGTTCAACAGCTATGGCCTATTGGAATGGTTCAGGTTTATATGAATCGCTTTATATAAAGTCTGTTATTGGTGTCCTCTTCAATTGGAGGAACCTTTGAAATTTTGAGAACGATAGAGATGTAAATTAATAATGATTAAATCAGTTCACATTAGAAAAACGATAATATCTGAAGACACAGAATTAGTATTATGAAAAGGCAAATAATAATATTCCTATACACATAAGAAGGATTATCTTTTCATTTCCATACCAAGTTTATCTTAAATATATTCTTTTCTTCCATCCTCGCAAACCTCTGCAGCAATGTCGCCGTGGTGATTGTTACCGCCTGCTCCTCGTCAGTTGTATCGATGTTGTTATCCTTCGCGTTTTCTTCTTTCCCTCTTGCTGATCATATAATTGTGCTCTCTCTGTGTGAATCAATAAAACAGTCATTAAGATTCAGCTTTTAAATAGAAATACTCGTATATAGTAATTTTATATAGGAGGGCTGTTCAATAAGGAATGATCATAATGTTTTGCAGTCATAATTTTTCGCACTAAGATTCAATCTTATTATATTCTGTTAGCTTAATGTGAGACAAACACGCCGTAGTAGTTTCATTGTTGGTACTCCTGGTTTCCGCCTGTGAGAACCAGGCAAGTTCAGTATCGCCTACCGCTTCAATGGAGGTAACATGCAGTTAAAGTTGATGTTAGAGGAAGATTCGGAGTTTCTTTCAGTGTGGAAAGATCCTTCATCACTAACCCCCCAGAAAGCAAAAGTTGTTACTTCTGCTGGGAAAGTTATGGTCATCTCATTCTTTGATAGTTATGGAATAGTTTATTAGCATGTTGTACCTGCACACACATCAGTAACTGGACAATACTACAGGGATGTCCTGAAAACATTGCAAGTCCATATCAGGTGCAAAAGACCACATTTCCGTGAAATAGGCTGGATACCGCACCACGATAATGCGCGGCCGCATATTGCTAATGTTGTTGCTGAATATCTTGCGAAATTCAATGCGAATTTCATCCCTCACCCTCCCTATAGTCCGGATTTAGTCCTATATGACATTTTTCTATTTCCTAACTTGAAGAAACGCCTTCTTGGGAGGCATTATCCATCATCAGAAGCAGTGGTGAAGGCTGTGGAGGCGATTTTGAAGGATCTCTCAAAAATGGTTTCCAGCATGTCTTTAAAGATTGGCAGAAACACTGAGACAAGTGCATCGCATTCGGGGAAGACTATTTTGAGAAGGACTATTAAAATTATGAGGATGAGTAAAGTTATATTGTTAAAAAAATTGTTATTATTCATTATTGAACAGCCGCCGTACTTGGCAGATGTTCAAGACATAAAAAGATACTGAATAAACTAATTTTGTAGAGATTCTGTAAATAACTAGTTGCAAATCTTTCATATCCTTATATCTGCCTTCGCATGCACCTTCTGATAACTTATCTGCAGAAAACGTGCATTGTTCCGTGAAATTCGCACCAAGGATAAAAAATTTTTGAGCAGAAGTAGTCTCAAAATCTAGCGTATGTAAGGATGTAAAAATATTTGTGTTTTAGGTGCAAAATTCTTGATTTTCTGGGCGTTAGTTTCATATCAACTGGGCAGCAGTTGAGTAGTAACATAAGACTGTGGAAGGGCGTAATAATTTTACGAGGAAAGAAAGTCAAGTCCCATGTTACTAATTCAATACCAAAACCTTGGTCTGCTTATAAGAGGACTACATTTCCATCAACCTGCATTGAAATTCTGCAAGTTTTAGTTATTCAGAAGTACAGAAAATCTGAGGGTTTATATTGCTCATTTCCTAGGAGAAGTGTTCAAATCAAGAATCATTAATCCAGGAATGTAGTGTTGAGTGCCCCAAGTTAACACTTGATTTGTCAAAGGTGTTTTATTGTATCCATGAAGATTTTGAGGTACTTTACATGAACATCCTCCTGAAGGATTGTAAGTGTAAGGATTGATTTAAATGTGTGTCAAGGCCTGGAGGTCATCTTCAGCACTAGTTTCTGTCACAGACACAGCTACACAAAGGCAACAGTCCATTTTTGGTCTTCAATAATTGCCCTTGTTGGAAACATAGTAGGAACCTTTATCTCTTAAGTTTATATTGTAGTTTGCTTATTTTTAACTCGGTATCACGTATTCATTATAGCCTATTTTTTCGTACTTATCAATGTTTATTGGTTTTCCATTACACCATCCACTTTCCACTAATGAACTTCAACTGGTTGCTATCCTTACAGCATTCAACTGAGCGTATATTGACTTGTAGCGCAATAAATCTCAGAAATATTCGCAAAAGGTCTTATGTATCCTGATCTTTTTAGCTATTAAATTTCTGACCTTAAAGAATTTTACTAGACTTTCAAGTTTACAAATTTTAGGAATTATTTCTCTTTTTCACTAGTGATTTATTTAGTTTTGTTTTAGGTGCATTTTAAATTCATCATGGAAAATAAAGAACTCGAGTATTATTCTTACTGCTTTGATTTTTTAGGGCTGTACTCATACCAAAAGATGCTTAATGATACGAAGGGATCCTTGTATCCCGCAGTGTACTGCGCAACTCTCAAGTTTTTAATTTGATCTTAGATAACTAATATCAAAATATTGTTTACATAGTTCTTAATTTTCATAGTAATAATTAATAATTAAAAACGTTAACCACTGCATATATTGAGTTCTACATCTTTTAAATTTTATTCTAGAAAGTAATTCATTCAAAATGCTTTAACTGACGCTTTAATTTTCCTTAATTTTAATTCGCATTTCCTTAAATTAAACTAAAAATAATATGCTAACAGCCTTATTAACAGTGGTCCAAAGATAATTTAGGATTAATGAACGCAAAAATTGTTGACAATAGGGAACCAATTATTCTTATATAAAATAAAATATACCTATAATAAAAATATAAAGATTAAAAATAAAGTAAATAGTGTCACATTTTGTACCACATTTACAGAAGTATTGCATTAAGTTCGCGTACCATCTCGTTTCACTTTATTTATTTTTCAATAAATCTGCACAGGAATCCCTTGGTAGCGTGGTGGTAGCGTAGTTCAAGAGGTCCCAAGTTCGAATCTCGGTCAGGGTGAGTTACCTGGATAAGGTTTCTTCCGGGGTGTTCCCTTATCCTTAAGGACGAATGTCGGGTAACTCTGAGCTCTTTGGACCTTGGGCACAGGAATTGCAGACTCGATTTCAGAAAGTAGTCTTTGTAGATGTATTTGATCGAAATTTGGAATTGAGGTTTAAAGTTGGTTTATAGTTTCCCTTCTTACTTGGTCGTGTTTCATAGGAATGAAATATAAAAGTTTTGTAGTATGAGGGTGATGTTTACTTCAATATTCAATTTTGACGGATTTTCCGAAAATGTTCCTGTACATTATGGCGAAGTCGTAACTCATGAATAATATAAATTAAAGTATATGATACCTCTCTTTCATATCCCTTTACTCCACATAATATAATTTGATTTTCTATTGCACTAACATTGTTCGTTACCGAGGGGGATGGCTCCTGTGGATTCGTCTTTCGCCCGCATATGGGAGGCTGGGGTTTGATTCCCATGGCCGAGCACTGATCCACCAGTTTTTCGGGGGGTTTTCGGATCACCAGGCGAATGCTGGGTAGGTTAACTATATCCCCCGAATTTCCTGTCCCTCAATTTTATCTCCGCTATCGTTTCATATCTCTCATGTGGTAGTCTCTTTCAGGGTGGAAGTGTCGGCGGGGGGCTCAGCGCTGTCGTGACGCCTTGGGTCAACCACCTTCTCTGTCCTCTCGGCTTATCCTTTCTCCCGAGTAAGTTTAACTAGGGGCTTAGCTACAGTAAACTACAGGTTCCGTGTGCGAATCCCCTCTATAATAAACCTAGCATATCAGATTTATTTATGTATTGAAGACAATGTTAATCATTATGCTAATCCTAAAATTGTTTGTTTATTCTTGCGAAAATTTACTATCGTGTATACTTTTGATTAATTGCTTAATAGTTTTCATAAATAGTTGCATTAGGCATTTCGCCGTGATTATAAAGGGATTAGATATATGTACTCAAATATTTCAAGGTATATCGCTATGTGCTAAACTTTAAATTCCATACTCTTGCAGAGATATCGTAGGAAACAACCGAATGGCGGCAGCAGTATTAAAATTAATATTAGGCATTTAGAAGTATTCATAGTGATACATTATACCTGGAGCTAGAAGTAAAATTACTTTAAAGTCTAATTTTCCAAAACGTTTTGCATGTTTCTATGCCTGTAACATAATTTTGTCTATCTCTTTCTTGAGAAAAAAAAAATGTTTTGCTATCCCCCGATAATTCAAATCATACATTTTAATGGTCTTGCAAATGTCTGAAAAATATGGTATTTAAAACTATTTTTGAGGAAATAAAATATATCCAAATTGCTTCTATTTAAAGGTGATCTCATTTGTGAAGTTTATGAAGTAGCGTAATCAACGCTAATTTTTAGTAAAAGGACATCATATTATGAAAACATGAATTCTTGGTAAAGTATCGTCATACCACTCTTAGTCGAAATACAATTCCGCTTTTATCTCTTACATACGTAGTAAAGAATGTAAAAATAATGTCTGACGAGTATAACGGTTAACTGCTGACTTATAGTAATGCAAAATTTTGTTTATTTATAATTGTGGTTCACTGATAAATGTGTAGTAAAACTTATTTATTTCTGCCGAAATAATGTCATTACAGTATACCATTCGTCTTTGCTTATTTAAAATCATTACCTAGAAATGGATGCTACTTAGAAAGCCTTCCACGTGTAAAGCAAAATATAAGACCTTGGAAAATAGATTTGAATAAGCTTGATAGAGTCGACATGAAAAATTCAATGCCATGGCCGGGATTTGAATTACAGATCTACTGTTCTCCGTACAGTCGCTCTTACCCAGTGAGCTACCATGGCCAATTTGCCGTCATGACATTAAATTCTCCAATTTACTGATATATTTTCCCGATAAACCACTATGGGTGCTCGTATTCGAGATACACCGTTTGTGGCGACTTACTATTGTAAGTACTTGAGTTCCAAGCTTCATCATTTAACTCTTACTAAACGATGTATCTCGGATGTGAGAGCCCCTAGTAATTTATCGGTAAAAATACAAGGGCCGTCCAGAAAGTAAGATTCGTTTCAATTTATCTCCGCTGCAGCGCTGCGATCGCAGTTCCGCACATGTGCGGTAGACGCTCTGTATCAAGGAAAAGAAACGTGCGCCATTGTGAGATCGCTGTCAGCCACGTACGCTTTGTTGGGCTTGTTTGCAATGTCGATGTTGATTGAAAATCCCGCTGCTTGTGAAATGTGATCTGTGATAAAAATTTCTTTAAATGTAAAAAGTGTAAAAAGTAAAATGCCTGATTTAAAAGGGTTATCGTGATAGGATAAATAATGTAATTTTATTACTTTCACTTTCTGAATGCTAGGAAAGTGAAACCAATTGAAATTTATCGGCTATCAAAGGGTGTTGTGTTTGTTCACGACCACACACTGCAAATGCGACGAAAAACATCCTACAGGGATTTGAATGGGACGTGTCTGACCACCCCCCCTCCTGTACAGCCCTGACCTCGCTCCTAGCGACTTTCATCTGGTTCTGCATCTCAAATTTTCCTTGGCTGTCAACACTTCAACAATGACGAAGAGTTGAAAAAAATATTTCCAACTCGTTGAAGACACAGACGGAAAACTTCTATGAAGAAGGTATACCAAAACTTGTGCCTCGCTATGACAAATGCCTGCAAAATTTCGGCAGTTATGTGGAAAAGTAGTTTAAGAGTTGTAGAATTTTGTGCAATAAATAATTTTCTGTATCTGCAAATAATTTAATTTTATTACCAAACAAAACTTAGTTTCTGGACGTACCTCGTATATCAGTCAATTGGAGAATTTAATGTCATGACGGCAAATTGGCCATGGTAGTTCAGTGGGTAAGAGCGACTGGAGGAGATCAGTAGATCCGTGGTCAAATGTCGGCCGTGTCATTGAAATTTTCATGTTGACTCTTTCATTACAATACCTGATGTGAAGAAATGATTAATTTCCATCAATTAACTTATATAATAAGAGTTAAATGTAGAAGCCTGGGACTCAAGTACTAACAAGAGTAAGTCAGCACAAACGGTGTATCTCGGATGCGAGAACCCATAGTGGTTTACCGCGAAAGTATGAGTCAATTGTATAATTTAATATCATGATGGCAAATTGATCATGGTAGCTCAATGGGTAAGAGCGACTGGACGTAGACCAGTAGATCCCGTGGTTCAAATCCAGGCCGTGGCATTGAATTCTTCATGTCGCCTCTATCAATCCAATACCGTAGCCTGATACGGGTAGTGTGAAGAAATGATTAATTTCCATCAATTATCTTGAATAAGCTACTTATTTGCCTTAAGTACACCTTTTAATGTATAAAACGTACTTTAAAATTCTTTATATTAACAACTTTTTCTTTCAAATAGATAGATGTATTTCTGGTATACTGAAACTTTATTCATTGCATTGAAAAAGTGACATAATGAATTACATAAAGCCGCAAAGTCACACTTCGGTCAGTTGTTCAATCCATTTTTAGGCCAAGCACAATTGAAGTAGCATGTTAGCACATCAATGCCTGCCATGGACTAGAATATGGTAGCTCTGGTTCCTACCCATGGAATGTTCCAAGGTTCTATACCACCTATCGGCGTGGGGCTATTAAGCCTTGTTCAATTTACTGTTCTCCTACCAGGAGATCGAGGTAACTCAAGAGCTCTTTAGGTCGAGGGTGGAGAGTCGTTGAGCACTCTCCAATCCCTACCCGTACCACTGCTACTACCATATCAAGAACTTAAGGTACATATCTGTCAAAATTGGAACTTAAGTTGCATACTTCATTGATTCCAAAACCATGAGATGACTTTTTCCAAAAAACATTATTTATTTGCCAAAATATTCAATTTCTTATCCATATAAACGTTAATTTAATTTCAGTCTCTTTGTTGTATTCTATTTTGTATTCTTCTGCTGTGAGAGGGATGTTGACCAGTCTGTGCGCTAAACAACACAATGCTAAACAACAAAATTATTGAAATAGCACAGAAAAATGAATTTCCCAAATCACTAGTAGACAAAAAGGTGAACTTAGCAAATAAGAAGAAACTAATAAAGGAAACCACAACACTCTCAGCTACAGAAACTAAAATGATCTTCAAAAAATTCACTTACCAATCATGGACCTTTGATAAATTCAAAAAAGTCTTCAAAAAACAAAACATTCAACTAGCACCAGTCAACCATTTCTCCTTAAAAACCTAATTTGCTCAAACATCAAAGATTCCATTCCATCTAACAAAAAATCTGGTATATATCAAATTGAATGCTGTGACTGTAGTCAAATTTATATTGGAAAAACCAAAAGAAATTTAGAAACAAGAGCAAAGGAACACTTTAGGAACATAAAATACAAACAATTAGAAAAATCAGCAGTTGCCACGCATTTTTGGGGAAAAAACCACAACATAAATCCAGAACCAAAATTACTAAAACATACAACAGGAAAAGAAGAACTGTTCACATGGGAACAAATCTTTATTTCAAAAAATAGGAACAAAGTATTCAATTTCGACATCCCCCAGAAAGATTTGTTCAGCAAGTTCCTCGAACCGCCACCAGAGGAGACCAATGACAAAATATTGCCAGCTACACCAATGAGAACTAGTCGATGTCCGGCTGAAGATAGAGGGAAGGCCTCTGAAACTAGTTCCGGGAAAATTTAAAAGTAAGTGTTGTTTAGTGTCATTAATTGACTCCCAATTAATTTAAATTATTTTAGAATAATTGAAGATATACATTGCATTTGGCATAGCAGCGATGCAGCAAATTAAATGTGTGGCGCTGTTGATGCTCCAGTTTGTAACGAATAATATGGGTTGCTCAGGGTTGAGCAATGAGGTTTCTCTCAGGGTATGCGTGGGTATGTATGAGTAAGGATTGTTCTAATGATACTGGAATGCCCGTTTAAAACTGATTTAATGACTGCTTCTTTTTATCATCACATCAAAC
The DNA here is from genome assembly GCA_030765055.1 of Mantis religiosa. Classification (NCBI taxonomy): domain Eukaryota; kingdom Metazoa; phylum Arthropoda; class Insecta; order Mantodea; family Mantidae; genus Mantis; species Mantis religiosa. The sequence goes on along the minus strand of CM060952.1, from coordinate 50,678,944 downwards.
TCCAAGTTGCTGACCAAGCATTACCAACATATCACAGTTTAGAGAGACTGTATGTGGAATGCTTATTACTCGATAATACTTAATTAGTTACGTATAAACCGACAAATCTTCTCTCATAGCTTCTGGTCTGCTTTCGACCAAGGCAGAACCAGATAACTGCCTTAATCTGCCTCAGGCCACGGACTATCTGTCCTCACACTATACACAGCTGTGCGCGGGTGTGTAACTTTTACTTTCTCGAAGACCTTTATTCAACCAAAAGTCATTTGTGACTATTTTGTCCATTGTGATTATTAGTTTCGTTCATGCCATTATTAAGGGTCCAAAGAATACATTCAAACGGAGTCAAGTGTCATTCATTTAGGATTCTTGCTAAGAAAATCTCTTTCTCCCGTGTATTTTGTTACACAACTCAACCAACTGCCCCTGCACGTGTTTTGACAAAATCCAACATTTCTTTGATATCCATAAAGATTCTTTACTTATTGCAATACTTTAATTTCGGTATCAGCAGCATTCCAGGTAAATTATATACCCAAAACCAGTTCCAAGAAAATAACAAGCAATAACATTTTCTACCATATACAAAGTAGTCTAAACTTGGTGAAATTGATGAAAATGTTCGTGTCTGCACGTTCAGTTGTCTCATTTATGTATGAAGTTTTATTTCAGCCTAGATCTCATTTGGTTGAGTTATTTGTTCACGCACACATGTTCATTATGTCTACCTGCACAGAGAGCTCACTTGTCACCGAGCTCCACGTTATGTTTATGTTGCATTCTAGATGTTCTGTGTTCGATTCTTGGAGCCACCCACTCTGACCTCCGGTCTTACCTGTGCTAGGCTGGTGTGCATTCTTCCACACTTTTTCCTTTACATAATTTCATATAACGTTGCTTCCCCTTTTCATGCTTCAAGTGTACTTAGGTTCTGTATAGGGTCAGTGGTTGCGGACAAATGTCGGAGATGCTTGATTATTGGAAAAATCACCTCTACTGTGTCATTTAGCAGCCGTCTCTGAGCCAAATCTGTTGTGTTGAGTTTAGCCAGCCTTGCTTGAGCAGCCGATAGGTGTGACCAGATTTTGGAACTTGGAAGCTTAGGGACCTCTTCTGCGTCTGTGTTGAACGGCTTGCTATGGTTACTTTACTTCATCCCTACCTCCTAAGTGTACAAAGCAAAAAAGAATATCCACGTTGAATCTCAGTAAGAAGTGCCCTCTTCGTTACTTTTTAATTCATATATACATACAGGTCTTTTCCTCTTTCTTCATTTATTCTTTCCTTCCTCTTCCTTTTTTCTTTACTTCCACTTTTTTTACGTTTTTCTTTGCGGGAAAATGATTAAGAGTCAAGGAAATATACAATTAGTCTGTAAACTCAACAATAAAGTTCAGTTAGATGCTGGTCTTTTAGGTTCTTCAAAGAGAAATTTGAATGTGATTTTAGAAGTGGATTAGAGAAATTTGACTTTTTGTAACTCATTAATAGGACCCCAGTGTCACTCGTTATAGAAATATGGCCAAATTTATATCATTTCACATAATCTCGAGTTCGAATCTCGGTTAGGGTGAGTTACCTGGATAAGGTTTTTCCGGGGTTTTCCCTTATCCTTAGAGACGAATGTCGGGTAACTCTAAGCTCTTTGGACCTCCCGGGTTCATTTGAGCATCATTTCATCCACTTCATTCATCGTCAGATATGACTTGACGTTGGAGGACGTAAATTAAAAAAATGGACATAAAATAACTAATTATTAAAAGCAATAAAAAATGCTAAATACATAACTTATCCAAAATGAACAACAGCTGGCATACAAAAATTGAAGATAATTGATAGAAGTTAATCATTTCTTCACAATGCCACGCCGGGATTTAAACAACGGATCTCCTGGTTTCCGTCCAGTCGCTCTTACCCTTTGATCTACCATCTCCAACTTGACGTCATGACACTAAATTCTCCATCTGACTCACCCATTTTTGCGGTAAATGGCATTCGCATTGGCCATGGAATTGAAGTTTTCATGTTGACTATCTAAAACCGTAGGCTATATACGGCTAGTGTGAAGAAATGATTAATTTCCATCACTTAACTTAAATAAGTGTTAAATGATGAAGCCTGGGATTCAAGTATTTACAAAAGTAAGTCGCCACAAACGGCGTACCACGAATATGAAAGCCCCTAGTGATTTACCTTGAAAATACATGAGTCAGTTGAATTTAGTGTCATGGCGGCAAGTTGGCCACGGTGGCTCAAAGGGTAAGAGCAACCGGAGGGAAACAAGGAGATCCGTGATTCAAATACCGGCCCATGGCATTGAATTTTTCAAGTTCACTCTATCCAAAATTGAAGAGATTTTCAGCATAGGATGAAGATCCAAGAGAACAAAATCTTCTGCTGCAAATCTTCCCTAAAAGCATCACTTTTCGCATGCTTTCCCCAATCCTCCTAAAACAAAATGTAGGGAGGAACCCTAATCCTAGGTCTAGAACATTTCCTTTTCAACATTCGTTTCCAAGATATCATTTGATGCCTATCCTGTGTTCATCCCTGCAGTGAGAACGGCCCTTAAATAATACTAAAATAGCAGAAAAGCTACATCAAAAGAAACGATCGACCAACCAGTGGTTTAAGGGGAGGTATCACTGAAATTTAGTATAAGCGATTAATTTAGTTTCAACAAAATTAACATTTTGTGTTCCATTACTTTATAAATGTTTAAGAACCATAAATTGTAAATCTAATTTGATTTTTCACTGTAAATAACCATATTTTGACAATGAACGTTAAAATCCAGCATATTGTTTTCTAATTTTGGAATTTCATTTTATTGAAAATTATATATTTAGCACATTTTGTCAAAATGTTAGTATGGATTTTTCATCCAATTCTTCTGAAAGTTGTCATGAGATTATAAATTATCAGCTGAAAACTCTATGTCAAATGAAAGAATTTCAAAATTATTTTATTTTCAATCAATGCTAGTAAAAGAAATGTATATGCTAAAATGTGTGTGTTATGTATTAAGTGACATAGAACTTAAGTTGCATCGAAAATAAATTATTGAAGCTTCATAAACTCGTTTTGTTTTAATTAAAAATAATTATTACTGGCGTTATCATGGTGCCGTGATGTTGATGGCGACATTTACTGTTCGCCACATTCTCCAAGCTACTGTATTAACTCACACTTCGGTATTATTCTTTAGTATTCATATGAGCGACCCTTCTTTATTTCTTAGTCACAAGATGCATACCGCAGAGGCAATCAATTAAAGTACTTTCAATTTGAAATTAATGTTGCTGTTTACATTGTTGCACGCATCTTTAGATCACTGTTATCTGCAGTGTTGGAAGCCCACCCTTATAATTAAATAAGCAATGTGTCTTTGTGCCACGAGGTCATTACATTTGCCATTAAATGCCTGGCAAACACGAAGGTTGAGCAAGAAAGTACGGCGTTATCTCCTAGATCTCGATTAGCAAAGCTTGCGCATATCGGCCAGCAAGCTAGAAATGCTCAGTATTGAATTCCACGATGAAAGCAATGCTAATAATACACGTTGCATGTGGAATGGCATTTAACCGAAGGTGAGATATTGCAGCACGACTGAGGTTTAAACTAAACTGAACAAAAGTTGCTTTGTGTTTGGCGGGAGTAAATTAACACATTCTGCTCAACTGTTCAGGCTATAAGAGTCGCAAACAGTGCTCATTTCACCAGAAACTGGGATATTCCGGATAAGTGTATAACTTCCCCCTTTCTTTATACAGGTTTTCTTACAGCTGCCTCCATAAAAGCAGTTTATCACTGAAAAATGTGTCATTGCCGTCGAACACTTATTGGAATTCAGTACAGAAGTCAGGTGCCCTCGTTTGGTGGCTTGTTACAATGCTTATTGCAGTTGCAAACAATGGGCAAAACAAATGAAAGTCCAGACTTGCACTTTCCATAACCCCTGTGCAGTAAATTTGCCAAGCCTTCTGCTTGCCCTTATGGTTGATTTGTTCATGCTAAAATAATGTAATGATTTTATTTATATCTATGTATTAATTGCAGCATTGTGACGTCAATTTGTAACAAACAATTTTTATATTTCCCTCCACCAAATTTGTATGATCTTTAACTTCTCTCCCCAGTTTAGTTACAGCCAGCGAATTCTTGCTCGTGGTCTCGGATCAATGTTTTGTCACTCCTAAATTAGTGAAATGATAATATTCATATTGCTATAAGGATTTATTTACTTCATAGACACACCTAATAAACTGAAAATACAATTGCCCAAAACTGTCTCTGAAACCGGTCCACATACTTGAGAGAGAAATTTCTATTGGCGTCCCCGGAAGTTTATTTCTTTTCTAGTAACCACTCAATTGCTATACGGGATGACCAGTGGCGTATATTATGGGTCATCAAAGCTATATTTATAACCACTTCCATATTACACTGAACAAGTATTTAACATTTTTCAAATTTAGACCAGAATTCCAAAATTTATAAACAGCATTTGTTTGGGAGAAACCTTAAATAACCGTGCCAACGTTTGCATAGCATTTTCTCTAACAATTTGACGGAAGTGTTCACTGCGCAGTTTCCAATTAATGCTATTTCTTCGGGCAAGATCGGGCAAGATGAATGACAGGAAAGGTGATGTTGGAGCAATTGGTGGAATGATGACGGGTTAAGCCAGAGATCCAGGAGAAAAATCGACCCAGCGACGCGTTGTCCATCACAAATCTCACTTTGTGGTCGCCTGGGATCGAACCCCGCCTTGACGAGAATCAAGCAGTCTAATCATTGGACTTTTAATTTCTCCTATTTCTTTACGACTCGGAATCTTAATAATTTGGTCGAGTCCCATAAACAAATTTTACCGCGCAATACAAATGAGTTGCGATAATTTAAATTTACGATTATAGGTACAGTATAATTGAACATATTAATTTTAAATACAATTTATGGTTTAATAATAATAAATAACTAACATAACTAATTATATAACATTCAAATGTCTACAAAAATTAACAATATTTGTTAAAATTGGTGTTAAAAATTCATGCAAAAAAGACAAGCAACAAAAAGTAAAATTAATTAAAAAATTATTTAATAAAAATTTTAAAAAGATTTTAAAGCGTATTAAAACGTATGCTAAGGAATGAGAAGGTCAACTGTTAGCCACCCCATAAAATTCTTTGTATTTACTGTATGTTAAGGTATCCAATTGTAAGTATAATTTCTTTTTTCTTATTATACCATATAATCTTTTATTCTGTAAGTGTCTTTGAAAATTATACCTAAGATCCGCAATATTTCGGCATACCCATAGTGAGTGCTCTGGGGTATCAATTTCACCGCATGCACATTTGTCAGTTTGAATTTGGCCAAATCTAAATAAATGTTCTGAATAGGGACCATGTCCCGTTACGTAGTGTATTATGCCCTGGGACGGCTGTATATATTTTAGTTGCAATTTTTCACGAATATGTGGAAAGATAGAATAAGTCCTCCTATCAGTTAAACTTACGTACCAGGTATCCTGCAAAATTGCTAATGTTTTATCAATTAGATCTAATTCATATTCTATATTACAACCTAAATTACTGGAAGCTTTTACAAGGTTTTCCCAACGTAGCCAGTAACGTGCAGCTCTTTTCCTATTTCTATGTCTAAATGTAAAATTCCTAGAATGATTAATAGTGCATCTGTAGGGGTAGTGGAAAATGCTCCCGACATCCTTATTTCGAGTTTCTGCTATAAGCTATTTATTTTCCTTTTGGTTGTTTCTAGAAGGGTCCTCTCGCCCCAACACCTTGCACCATATCCAACTATGCCTGCTAAAATGGCATTATTATAAATTTTCATTACCCTATATGGGATCTTTCCATTATTTGTCGTTAATCTAATTACCTTATTTATAATTTTGAAATATTTCGCGACTATTTCATCTACGTGTGTTTTAAAGGTCATATTTTCGTTAAAGTGGACCCCCAAGAATTTAATACTTTTCTCTCTCATGATAGACACATTGTTAACTTTTATAGCGGGAGACCTTTGTAATTTACCTTTTAATAGTACATATTTAGTTTTTTGTTTTGATATGCTTAATTTACTATTCGTACATTGTATGCATGTTTCATTCATTACATTATTAGTATAGTACTGTAGTTCTCTTCTACTGTCTCCTTGTATTAGTATAAGGATGTCATCGGCATACGCCTCTACTCCATATGCACCATCTACCTGAGAAATATTAAATAAAATTGGATCTAAACCTATATCCCAGAAGAAGGACCACGGCATGACCTTCTTTTAGAGGTAGACCGCAAACAAAATGCAGTCGGTGTGCGCATGCGCGAGGAGAGCCTTCTCCCCTTCTCCCCATCCAAGCATTACGTGACTCCCGCCCCTCCCTTCCTACATTTGACAGAGTGCAAACCACACCCAACGCGTGTATTTTAATGCTGTTTTGATTTTCAAAGTTAACAAAAAATAATTACCTCGGACATGACCACAAAATTATAGTTTCTTTAAACACTGAGGAAGTAAGCAGTGATTCGGCAGAAAATGTAGACAGTGAATGTAACACTGAATGCGAAAGCGAGTGAAACGGATGAACAGTGCAACCCGCGCGATGGAGGAGAGGCAACCTGAAATGATGGTAGTAGGGGAAAGGTGGAGTTTATAAGCCACGCCTCCAACTGCATTTTGTTCGCGGTCTAGTTATAGTTATTTTTATAACCCCATACAAAATGCTCTGACAATATGTGATTATAAACCTTTTATATCTATGGATATATTAGTAAGTTTTAAAGCGAACAGTGTAAAGCGCATGCAATTGACAACCCTGAATAGTTATTCATATTGATATATTTACTGTGAATATTCCAAAATTTTACAATTTACACCTTTAAGCTGCATTTATTGTGGTTACCTTGTTGCTACCTTGGATTACATGACACCCTGGTCTTTTGCTCGGCCAGGTAGCTCTTAACCTCCATACCTCCTTGTTTACTTAATTACTCCCTTCTTCCCCCTCCTCTTCCTTTCTTACATTTTTTTACATTTCTTTCTGCAAGAACTCACCAATACTTCTTACCCTCTTTTCCTCCCTACCCGTTAAACATTTTTATAGCTACTATCCTCTTCTCTACCTTCTCCCATTTTTCTTCCCAAACCTTTTTCTATATATTGCAACCTCCTCGCATTCTGTTACATAGTGTTTTATGCTTTCTTTTCCCCCACACAATTCACACTATCCCTTTTCCCTACCTCTTATCCCTCTTAGAAATATTATTCCTGATCTCATCCATGCTAACCCAAGTCACTAATAATATTGCAAACAATATGAATTGTTGTATGCATTTTTTTCAGCAACAGCTACTCCTTACACTCCTTAGTACAGCGAAACCTCTCTAAAACGGACTGCGTTCGTTCTGGCGTATATTTTCTCTTTACACAGGTTTCCGTCTTACGAGGGTTGTGTTTGAATAAAAGAAATTACAAAAGCGATAGACTCACACCTTTACAGTGAAGGAATAATACAGAATGAAGTGAAATAATGATAGGCTGATAAGTATTTTCTACTATACTTTCAACTTACGTACAATAACTGTAGTTTATCGCCCAGTTTCTCTGTTTTCAATTCCCCAATTTTCCAATGTGCAACTGTCTGCACATCAACATTATTTTCTTCAACACACACAGCATTCAAAACAATGAAAAGATAGAGCCAGACTGAAAAATTCAATTCCATAGCCGGGATTTGAACCACGGATCTTCTGGTCTCCATCCAGCCTTAAAAACCCGGGCCTTAAAGTACTTACAGCACAGTTAGTCGCCATTAAGGTAGTCGTCTCATGTGCTTATGAGAGCTCCTAGTGGTTTACCGGGAGAAACACTAGTCAGTTGGAGAGTTTAATGTGATATTGGCACGTTGGCCATAGTAGCTCAATGGTAGAGCGGCTGGACGGAGACCAGAAAATCCGTGGTTCAAATCCCGGCTATGGCATTGGATTTTTATCAGTCTGGCTCTAGTGCGTCCTACACACGGGTAGTGTGAAAGAACAATTAATTTCCATTCAAAATAATGTTATACAGGTGTTCTGAACTCTCGAGGCTTCCATTGAAATGATATTTATGTAATTTTCTTGCGGTCTCTAAAGCTCAGTCTTGTGCCTGGCATAATGGGCTAAGGCATCGTGCTTTGGTTCGCTGCCACGGAATGCGACCCGGGTTCGTTCCCAACCCTGGGGTTACGGATTTTAAGACCCGGGTATAGGATCGGTACTACTCAGCATCGTGAGGAAATTAAGGAGTTTACGGTAGGTAAGCGGCCCTGGTCAAGAAAGACAAATTTCCGGCTGGCGGTGCCGAGATGCTGACCACATCTCTTCCCCGTATCGGTTGAATGATCCCCCAGCTCTACTTTACGAATATGGGCGTGAGGCCAGCAGTCGGGTTGTCAAACCTTGGACCTCCATGGGCTGTCGTGGCATAGGTTATTTTATTACTATCTTTAAAGCTCGAGTAGTAAGCAGTAGTTCAGAAATGGAAATTCTTTTAGCACGCGCCCTAGCAAACCATTCGAACAGAGCACGATGTAGGGCGTGATCCTCTGTAGATTTTGTGATGCGTTTCACAAGCCCTGCTGTTCCCTTTAACCACTTGAGTTTAACTCTTATCTTGTAATAAATCTGAGTTTATAAATCTATGTTTTATCCACTTCAAACATCACAATTAATTCTTCAGCTGGACGTTTATTCTTTACGTGTTTTTGAATAATCTAATTTTTCCCTCCAGTGATAATATCTTATGTTTGCAACTCATTTTACAGAATTTGTGTTGATACAGACTATGTTTTTAAAATCACCGAAGTTCTCGGTTTTCTTCCACTTGCACTGGTGACAACGAAACTGTGAATGAACACATTGCAAAACAGTTGTACCACTACCATGTGAGTGAGTGAGTGAGTGAGTGTGGGGTTTTAGGGCCCGCCGACAACAAGGTCATTTGGGCCCTACTACCATGTATGTTTTGAGAGTGCTGATGGTTAGCTTTTCGTTTCCCCCGAAGGATGACACTTTATGATGTTATGGTTCATGGAACTTAGGTGCAAGTGCAGTGACCCTCAGAGTTATTGTGCTTTTTAAAATACATAGGTACGTTGTAACCAATTACAAACAGTTTTCCGGTTTTACTCTTAAAGAGCAAATTGAGAAATAGCTCCGTTCCAAAATTTATTTTCCGGTATATAAGGGATCCGTCTTAGGCAGATTTTACTGTATTCTCTTACTTCATGAGACCCACACTTCTCATTTAAGTCTTACATGAATTTTCATAGCTATTACAAGTTCACAATTATAAATATCCAGCACTATCTGCATGGGCTTAAAAATTTGTAGGTGTACGTCCATATGGGCCTAGGAAAAGGTATAGCATAACTCTCGGTTCATTTTAAAGCGGTCTAGCCGATTAGTGATCAAACAGGTGTACTGAAATATTGCCACATAATTTAATCGGAAATTGAGATCTCTTTCTAATGGTGTACATTGGAATAATGTAAGCCTCATACTTTTTGTAACACATGACCAAGATATGTGGTAGATAACTAGAGCTAACTCTCCGTATTGAGTTAGGGTGAACATCTCTCAAGGACAGTGTCAGAATCGCGTGTCTCTAGTAGGCTAACGTGACTACATTCGGTCACCGCATCAAATTTAGTCTTAACTACACGTGCCTTACGTTCGTCTGGTTTAACTTGAATCATAACATACTTGACGATACCCCTCCCTGTGGCAGTGGAGGGGTGAAACGTTTTGTAAACACATTGCCACTGCTATTCAGGATTGCCTAGTCTTCATCAGACAGCGACAGGTGCCGCAACCATTGCAGCGCTTGCTTATTTGCAAATAGTGCTTACTATTGACAGTGAAATATGATAATAATTGAAATATGTTATCAAAACCGGTGTTGTACGAGATAACTAAAACTGTGTACAATCGACTCAATAGCTGAATTAAATGTATATACCTCACCTCCGGTGATTGTGATGGGAATACTCTCGAGCTAATATGGGCACATATGAATGAATCAGGTAGAACAGATGTACTGGGGAAAAGACGGATAATTGAAATGTTGCACAACTTCATCATAAATTTAGAAGAAAATGACTGTCCAAAAAATCCTAATGGACGGTATATCTCTACTACCGCCGACTACCAGTTTCAAGCGCTGCGCTTGATGCGTTCAAGTTGAACAACTTCTTTTTTTTTCAGGACTGGAACCAGATGGGAACTTCTGTCTGTTTTAATTACATGTGGACTCTTTGTGAATGCGTGACAGAGATGGCGGCACTTTACAGTGCATAGAATTCTAGTGGCAGCGACGAGAGCTAGGACTGTTTTGATACTTAAAATGGCGACGTTTTCATTGCAAGAACAGCGTGTAATCATTCATTTTATCCATTTTTGTGGTGTGACATCTATTGAAATTCATCTCCAGTTGAGTGAGGCATGTGATGAGGTACCACGGAGGTGTCTAATATGCGTTCCTGGGTGCGATAGTTCAATGAAGGCAGAACATCATGTGACAACAAACCAAGACAGTTGCAGACATTGCCTCCAAAATTGGCATTTCCGTGGGATCTGTGCACACAACCCTGCATGAAGATCTGAAAATGCTCAATCGGCAGTCCTCCAAAACAAATTCCTCCACTCGCTGGATCATGTCGTTAGAGCGGCCGGTGCGAGGACGTGACTGTCTTGGTTCTGCCTTCATTGAACTGTCGTACCCAGAAATGCACATTAGACACATCCATGGTACCATCAGCACATGCCTCATTCGACTGGCGATAAATTTCAATAGGCGTTACCCTACGAAAATGGAGAAAACGAATGATTACACGCTGTTGTTGCAATGAAATCGTCACCATTTTAAGTATGACAAACAATCCTAACTCTCGTCGCCGCCAATAGAATCTTATGCACTGTACAGTGCCGCCATCTCTGTCACGCATTCACAAAGAGTCCACGTGTACTTAAAATAAACAGAAGTTTCTATCTGGCCCCAGTCCTGAAAAAAAGTAGGAGGTGTTATATCTTGAACGCACTTCGTATAAAGAGACAGCTACAATATAATCATGCGAAATCAATTGGAATATTGCATGGAAGTAATGCGATGTGGGGTTAAGCAGTCATGGGTTACCTATGCGGGCAATAATGCGATCCCCCTCTCTTTCTCTCTAAATCCCATATTTCAAGATAAATCGACAAACTGTAGATCCTTTTCTAGTACTTAAACCCGAAACAAACAACCAGGAACTGGCGCGAGCAATGCTACGAGTGCACTGTGCAGAACCACAGTCTGATTTTTAAAACAAGATACGTGAAGGTCGTCTTTCCCCACGTGAGGTTCCACAATGTTGCCCAATATAAGGTTTCGAGCTTTTTTTTTAATTTACGACCTCCAACGTTAAGTCAAAACGGACGATGAATGGAAGAGGTGAATGATCCTCAAATGAGCCCAGCGTCCATAGAGCTTAGAGTTACCCGACATTCGTCTTTCAGGATAAGGGAAACCCCGGAAGAAACGCTCTTCAGGTAACTCACCCTAACCGATATTCGAAATCAGGACCTCTTGAAGGTGAGGCAGACACGCTACCACCACGCTACCGTCTCGGCATGGTCGGAGAAAACTCCCCACTCCCACCGCCGGGAATCGAACAGGGACCCCTAGCACGGCAGACAGGTGCTCTACCGCCTGAGATACAGGGCCAGCTAGGTTTCGAGCTATCTGAGTATGTGAATCACCAGTGTAATCAATCTGACAACCTTTGTTTACGTTACCGCAGCAAAGATCTTCCCCTCTTAACCTTCCCGTCCCTTGCTTGATGACCTTGACGTATCTGCTTTTAAAAATCAGACTGTACACATATTTATCCGCCACAAATGAAGTAACACCTTCCTAATGAATGAATGCAGTTGTTTGGGAAGGCTGCTTGTGTGGAGTGGCTCGGTTTAGAGAGGTTAGAGAACGCGGCAATACAGTACAGTACAGCCTGACGATGAGCACATCAGTACAGCGTACGTAATGCGACACACATTTTTATACATGTGAAATCGATAGCCCATGCCTTTAATGTGTCCCTCTGTCTTCAAAAGGGACTTTTCTTTAACAGCATTCATGTTTACGTACTGTAGAAATTTCTCTTCTCTTTTCGTAAAACTCGAGAAGTTCTGCATACACCTTTTTCAAACTCGAGTTGGAATGTTTTTTGATGTGGCCGATATTTACCAGGTGTTGAAAGCTTTTCTCCCGTACGCTTTGAATTTTGAAACGCTCTCACTATATTATGCACAGTTCGTTCACTTTTCCACACTGCCGTTGCTGACATTTTATAGTATTATTTAACGGAATAAGCAGACCTGAACGTTCCTCTTCTTTGCAACATTCTAACACATTGAATATTAATTTTCTACGTTGTGTACGTATGACTTCGCGTGGCGGTGTTTGCATTTTAACTTGATTCAAACCCGTCAACTGTAAGAGACTCAACTGATGCATTCCCATATTGCCGTACGGTACAACGCATGCATCGTGAATGGTGACGTAATACCCATTATGTTTGTTTCTACGCAAGTTTCCACTATTGCCTATCTGCATTCAGTCTTCATAGAGGCGTAATATGAAGGTATATTGAATGAATGAATTATTTATTGTGCATATTTAAAAATAAATATGGAACTGCTAAAATATGGGGGTATAATACTGCATTTAAGATTATTGCACATAATAAATTAATTTTGGAAGGGGTGTAAAGTTCCAGACATGTGGAATAATGCAGAAGTTATATCCATCTTTAAAAAGTGCCAAAATTACCGAGGTATAAGTCTTCTCAACACAACCTATAAAGTGTATGCAAGGATTATAAATAAAAGATTGAAAAGAATATCCGAGGTATTAATAGAGGAAGAACAAAGCGGCTTTAGAACAGGACGATCGACAACAGATAATATATTTGTTTTGCAGCAAATAATTGAGAAAATACAAGAGTATAATTTACAAACACATCTGGCATTCCTAGACGTCAAGAAGGCATTTGACACTGTTAATAGGGAAAAGCTATGGAAAATTATGGAAAATAGTGGATATCCACAAAAATTAATTAAAGCAATCAAAAATATGTATAGAAACTCCAAAATAACGATAAACAAAGGAGTTCATAAAACCGAACCAATTTTAATTAATAGAGGCGTAAAACAAAGGTACAGTGTATCACCTACTCTTTTTAATATATATATATATATATATATATATATATATATATATATATATATATATATATGTAAATGACATCATCCAAAATTGGAAAAGTATTATTAAATCAGGAATAAAAATAAATAACAAAGTTTTAAATATTTTGCTATATGCAGATGACATGGTTTTAATACAAGGAACGGAGGATATATTACACTACGCACTACACCACTTGAACCAAGTATGCCAACAGTATGATCTTAAAATATCGAGGAAAAATCTATGATAATGGCCTTTAGGGGAAAAAACATATAAGATCAAAAATAATTTTAGACAACAAACCACTAGAATAACTTAAAGAATTCAGCTATTTAGGATGTAATTTTAATTATATGAAGAAAACAGACAGAGATGTGAGCAAAAAACCTTGCAAAATTCTAAATGATTTGTGGAACAGTGCATAGAACGTTGGGAAATAAAACAAGAAGGGATACAAGATTAAAGTTGTACAAAACAACGGCAGTCCCTGCACTACTTTATGGAAGTGAGGCATGGGTACTCACGAAGAAAATGAAAAGCCAAATTCAAAGTGCAGAGATGAACTTTTTAAGGAAAACAAAGGGATGCACAAGGTTGGATAGAATAAGGAATGAAGACATAAGAAAGGAACTCAACGTAGACTCGATAAGCAGCAAAATTGAAAAATTTTAAAAGGAATGGATGCAGCATATATAAAGAATGTCCGAAACAAGACTGCCTAAGATTGCATTCCAGTATCAGCCGCAAGGAAAGAGAGATGTTGGTAGACCTAAAAGAAGATGGAAGGAGCAATTATTGTGAGACGGAACGGACACTCTGCCCATGCCGTGAAGTGAAGAAGAAGAAGAAGAAGATTCCAAAATTTTACAATTTACAACCTTTAGCTACATTTATTTGTCTTTACCTTGTTGTTATCTTGGCTTACATGACACCCTTGTCTTCTGCTCTGCCAGGTAGCTCTTAACCTCCATACCCCTTGTTACTTAATTAGCCCTATTCTTTCCCCCAACTTCCTTTCTTATATTCTTTACATTTCTTGCCAATTTTTCTTATACTTTCTGAAATAACTCACCAATACTTCTTACCTTCTTTTCCTCCTTTCCCGTTAACATTTTATAGCTACTATCCTTTTCTCTACTTTCTCCCAATTTTCCTCCCAAACTTTTTTTCTCCACAGTGCAACCTCCTCGCATTGTGTTGCATAGTGCTTTATGCTCTCTTTCCCTCCACACAATTCACAAATTCCCTTTACCCCACCTCTTATCCTTCCTAGAAATATCATTCCTGTTCTCATCCATGCTAACCCTTCTTTCTCTTGCCTATTGCAGTAATCTACATAATGTTCTCGTCTACAATTTACTTTTATTTGTATGTTAAATTGTAATGACTTCACATTGTCTAGACTTTCCCTTATTTCCTTATGCCTTTCTATATCTTCTAGTCAGCATTTTACAAATTTACCCAAATCGCTTGTATTCCTTTCCTTTAATCTCCATATATCTCCCATTCTTACTTTTTCCAAATTCCTCCTATCTCTGCCCACCTCCCGTAGGGGAAGGCATCCGTCCCTTTCAGCTGCCAAAGTGCGGGCGCTGCGGACCCTTAAGCACTCGTGGTACCTCTGACGTTACTAGAGGAACCTCGGGCCGAACAGCCGAGCCCCTCCTTCGGGAGTTGTTCGGATTGGGATGGTCTCGAGGGGGCAGTGTGTTCCCGATACCCGTGGGAATCGGGTACGTCTTCGGACGGGGTTGAGGGAAGCCATTAAGTTTCCGGGTACTAGCCTGCTCAGCTAGTAGAAGGTGTGCTAGATCACCAGGCAGCCCCACCGAGGTCATATCGGTAGCCTTCACCTTGAGTGTTGACGCGCGTAAGTGGCGTATCCACTTCCGTCCCGTCTTGTGTCCCTAGGACCAGATGGGGGGGCTTGTTAGGAAACTAGGTCTTGCCCTAATGGAAAACCCCACGGAGGATGCCGGGCGCCCTTCACGGGATAGCTCGGATAACTCCCTGGTTGAAAGAGGCCCGTGTCTTGTTCCTACGGGTTCAAGGCTAATGGGAGTAGAACCTCTGGACTCAACTATCTCTGCCCACCAACTATTTGAGTTCACTAATCTATTTTGCTGTCTCATGCATAATTTCATAATTTCCCTTTCTTCTTTGGCCAAACACGAATACCAGAATTTTATTATTCTTGCCATCATTATTATTCTATTTCTTCATATCTTTTTGCTAATTCTACTAAAGCTACTTCCCTAGGTGCTGACCTTGATAAGCCTAGTAGCTCTTTACAAAACCTTCTGTAGTTTTGTCCACAGTTTTCTTTACCACTGCGCCGCCCCCCAACAGATCTCCACTGCATACCACATTTTGGATTCAACTAGATCTTCATACATTCTTTCTAACCACTTGGTGCCCGACTCGGTAGCGTGGTAGAGTGTCTGTCTCACGTTCAAGAGGTCCCGAGTTCGAATCTCGGTCAGGGTGAATTACCTGCATAAGATTTTTCCGGGGTTTTTCCTTATCTTGATAGACGAATGTCGGGTAATCCTAAGCTATATGAACCCTTGGCTCACTTGAGCATCATTTCACCCATTCCATTCATCGTCCGATATGACTTAACGTTGGAGGACGTAAATTACAAAAGAAAAAAGTAACCACTTGGTTGTCATTTCTAGTTTATATTTGCATATTCTTATTCCATTCATTGCCGCCCTTGCTTTTGCTTGAATTTTTCTCCTGTGTGCTTCCCATTTTCCATTGTTATTCAACCTCACTCCTAAGTATTCAGATTCATTGACTATTTCTACCCTTTGGCCATTTGGTACCCAATTTTCATCTTTTTTTATTTTAAGTCCCTTCTTGAAGACCATAACTTTCAACTTATTTATGTTTATTTTTTCCCCACTCTTCACAGAATTTCTGTATTTCATTTATTGCCTTCTGCAATCCTACTACCGTTATAGATTCTACAATTAAGTCATCCGCATATGGCAATCCAGAAATTTCTTTGTTTCATATTACCGGACAGTGCTGATTTCTTATTTACATGTCAAAGGACATAATATATTCGGAAATAAATTTATTTGCCAAGATTTAGGGAAACTGGCAATGATGTTTTTTCTTTCATAAGGCACTTATATATTTAAATTCAGTTACCAATTTCCTAAAAATATAGCTTCCCCTTTGAAAATACCTTGATAGTAAATTCCATTAAAAATTAACCTTGTATTTGACTTCCTTTATGGGTTCTCATCAAGCATAGCAAAGAAACCTTAGCTAATATACACATGCAAAGAATTATAGGAACAGTATTTTCCAGAATATAATACACAAACAGTGCATAAACATAAATATATTTTGACACTAAACAATATAAAATCTTTATTTCTTAATGTTACCCGCCCCTGTGCTGTGAGAGTAGCATATTTGCCTCACGTTCAAGAGGTCCCGACTTGGAATCTCGGTCAGGGTGAGTTATTTGGATAAGGTTTCATTACAAGGTTCTCCCTTATCCTGAAATATGAATGTTGGATACCTCTAACTTTTATCGGCCTTGAGCATAACTTAATTCATCGTCCAATTCCTTGTGTTATTGGTGAATTAGAGGTCATGTTTTTCCACAGATTTTGAAATATTATGATTTTCAAAGTAAATATTAGGATATATTAGCAATTTTGTACTTAGTCTAAAGCGTATGAACGGTCAGGAACACTAACATGGCAGGGTCAGATCAGACTATAACGCCTGCAGCCAGTTACGTCACAGTAGAATGTGGCCACGCCGTGGCTCAGTGGTTTGACCGCTTGGTTCTCACCAAGGCGGCCCGGGTTCTATCCCAGGCGACCGCAAAGTGAGATTTGTGGTGGACAACACGGCGCTGGGGCGGGTTTTCTCCGGGACCTCCGGTTTCCCCCGCCATCTCATTCCACCGGTGCTCCATCTTCATCTCATGTATCACCAGTGTCACCGCCTGCGTGCCGTATGTAGTAAATGCGGGCGTTAAACACTACACACAAACATACACACACACACACACACACACACACACACACACACACACACATACAGTAGAATGTAAACCCGCTCTCCGACGCCGGGCATAGGAAGGCAGATCCGATAATGCCCACTTGGTGTACACCTTTGCACAAATCCACTATTGCCTTACACCACTATTTATTTAAACTTTTCCGTTCTGTTTGTATTATTGCAGTACAACGCACATATAAACATTGTTAACGGCATTGTCAATTGTCAAGTTCATATCGGCAATATCAGTGCTTGAGGAGTAGACTCTTATCCTACACTTACTAAGTTGAATCAGTTTACGCACTATTCTGTGCTTAGTTAAATATCGAAACTGTTGCCTCAAAACTTACACATCGAATAATCCCAGTGTGGTGATAAGTGATCTATATTTCGCTTTGTCTCCACACTGAAATTCACTTGAAACCTATTGCTTAGTTAATTACTTGCATACTTCAAAAGTTGACCTATTGTCGCATCCTTGGGGTAGGGTGGCGACTTGGGGTGTGTAGCTGGGGATCCGATGGTAGGGCAGGGATGGGGCAGTTGAGAGGAGAGTAGAAGAGACAACACTTAGTTTCCCAATAAGGTAAGTGACTGGATTTTAATTACAAACGTTGAAGTACAGAACCCGCCAAAGCCATGAAGGGGCGTTGGGGTGAATTATTATACAGATACATAATAACTTGGTGAAGCTTACCCACGGGAATGTGTCCCGTACCGGTGCAGATGTGAACGAGTAAGGCCTCCGCAGCAGTAGCAGCAGCAGCAGCAGTGGTGTCGTTGAAGGTTGAACCTCCTCCTCAGAGGAGCGGCCTTCGACATTTTGCCATTTCAGGACCTTGTCCCTTACTAGCATGGTGGTGCGTATTGATCATATGACGGTGGGTAGATGGTGGTGAAATGAGTAATGATTTTGTTTAGTATATAATTAGGTTGCTACCGACTGGATGTGTAAGTGGATAGCTCAGAATATGTTCTTTAGGGATCTATGGTGGGGCTAGCTCTAGTCTGGGTCGCTTATAGATTTCACCGGGGTTGAGGTCATATTCCCCAAGACCTCGGATAAGACTATTGAAGCTGGAAGGGAGTTTTTATAAAAACTATGGGAGAAGGTAAGGATGCAGTCTGTGATTCTTGGGAAGGAAACGTCTGAATGGATATTACGTTTACTATTATATTTCCAACAAAGGCACTTAGTGAAGATCAAAAAGAGACTGTTGCCTTTGTGTAGCTGTGATTCGGTGTGCCCCCTATAGTAGAATTCAATTTAGACTAACTACTCGCCGGAAAACCACGACTATATATACTAAAAGATAACCTCGAAAGAGAAGGGGCTAATTCACTGAACCTGGGGACTTTCCACATTAGATCGGCAGAAAAGCTTCTAGAACATTTCATCCGCCATATTGGTTTAAACCTAATACCTGCTGATCACCAATTCCTTACCACCAGGTTCAACGTCTAGAATTGCTGCGCTGTGTATTCTTGCGTGGTTAACGCTCCGAAAATTAGCAAGCTTGAGGTCCATTGTCCCGCTATGAGGTTCAACATCTTTACTTCCAGAAATTATAATTTGAATGTTATAAAGAAACCTCATGCTGTTAATATTTCAAATAAAACCTTAAAATTAATTAAGTTCCTTCATC
Organism: Mantis religiosa; assembly: GCA_030765055.1. Lineage (NCBI taxonomy): Eukaryota > Metazoa > Arthropoda > Insecta > Mantodea > Mantidae > Mantis > Mantis religiosa. Next base: position 50,659,976 of record CM060952.1, on the reverse strand, counting down.
TCACCAAAACGTACGCGACACTATAGTTCTAAGGAAGCATTGAACTTTCGTTTTTAAGAGTATCAGTCATACTTAGCAGGTAAATAGTGTTCTTCGTTACCAAATCTTGGATTATGATGATAACCAGAACAATTCCAGAGGGTATCAAAACACAGTCCTTTGAACTTTCTGCTCCTCTAAATCAGGTTTGTTATGGAATATGCATTCTAAATTTCTATGTTACATATTATTGTCAATATCATCTACTTTCTCTTCACTAAATTGTCGAGGCGATATTGTTGCGTATAAGGTCTGAACGATATTTGGGAAATATTTTAATTATTGCATGTTCACATTTCATTTCGTAGTAAGCTCCAGGCTTTAGCAGGAAGTAACAAGTTGAGACAGGTTTGATGGCTCAGTGATCAGAGTAAGCAGTGGTATTGACCTGCCAGCTCATATGTGTTCTGTTAAATCGACAGAAAAATTAAGAAGACTCACTCTTGGGTTGCACAAGATTGCACCACAGGATGTAATCCCTCTGTGAAGAACCGCTGAGTGGTATGATGGCAGACATTTTGGAAGCCAGTTCTATTTAAACGATTACAGCCAGTAAGGAAGGGTTAGTCCGATCAGGGTTAGTCGGATCGTGGTTAGTTAGTCAGTCAGTTAATCAGTCAGTTAGTTGGTTAGATCATTGGAGGCTGCTACTTGTGAATACTTCTACAAAACTCAACTCATCAAAACTCAACTCATCAAACTGAATCAGCCACCTCTTGTTCAGAACTCTACGCCACTCTATATGAAAGGTAATATTTGTTTATCATGTATTAATTGATTCAATGTCTATCTCTTCGAGATAAAGGTGAGCCTTGTTTGAATTGACTTCCCCAATCGTAAAATATACTTGTCAGTGTTATGGAAGACCCATCACTTTATTTTAAGTCTACTCATGTCCCTAACCTTTGACCGGTTTAGCTCTACCATCTGCTCCTTTATCCTTTCAATAGCTACACCCCCAGCTGTTGATTAGGTTTGTAAGTCCTTCAACCCCCTTAAATCCTGGTTTGCAACAATATCCTGTTCCGTCTTCTAAATTAAGGTCTTCCCACATCTCTTCGTGGAATCTTCCCACTCCTTCCTTTATCCATCCGTTATCTATTCCCCATTTTCCCTTTTTTTAAATAACATATTCCTAGTTCTTTTATACATTTTATATGATCTCTTGAGCAATCTTTCTCATTTCTTAGAAATTTTATTTCTGCTGGCTGTAAACTGTTATTTTTCCCCTCAATCCAAGTTTCACTGTTTTATACATTACACACAGCCCCTGACACTCTTCATTCAAGCTTAACTAGCAACCCAAATAACTGACTGGAAACCTATTCTGATCTTTTATTTTCAATATCAGTCTGACAGATTTTGAAAGTTTTCCATAGTAGACCGTACCCTTGATTTACTAACGGATATTCTCAAGCTATAGTAATCTTACCAACTCGTATCATCTGATTGCAGGTAGGGTTGCATCTCATTCTTCCTCATGGATGAGCATTACATCACCTGTATGGCGTTTAAATGATGTCTGTTAAGTGGTATACCTTCACAGATTTCATTTTCATATTCCTTAATTAATCATCAATGTAATATTAAAATGGGTTGGTTGCATCTACAACCTTGTCTCACAGATTGGTTTATTGTCCTATCCTCCGTTTTTTATATAGGTAACTGCTTATAATTATTTTAGAATCCTTATATAAGGTTACAATTATTTGTATAATATGCATCCCATATCCTGTTTTTTCATTATTATCCATAGTTTGTTCCCTATAACTGAGCCAAAAGCTTTTTTGAAGTAAATGAAAGCAACATACCTTTACAACATCCATTTGTAAACTTTTCCAACACTAACCATATAATCAGTACATGCATATAATTTATATTTCCTCAGTATACTGTGCATAATATTTATGCAGGTATTTATAATTGATATATTATTATAAATACTAGACATTACAGTACAAACTTAAAGTTGCTCCCAGGCTCTGCAGAGGGTGGATAAAGTATTATGATTGTTATAAGTAGAATTCGTCTCTTAAGTGAGGGATTGAGCACGAAATTTCTCGAGCAATGCACTGACCAAGCTGCATAGAAAGAATATTCCGAAAGTTATTTCACTCTACCTTTTGTTTTCATAACTGCACTCTCTCCCCTTCCAGTGCTCTGTATCATTATTCAAGTACTAAAAGTTAAGAAATATAAACAAATAAGAACAAAACAAATAATAACTTACCCCAACTTTCTTTTTCAGTTCTTCTCATATCAACTTTATTCTCAATCTAAGCTTCAACGACAACTGCTTTGCATTTTGTTTTCCAACTTATGCTGCAAGTAGCAAGTTTTTTCTTCCCTTTTCTCTGTGTTTCTTAGGATATTTGTCCTCTTTCTACGCCATGCTTTTTAGACGTTCCCTCGATAAACATCTGGAGTTTTACCAATAATTTGGTATTTTTTTTTTTTACATTTAGTACTTATGTTTATACATGAGAAGCAATAATACTTAATGATGAGGTGGGATACTTTCCAATTTATAGATAGTCCAGAAATTTTGAATTAATAGGTTGATGCATAAGATTGTAGTGACTTGGTATTCCTGTTACAATGGGTTTATTTATCGATCGTCACTTTTTGTTTGAAGTAATACTGAATAATCGATATACATATCGCAATTTGCAATGTCGCGAGACATTGTTGCGGCGGGCGCGGCCGGCGCGCGCGAAAGAGACAGATAGTGCAACGCGGAGATAAAAGCTTCCCCAAACAGAGAAAGAAAGAGACAAATAGGTGTCTGGAAGATTCTTCCTTTCTGATGCCGTCTTGATCGTTACAGAGCGTTCCACTAATTTCTAGAAACAGTGACTGGAGATACAAAAGTGCCACTGCTGGCAACGCAGTTGTTCTGTTGTTAATGGAGTTGTGAGTTGAAAGTGGAGAACTTTTAATTTTGGACCGTTGAAGTGTATCGCGAGTGACTATATTCGTACATGTGTATAGCGAAGCAACCAGAGACTACTATGTGTATGACACGTCACTTTTAGAACCTGTAAGGGGTGTACAAACTTCTTTCTACGGAAATAAAGAGCATTTTGAATTTCTGAAAACTAGACTTTTAATTCTACTAACCCACAAATTCGCAGTAATTTCTGATATACATAGTCTTCGCTTTGATTTCGGTAGCGGCGGAAAAGCAGCGGAGTCATCCAGAAACATCTGTGCCGTTTATGGAAACAATGTCATCGACGAGAACAGGACAAGAAACTGGTTTTCTCGTTTTAAGGAGGGTCATTTTGACACGAGTTACCCTCGTCTTTCAGGACGACCTACAGGACTTGATGAAGACCGTCTAAATGCACTAATCTACGATATTCCACGTCAATGTAATCGAGAAATGGTAAATGCGATGAAGTACGACCATTCCACCATCGAGCGATATTTGCATTCAATTGCTAAGGTAAAAAAGCAGGTGTAAGGATACCACATGATGTAACCCAAAATCTCAAAAATCAACGGGTGGCAACATGTGAATCTCGGTTTGCTTGTCATTTGGTTCATGAACAACATCGAGCCTTCAAGTTCAGGAACATTACTGGTGACGAGATATGGTGTGTCTATGTTAACCGAAGGAAAATAAAGGAATGGTTGTGCCCAAACAACCCCCCCCCCCCTTGCGAAGATCAGCGCATATCCACAACATGGATCTGCGGGAGAAGAATCGACAAATTACCTCATAGTTGGCAGATTGTCGTACATAGTGAAGGAGCATATATTGCTGATTAACATGTATGTTCTGCGAAGCAGAATATATTGTTGAATAAACTGTTGCTAAACTGAATTATTTATGTTTTCAGTGAAGTAAGTTGGTTAAAATATTAAGAAAACCACTACGGATTTACGAACCAGACTGATATTTACAAAAATGCTTCAATTTCTGTCATAACATTTAAAATGAATGGTTAAGACATAAAGTTAAAAGACACATAAAATACAAGGAACATGCTCTCTTATATTTTACTTACTTTATATACGTTTTTAATTTATAAATAAACATGCTGCATAGTTCTCACTTAACCAACTTGTACAGGAAATGCCCGCCTCTGTAGCGTGTCTGCTTCAGGTTTGTAACGACTTGGAGTTGCTGAAGGTAAGTTGTGGAGGAAAAGATGATGATGGATCTCGTTGAACATCTAGTTGCTGGCTTCTAGTAGTGCCACGGCTGCTTTGGTATTCGCATAAGCTCCTATTTTCATTGGCGGTCTCAGATGGGAAGTGATAATTTAGTTATAAATTAAAGTAAAATGGTAGTTCCTTCTTGCTTCTATAAAAATTAGTATTCTAATTAAAATGGAACTTTACGTTCCAACTATTAATTACCTTTTTCAATGCTTTATATAGGTTGATAGTATACTAGCTTGCGCAATCCTTTAAAACCTTCCACTTTCCAATGCAAGCACAAACTCTGCAGAAATACAGGCACACGCAAAACACACCTTCAAACTTTCAGGTCCATTTTCAGAACAAAAGTGCGTCAGTTTTTATACTCCTGCCGTTGCCATAACGACAACTAAACATCCTTCAACTTTTCTACATATATCGTCATTCCTTTTAAATAAATTTTTCTTACCGTAATTTTCAAATTTAAATAATAATCATTTTACTAACTTTAATTACAAGTAAGCTTAAAATAACTGCTTCAATCGTTTCAGATGCCTATCTTACAAATATATGGAAGATAGTCTTATTTAATTAATTCAGCAATAAGTTTCCATATATTTAGAGGACTACCCCTTGATACAGAAATTAAAGGACTGAAATAAGTAATGGATTTCAAAGGAGTCTTGTATGTTTGTTACGACACGAACAGGTGCAGTTGGTTGAGTCGTGTAACAAAAGACACGGGAGAAACAGAATTCTAAGGGATAGCACTTGACTTTGTTTGAAGAGGGCGTTCTTCGGATCCTTAATAATGGCATGACAAAATAGTCACAAAGGGAACCTTTGTGTGTATAAAGTGCTTCGAGAAAGTGAAAGTTACACACCCGTGCGCAGCTGTGTGGTCATTCAGTCCGAGGCGTGAAGCCGATTAGGGCAGTCCACTTCCTCTTTCTTGGTCAAGGACAGACCAGAAGTAATGAGAGAATATTTTTGTCGGTTTATACGTAACTAATTAAGTATTATCGAGTAATAAGCATTCCGCCTTCAGTAACTCTAAACAGTGATATTGATAACCCTTGGTCGGCAACTTCGAGTTTAATGTAATGATAAAAAGTAGCAGTCAATAAACCAGTTTGAAACGGCCATTACAGTGTAATTAAAACTATCCTTCTCATACATACTCACGCATACCCTGTGAGAAACTTCATTGCTTTACCCTGAGTTAAACATTAATGTATCAAACTGTAGCGGAAAGTGGAACTGTGCGACACCCATTATTTACATTTGCATCAAACTGTCGCCTCAACGTAGGACTCTTTGATCGCCACATAATTCGCTTCACCCTACAACAGTATTCCATAACAATTATCAACAACAATTAGTCTAAAAGTAAACATAATTCAATACTGAACAAATAAAAATACATGATTCATTAATAATTTGAACACAATTTTTTAAATAAACTTTGTTCTATGATTCAGATGGGTTGACTTATTTCCTGTGTTATAATTGTTGGATAGTTTTGTTTAAATTAAAATACTAATTTTTATAGAAGAAAGGAGGAACTACCATTTTATTTTATTTATAATTAAATTATCACTTCAGTCCCTGAAAATAAGAGCTTATGCGAATACCAGAGCAGCCGTGGAACTACTAGAAGCCAGCAACCAGATCTTCAACGAGGTTCATCATCATCTTTTCATCCACAACTTACTTTCAGCAACTCCAAGTTGTTACACGTTGAAGAGGTCCCAAGCTGGAATCCCGGTCAGGGTGAGTTACCTGGATAAGATTTTTCCGGGGTGTTCCCTTATCCTTCAAGACGAATGTCGGGTAACTCAAAAAAAGGAAAAAAAAACAGGAATGACACACATTTTATTGGTAGATTCCAATCAGCATATATTGATTGTTGGAAACCATAGTAGTAATAATCTAAGGCTTTCATCATTTCTAGAGTTGACGTTTAAGATGAAATCTTGCTAAGTTAAAAGGCATAATGCTCTTCTATGTTAAGAGGTATAAAATTATCTAGTGATGCCTACATTCACATATACATATGATAATGATATATGTATCAAAATGCTCCAAGAATACTACGTGGAAATGACACAAATAATGCTTGTTTGTCCTCAGTTTTTGTAATATTCCTTTTTTGGTATCACACTTAAATTTCGGCCAAACTCAAAGCATAACCTCCAACTCTTCACCTGAAACAATCGATTTATATAAATATTCCGTTCACATATTCGCGTATTCCGAAAAGAACAATTCAATCATCCACAAAAGGCAGAGCTTGCTGAGTGAAGAAACACAGGGTTTCAATGCGAACTGAAAACGCATATGCTGACGTCAGAAGTACCTTAGGAAATTTGGAGTGCCCTTCTTCAATTCCTTAATTATTTTAAAAGAACTTTCGTTTCTTTAGTAGACCTAAAGTGCCACAGTACGATCCAAATACCTGAACCCTGCAATACACCATAACCTTTGAACAAATATTGGGACACACGTGCAACTTTGAGAGAATATAATACACAATCGTAAGATTACATTACACTATTTACATCTCAGAGAAAATGTTGGAATCCTCCACCAGAATCTATACATGTTTGTACTCGTCTGACTATATTCTCTAAAGTGTTACGGAGGGTATCCTCGTCAATGTTATTTATTTCGTTTCGAATTGATTCCTTGGGAACATCAATTGAACTAGCCTTTTCTTCTACACTCTATTGTTAGATATCCCAACAAGAAAAATTCTGGTGAGGTTAGGTCATAGGATCTGGGGGGGGGGGACGAAGATCTTTTGAGATTATTCGATTATCAAAGAAACTACAAGAGAGAGCGTAGGAGAATAGGCCACGGGCAATTGATGTTCTTAATGAATCCATTCGAACCGAAATAAGTAACATTAGCGAGGAATCAAAATAAGTAACTTTAGAGAATATGGTTAGACGAGTGCAAGCATGTGTAGATGCTGGTGGAGGACACTTCCAACATTTTCTCTGAGATGTAAATATTGTAATATAATCCTGCAATTGTTTATTGTATTCTCCCAAATTTGCACGTCTCTCCTATTATTGGTTCAAAAAGTATGGCCTTATGAAATAGTTCAGGTTTATATGGATCACACTATATCTTAAACAAAAAATAGCAGATCATTTCTTATTCTTCTTTTTTATTGGAATTGGAATTGTACTTTAAGGTATAAATATTATGGTGAATGAACCAGATGGTTAAAATAATGCCAAAATATACCAAGGCTTTAAGTTACCCGACATTGGAATTCTCGGGATGTCTTGTCCAGGTGAATGAATCTAAGATCTAAACTCGATTTCTTGTATAAAGGCAGAAACTCTTGTTTACACACTACAAGGTGAGCTGTAAATATAATTAGAAATTTACCAAAAGAATCGACAGCAAGTTTTTAAATTATGCTTTATTGCTTTGTAAGAGACGCGAATACTTTAAACTAAGAAACTATGGTCACTAGAACAAAACAATAATAAAAAATGAATTTGATGAATATTGTGACTTTGTGGGTTCGTAGAATTGCAATTCCAATTGCACAAACTCAAAATGTGCTTTATTTCCACCGAATTACAGTTGGAACACTTGCCGATTACATAGAATTACGTAGCGCACACAATTACAATACACCAGTTCGTCTGTCACAGGTCCACTCCACACTCGCAATTACATACAACTCTTCTGATAAACGTAAGCAGTCTTCCAATCCGTTCGCTAGCACTGCGCTCTTCCTGGCTGCTCGCTAAGAACTGCCTGAGTCGTCTACTGCAGCCCTTATATAGGACGATCGCTGTTTCTGGAAGCTTCGCGGCTCGGAACATCATCCCGATTGTTCTAGACGTTAGGGGAAGGCGAAAGAGATGGTACAGAACCTAGTGACACTTTCCTAAGCATCCCCTATGTTAGCGCTACAAGATAAATGGGTGGGCGTGGTCTGAATGCCTCCTGTCCCCTACCCAGCTCCAGTTGGTCGTGCCTTACGATAATTGGGTGACAATATTATCCTTTACTTTCATTTTAAATTGCAGTAAAACGACTGCTCGTTCCATGAGAGGACTATCACGATGCACATACCCGTATTTTCTTGAGAATTGTATGGCATCATATCTGCTCTCTGTTGGCCCTGTGTGCCAGAAATTGGGTGCGGAGTACAGCTTACCCTTGGCGGGTAGCGTCTACAGTCTGAATTTTAAAAGCAGATACGTGAAGGTGATCTATTTCTCCACGTGGGTGCCTGCAATGTTGCCCAGCAAATCCCCTTTCTTTGTTCTGTCAACACTCGAAACATACACAAGGGTTCGAGTTATCTCACTTCAGCAAAAATATGCATAGTTAATCTGTATTAGCCTACTTTAAAAACAGAAATAAATTGTTGATAAATTCACTGCGTTGCAGCTTCTTCACGTATGAGTATTTTTAAATAATTTCTGCACTATGTAACTCATTTTTCATACATACCGATCTTGTTGCTATGCATTTTAGGTTCACATTCCCACACAGTGTAGTAAGTATTTCTCCATAGAAACACATATAGGCGATGCATGTTCTGAAATCTAACATTTATCTTCAATTATATTTATTAATGTTTCAGCTAATATCTTAACTAATAAAATACAGATTGATATAAATACATATAGTGCAAAATATAATGTGCAACACACATGTGGTAAGCATTTCGGTATTTCGGTATGTGGTATTTCGGTTTAATGTTTGTGGGTGCTGGATTATTTAGAGATCCGCGACAGGCACTCACCTAAAAAACCACAACGTGTTCGGCTTAATTCTTTCACTGGTGATGATGGAGAGTCACACGGACAGTTTTTAGAAAAACAAACTAGTATTAGTTTAAAAATGCACCACTGTTTCTCAGCATTTACTGAAATCTGAATATGAATTAAGAATAGTACCCTTCCTGATGGACTTCATTAGCCACTACCTCCATGTATTTTACGAGGGCTGTTCAGTAAAGAATGACGGTCAAAATTCAATCTTATTACGAGACGTGTCCGTAAAACAGGCCTCCAATTTTATTTAATATAGAAAACATGTTTATTGTAATGAATATTACACTGACGGAAAGACGGAACTTACAGCTATCTTTGAATGTAATCACCATTACGATTTATGCACTTTTGCATGCGCTGTGGCAGTTTTCGTATAACCTTATCATAGTACTCTCCCGCCAAGTTGCGTAGGTAGCACTCAACCTCATTTTTCAAATCATCGTCGGTCTGGAAATGTGTTCCACCCAGGTGTGTCGTCAACTCAGGAAACAGATGATAATCACTAGGTGCTAAGTCTGGACTGTAAGGGAAATGGGTGAGGATGTCCCATCCGTTTATGGTCTTCGGTGAGCATTTTGGGGACCCACCTCGCACCCACCTTGCGATAATGCAAATTTTCGGTCAACATCTAGTCAATCGTAATCTTACTGACTTCAGATATAAGTTCGCACAACTGTGGTAATGGAATCTCGAGAATTGAAAAACTCGGTGCAAGCAGCTCGTTTTTTCAAACCTTTCCTCGTTCCGTATTAAGTGTTTGCCAAATAAGTATCGCAATATAGCATTATTAACGACATTTTTAATTGGCATGGACATATTACGCCGCCGATATGCCGGAATTTCGACCCACAGGAATTCTTTTACGTGCAGGCATATCTACTGACCTGGGACGGTCACTTTTTGATAAAAGGTATAAGCTGTTCACTGATAAGGAACAAACTCTCGTCTTCCTGTTGGAATAATTCTCTAAGGTAACAGACAAATTCTCCACAGATAGACCGCGAACAAAGTGCATTTGATGCATTCCAATAATGTTATCTTGAAAATCTTGAAGATGAAGCAGATCGTGATGGCCAATTGAACGACGGGTGACGATAAGATATATAGTGCAAACAATCCCACCACTTGGAGTAGATCCTTTGAAGTCTAGATGCATTTTCCAACGAAGAATAGTGTCTGTTTCTTTAGCTTCCCATAGCTTTATGCAGTGATAACTATACCAGAAATTTGGTTGCTTATTGCGTGAGTTAACGTGTCGATATTTCTACGTTGGCGGCGAACACGCCGTGTGTATCGAGGCATGCTTACTAGCAGAATGATGCTTTATGGTGTGCGCATGCGCGAGCACAGTCTCTCTCCTCAACATCCAAGCTTTTAAGTCTGTTTAGCCAACGTGTGTGCAGTTCCCAGTCAAAGGGACCTCAAAGGACGGGACCTCCCCGCCCACTAATGACCGTCATAAATCTATCTCCACACTTCAGAAATGGAACACTGACCTTGGGGACCAATAGCAGCCCCCATTTGTTGAAAATGACAGTTGCATGTCTACTCCGCGTGGAGTCTCAGTTGCCAAATTTCCAGCTTCCAGTTGTTCTGTTTCATTAGGTGCAAGATGGTGATGTTAAAATGTTGCAACATTGTAGAAAGGACCGTCAGGAGGAGGGTCCATGTTGTAAAACGATTATGAGGGTTTGTCAAAGAAAGCGGCCGCCGTGCACTTGCGCTGAGTAGACAGACTTAACATGACTCCCTCTCCTCCATACGTTCACCAGTGCAGTGCACCGCAGCTTGTGCTATGGAGGAGAGGGGAAAGCTGGAGAGCTTCAGTTTTGGTAAATCACGCCTCCAGCTGCATTTTGTTCGCGGTTTACCTATAGCTTGACTATTCAATGTAACATCCCGACCATAAGCTGATCTTTGCCTTGGGCCTTGATTCCTCCTACTGCGACCAGGTCTTGCTTCCGTATAAAGTATTTTCATTGTGTTTTAACAAAGTAGGTTGACAGTACACATCGCAACTGAATACCCAATCAAAGTCGGTTTCCCGCATACAACTGGCGATAACTGACCTGAGGAGCATGTGATTCACCAGTGTAACAATCCGGCAACCTTTGTTTACGTTTCCATGGCAACGAACTTCCCTTCTTACCCTTCGCGTCCCTTGCTTGATGACCTTCATGTATCTTTTTTTAAAAAATCAGGGATACTGTACACACAGGCATACGTAAGAACGCTGGCACAGAGCTCACGAGGGATATCCAGCATCTACTTGCAAGTGGTCGCATGCGGCATTTTTCAGGCTTCAGTTTTGGGCGTTGTAGCTTTACTCCACAGCAGATTTTTATACAACAGCCCCACGTAGAGATGATGCCATCAAACTCTCAAGTGAATACAGCCATGATCATAGTGATAGTTTATTTGTCAGACAGATCCGTATATATGCTACGTTTATCTCGTCGTTCATACAGAGACTGTGTAAATGTTGCTTTATTAATGCACGTATTAATAGCGGAGAGATATGGTTTTCACGTGTGTGGGGGATGTGGGTGTTTGGGGGTGTCCGTGGGTGTGTGTGAGTTTTATTTATTTATCATACAGCATATTCCATTACATTGTGAGCAATACTATTTGTTTTGGTGCACAGTTATATATGTTTTGTTTTCACTATTGATTTACATGTTAACAGATTTACTCGAGACTGACAATTCTATAAACTAATATGAATAATTGCATCCTGTTTAACTATTTATAGATTACAAAGTTGATACTGTTTATAATTATACTGAAACTTTTGGTGTATTTTTGTATGTTCCTTTTTTCTCTAGTTTCCAGCGTCCACCAACATGTGTTATTGTTTTCTTTAGATTTTCCCTCTCTTTCTCTAACAGATTAGTCTGCTTAGTTAACTCATTTGCACGTCCGCCGCTACCTTTGACGAACCCTTATAATCATTTTACAACACCGGCCCTCCTCCCAGTCCTTTCCTCAAGGTTGCCACCTTTCTCGATACGTTATGGGTATCGTACGAGGTTTCGTCTAAATAAATTATCTTATGTCCATTACAGCAAAACTTCCTTAGTTTTGACAAGCTACAATTCTACTGGATTCCATAATAACTCTTATCTTATTCAAATTACAGTATTTGAAACCCAGCTCCTTTAGGAGACCGCACAAAGTGGAGTGCCCATAAGGAAAGTCACAAATTTCTTGCAAATGTGCAACCAATTCGTCTAAGGTGGGCGCTCTCCCTTTTGCGTAGAATCTATAAATTTCTTGACGAATTAAATTGCATGTGAAATTATCTACCTTAGAGAAACGTTTCCTTTTATTTTCACACTTAAAATGCGCCATTGTTATTCCTTTCGTCACAATATTTCTTACTGTATTTCTGTGAATACCCAGAATTTATCATCAGGTTCATTGCACGACCCTTTACCAAGATTATATGTCACCACATATTTATATGTGTTCAAAACAAGCGCTTGAATTTGCTTAGAAACAGTTCCCGTTATAAATTTGTTTTTCGAGGTTTCTCCAGTAATAAAACTCGGCCCAGCAACACTTTCCAATTTATTCACACTATTGTCATCACTTTGATTATTTTCACTTGATTTAAAGTTATCTACTACTTCATTTGCATTTACCACTGTATTTCCCTCCCACGGTCTCCACATCGTGACACACAACGCATTGCTGCAAGTAATGAAACAGATCAACTGGAAGTTGGAACTTTGGCAACTGAGACTGCACGTGGAGTAGACATGCGACTATCACTTCGAGAAAATCAGGTTTGCTATTGGTCCTGAACGACAGTGTTCCATTTCTGAAGTGTCATTAGTGAGCGGGAGGGCAGTTTCCTTTGAGGGGCCTACTGCACTCGCGTTCACTAGACAGACTTTACAATCAAACTGTGGTGTGTGTGTGTGGTGGGGGGGATTATCTTGATGGTGTGGGGGTTAGTGTGTGTGTGTATGTGTGTGTGTGTGTATGTGTGTGTGTGTGTGTCTGTGATTTTCAGTAGCGCTCACTGATTTTGAAAAGTGTTTCAGCACTGAAAGCATCTGATGTGAACGAACATAAGCCGTAACACCTCTTCTAATATTATCTAAACGGATTGACAATGCATGAGTATCAGAATTCAAAACTGTTGAATCTCCGGAAGAATATGTTTCCCAAGTAACTTTAGAAGGTTTATCATAGGAATATCAAGGAGTTGTTGCTGGTACACAGATAATGCATTTAGCACAAAACAAAAATAGAGCTATATAACTAGTTCCTCGTGATGTAGCAACTAGGAATGCAAAATATATAACAAAACGAAAGATGCACATAATAATATTCTTGTTATACTTATCCAGACATTGGAATTCTTAAGCAGTTCAATTCAAGGTATCTACACTTACATATTTACAATATGGAGAAGGTAGTAAGGACAGCCATAATATATTGACAACAGTTAAACATGATATCTTGTCTAAAAGAAAAAAATCTCCAGATAGAGTAAGCAGAATGGATGATCAGGCTGAAGCCTGAAATGATGGGGAAGCAGATGACATGGAATGAGGGCGAAATGAAAGGAAAGGTGACTATGAAGCACTTAGTAGAATGGATGACGAGAGAAGTCGGAGAACCTGAGAAAACCCGCAGAGACGTCGGGTATGTCCACCATAAATCCCACATATGGTTCCCTTTATTACAAAATTTACAAAGCTTAATTACACTTATCAGAACTGAGTCGAAGGAAACATTCACCCGCAACATGTGATGTTACTGATCAATTAACTTTATAAGAAGACCATTACAGTAACGTTTGAACAAACACAATCCAGCCAACATAAGTTCTCAGTAGTATATCATTACTTCGCTTTACATGATTATAGGTGTAGGGTGCATTAAGCAAGATGGAGCGTTTCCCCCGTCGTGTTATTTGGGCGGCAGACTTAGGGAATTTGCAAATCTTATTGATTGTTTTTGTAGTTCCTGATGTTTGATAGGCTGATTCATCAATGTTAGGATTCTTCTCCGTTCGTGTCCACGGCTGCTCATCTGCTATTGTTTAGGTAAAGCATGATGAATATGGAGATCTCAGGGCATTGTGACGAGAGGCAATACCAATAAATTGTAGACTAATTCCATTTCATTCGAATATTTACACCATTCATTATTAGTGTCCCCGATGAAAATCTTTCCACTACACGTTCACACACCTTGGATTTCGCACTTAGACTGGCCACTGCTTTTGTTTCCCAGTTCCTTTGACCTGTTTATATCTGTTTGTAAGGAGTGAGTGCATTAAACTATCCTTAGCCTTCGTTCCATTATGCACCGTTTGGTTATCTTTTTAAAAGTCTAAACAGCATTCCAAGTAGTGAAAACCTTCGTACGGTGGAACTTTTATCAACACATATATTACAGTATTTTAACTTCACACTTACACTTATTATCTTACACTTATCTTAATGAGGTACTTATAAGTAATGCCTCAAAGGGATACGGTACGTGCTCCAGAAGTATTTCGTTGCTTCATGATTGCCACCCGTTACGTTCTTTTTTCTAATGTTTATACCAAAATATAATATCGTAAATATATAGCATTGTTAGAAGTATATACGTTTGTCTTTGTGTACAGCATAACTCAATTTGAGAAATACCAAATATTGTTATTTAGTTTCTTCTAAAGGTGTGTCTTGAAGATTAAGAAAACCCCACATATAATATATGTTTATTCAGAACACCATTTTGGACTTCTGGATTTTCTTAAATTGGACCATAAATAAAAGGGCTTATCTTCAATTTACCGGACACGGCCTTTGAATTCCTTTTCATTCAGGAGTTTTGTTTAATTTTGAATATATGGTAAACTAAAGAGATAGCCGACTTACAAAAATGTATACCACATTAAAATACAACATTTCCTTAAATAATTTTGTGGAGTTGGTCATTTAAGAGATTCTCAATGACTTTCCACTCTTTGTACCGCTATTCGGTATCTTTTTTTCATCGTGAAAAGATTTCAAGGCCAGCACATAGAACTAACCTCGAAACATTTTACTATTGATTTAGTTTCCCCTATCCCCCTTGAACATCTAAGGACATGTTTAATGAAACCATTTTTCCCAAGATTTGCCTGGGACATTAGCGCTTACGATAACATCCGTATGTGAGATTAATATTATCAAATTCTGCCCTTTAGTTGCAGCTTAACGAGTATAGAACATAAATTGGTTTATGTAAATATTATTACTGATAATTTTATTCACTTTAAAACTATTTTGCTATAAAATATGCAAAAAAGATACAAAATTAAATATTGGTCTTTCACATGAAATAGTTTCTGAAGTTGACTTACGTAAAGGTCACAGGAATAGTATTTTACTGTTTCAAATACAATAGTATATAAAGCTGACATTTATTTTGAAAGGTATGTTGACCTCTCTACAAATAAAGTAAACCATTACATACTTCCTACACACATTTTAGATATTTTTAGGGAGCACTGTTAGCAATTGGGTGTATCATACTTCACGCACTTGTATGCCGTCATGCTATTCAGCGTGTAGGGACAGTAACGACGTCTTCTCTCTTTTCCAGCTTGTCATTTCTTACACACTTTGCGGAAGAATTATCTTTATGCTCTTCACCCAGAATGGCCGAAATGATTTTACTGAGATCACCCATAAATCTGGAATCTGGAGCCTTTTCTGCGTGTCTTCTGATTAGATTTATTCCTATGCCCTTCATGAACTCAAATTTTTATATCTTAATTTTTGGGGGATATATAAAAAGGCGCAGCTCAATTATAAGAGAAAGTAAAATATTTCGAGTGGCCATTTGCTCCATATTTTTATTTTTTTTTATTTTTTTATTATTATTTTTGTGCATAATATGAAACAGTGCATCTCGCTATGCTAACTTCTGCCAATTTCGGTGTCATCACTTTCCCTATTCCTAATAGTCAACACCGCCCTCTTCATTCTCTGATATGCTGAAAATCTATTTCCGAATCTTTAATGGTCTAAATCTAATCCGTGATCTTCTTCAGGAACATAAGAATCCTCTAAATGAGTCATCATCGCTCTCATTGAGCTGCTCAAAAGCCAACTGCACCATTTTTCTGCTTCCTTGTGACACGTGAGGTATCATTCCACTAGTTGCCATCTATAAATAATTAAATATTTGAAAATGAAGATATATAACACAAGAAAACTTACTTCTTTAAGGCAAATTCCGTCTATCGGACGGATGCAGAAACTATAACTTTACGGTAATATCCAACGGTGAGATGATGTGGGTGTTGTGTGCTGGTGAGTAAAACACTATTTTCCAGGAAGAAAAAAAAAATCCACGCAATACAAAGTTCAGCACACAAATGAAGCATTTCTGAAATATCAGATCAAATTAGCAATGCACGTGTGTCAACTACACGTTGAAAAATTTTAAACCCACCCCAGAATGAATGAATTTGTAGTGTTTAACGCCCGCTTTTACTACATACGGCACCGCAGGGGATGCCACTGATGATACATGAGATGAAGATGGAGCACCGTTGGAATGAGATGGCGGGGGAAACCGGAGATCCTGGAGAAAACCCGCCCCAGCGCCGTGTTGTCCACCACAAATCTCACTTTGCGGTCGCCTGGGATCGAACCCGGGCCGCCTTGGTGAGAGCCAAGCGGTCTAACCACTGAGCCACGGCGTGGCCACCCACCTCAGAGACGGATGTTACCAACTAAGGCTTAATAAAACGTTATTAGAAGTGATAAACAACAACAACAACAAAATTCTACAAAAATGTTCAGTGGATTAAAGTTAAATGAACAAGGAAATGAGGGATAGAACTCAAGATTTATTACTTTAATAAAACCCACAGAACAAAATAAACTAATGGTTTCAATCAAAGCCTAGAAAACTTCTAAACCGTTATAAAACGTGAAGTAGATAAAAGTATACAGTTTGTAGTCATATATAAACATGAAAAATAAAAGGTAGAAGAAATCATGTGAAGTAACATATGAAAATTTGTTATATGTCCTGCAGTTGGATCCAGAAGCTTAAGGGCCTCTTATGTACATCTTGGACTGCACTACAGGGCCTTGTATATCTATGCAGTTGTGTTAGTTTACTCCAGCTTTTACCTTTTGCCGAATATGTGTATTTTGAAATGCAATCGCGCGCGCATCGCTCACTGGCAGAGCAACAAAGCAAAATGGGGAATATGAAGCAGGTTAAGTTCTCTGAACCATAACGTAACTCCCCTTTACACTAAGTGTTATATTATGCAACCATCCCTTCATCGTCCTCCCCTCTGTGGCAGAAACTACATTACCTTTCACACACGCGCAATGCAATCCAAGAAAAGCTCTTGCTACAGCTTGCATCCACGAAAATGCCATTTATAAATCAGCGGTTCTATTCACAAGAGAACCAGCCAGCATGTTTCCTTTAAAACCCTCAACCGCATTTCCGTGTTACGTACCCCGCATACTGGAAAATGCTACGCCTTGCGATTTGCACGGCTTGCTTCCTTAAAAAGAAGGAATAAATAAAAAGCACGTGAACAAAAACAAGGAATTGTGAACACAGTATATTCAGCTTAAAGCCTTGTCACATGCACGCTTTTCGCTTATGTAAGCAATTGCTTTTTATTAAGATATTATTATTTTAGGTCGTTAAATAAAATTTAAACCCCAGTATATAACATCAGGTGCAGGTGCATATCCTCTATTACTATTTAGATGCTGCTTTGTATTTCTTGCACATAAAAAGTACTACAAACTATGGGCTTAAACACATGGTCCTTTGCAATCGCCAAACCTAGGATTTGAGATGGATGCTGTGGAAACAAATAATAAAAAAGAGCCCACGAACCAATGTAATGCCTTTACCATTACCAATGTCACACATCATTATCTGGGAAGCTAATACCTTCCAGTATATAACTAACATTACTATTCTGCTGGAACTTCAACTTAACAATCAACTCTTTTTCTCTGACTTAAAAGTCAGATGCCGCGACAAGGCTTACTACTGCTCCCCCGCCACTACATACAATGGCCGTAGTGGATGACATATAGTTTTAGAGTAGCTATAACATAAGAATGAATATGGGTTCAGCCAATGCGGTCATCGTACAGTCTTGGCGTTGCCAGTTCCACAGCTAGCAGGCAACAGTGATGGAACATATATCTGTCTTTGTCTCAGCGAATCAACTTACTAAGTGATATACACACAGATGCTGACAGAAGTTCGCTAAACATTTCAGCATGTGTGTGACAACATATACAATGATAATGCGTGGTAGCATAATCTGAACTTTAAAGCATTGAACATTGGAACAGTTCGCTTACGTCGCTATGTTCATATGCACACAAAGCAAAATAGATGCGTTCGACGAAAGAAGGTGTTTGCTACATTTCACGATTTGTAAATGTAGTGTTCACTTTAGTTATGCTATTTGGGTATACTATATGAAATGGAATTTAAACCAATTTTTATTTTATTTAAACAGTTAATAAATACAGAAGATGTGAATGTTTATTCATTTAGCATTTTTACACCACGAATCACTTGTACCGCTAATGCTGTGCATTGGCTCAGAAATTTTAGTCTTGCGGCAACCATATTGCTTCCTTCAAGCAGAAATTTGCGACCATCATTGGATCTCCTATAATTGAACCCAAGAGATTTCAGATTATTCTGCATAGAAGATTCAGAGCCCGTATATTCTACTTTCTCTATCCTTAAATTGGTCAGAATTCTGGTAGTTGGATATTAACATTTGTCATATAATTCATAAATTGTTTTACGTAAAACATACTTTTAAAAGCCATTTAATTTGGTAGCACATTTTTTACTTGTTCGATGTTCCAATGGAGATTAAAATATGAAAACTTCTCCTAATTAGGTAAACTGTTTGCCTTCTTTAACAATGTTTGTCACAGTATGAGCACTCGCGTGACAAGCTTGTAACATTAATTCTTGACTCTGAGTGATATTTATACTGTTTGAAAAGAGAATACACTTTTAGAAAAATCAAGCTACATGTAATGAATAGCCATATTTGCAACGTACTGTCCAACAAATAAATATACTAAACTCTCATTCGAATCTAAGAAGATAACTGCGTAATGCGTTACTTTATCTCTTCCTTGGACGTGTGCAAGAAATATACATTATATTTTTGTCTTTTTTAGTTCGTTTACACATTAAATTACTTATTATCCAAAACTAAACATTTCTTTAGTTTTTCTTGTTCCATTTATACCCTGCGTTTATTTCTAATGGTAATATCGGCGGCCGTTCTCCTTTGGAACATATTGAAGTGTTAACTCGTATTCGTTGAGTTTTAATCATTAGATCACGCACACATTCGCACTCTTATTCAAACTTCCAGTCTCTGGGGAAGACGAGGAATATCTCGGTCGGAAGATATCCCCACCCCCCGCCGGGAATCGAACCCGGGACACCTAGCACGGCATAAGGTGCTCTACCGAATGAGCTACGAGGCCAGCCATTTCTTTAGTTTTATAACAAATATACCTGCCATATCGTCATGATTTATTTCATTGGACAAAGTATTCTATAAGTGAATATGTTAAAAGCTTCTATACGTCATTTTTTATAAATTAGAATATCATCCCTACGTATTACATGGTGTCGGATGTGCCTATGTCCATGGGGCCGAACCCTTTACATTTGGTCTCCATGGCAGAGCTCCACGCAATACATCGAACCCTTTTACGTTCGCCGCCGAAGGTTGGGTAATTGCCTTATACTCGGCGATTCCCTTAGCGCGCTTCAGAGCCTTCGTGAGCTGTACAGCCAGCATCCCCTTGTACGGCGTATGCAGGACGCCCTCGAGGTTACGCACGCTTCGGGAGTTAGCGTGGTATTTGGCTGGGTTCCTGGTCACGTGGGCTTGCGGGGAAATGAAATGGCAGATTTGGCAGCTACCACACGGTCCAGTGTGAACATCCCTGTCCAGCTCCCGGAAGACTTTCGACTCGTGCGGGGAGCGGTACTCTCGTGCTGGCGCGGTGAGGGTCTGCTCTCCGCAGCAACAAACTTAGAGAGGTAAAGAACCTCCCAATTACCTGGGCCTCTTCCTATGTGCATCCCGACGGGAGGAAGTTATTTTGGCTCGTTTGCGTATTGGTCACTTGTATTTTAGTCATAATTTTTTATTAAACCGGAACCCAGAACCAATTTGCCCCCCTGGGTGGATGCTACCTGACGGTCCGATATGTAGTTTTAGATTGTTTTAGATTAGCACGTCTCCGCAGGTCTCTCCAGCTGCCGGCCAGCTTGGCAGAGACACTGGCGGATGACAAGACAGCGGTGACCAAGGTTTTTGCTTTCCTTGTAACTTTAAATTTAAGAATAAAGGTCCAAACCTTTTGGGCATTTTAGTCATTTTATCCATTTAACGGTTTTAAGTTTTCCTTTAGTCTGATGTACTGTTGTGCGATTGTTTTATATTGATTTTATGTAAGTGACCATCTTTTAGCACTTTATCTCGTTTTAATCCTATTCGGCACTTTAAGGACGCTGATAACCCTGTAGTTGAGCGCCGTTAAACCCATTCATCATCATCATCTACATATTGCACTGAACCTAACGACATATTGCCCTGTGGCCCGCATTCGGGAGATCCGGGATCGCTTCCAGTGATTGGCCTACCTGACCCACGGGCACTTTTGGGGGTTTTCCCGGATCGCTAGGCGAATGCTGGGTAGGTTAATTACATCCTCCGAATTTCCTGTCCCCCTATTATTTCACATTTTCTCTCATGTGGTGGTCTCTTTCAGGGTAGAAGGGTCGGTGGGAATCTCGATGCTGCATGGCAGGAATATATACTCCTGGTAAACATCTCCTTGAGTAAGACGGTTTAGTTCTCCGGACCAACCTAGTGGACCGTTTCAGGACCACGGTGTGTGGAATGCCAGTTTGTTCCCCAGATGGCCTGCCGAGGAGTTTCCAACTGGTCAAAAGTAGGGGTCATGGTCTCTGAACTACCGTGACTCCTTGGGCCAGCAGCACTCGTATCCTCTCGTCTCATCCTTCCTCCAAGAGAAGGCATAGGCACAATAGATCGAGTCTGGTCAAAGTGCCGAATCCCTTCTCCTGAGATTCTATCCTATTCTATATATTGAGCTGGTTTTCCTTGGCGCGATGTAACCCCATTTGCAGGTGAAAGGTTTGCTCCACGAAATCTTGCAATTCTCTGCTCTTGTTTCTCTAGTGACTATCATCAGCTATGGGATTCTTTTTTCAGGGTATAGGTTAAGGTTTCATTTAAATAAGGATTGCACGGCTACTTGATAGAAGATATTCAACGATACCTTCAAACAATTGTTATGGAAGAGTAGCGTAACTTATTGCTTTGGATATAATTGTAAATACCGAAGATCCTAGTATAATTTTCAGCGAATATCCTCAATTAGTGTGGTTGGTTTCCCATGAATATTAAACGCTTATTCCATTTATGATATACAATCGACGCAACTTTGCTGCTAGCTGACAACCGCCGACGAAGTCCTATGCTGCACAGACACTCGTGTGCTTAGTGGTGTTTTCTAAAATCTAAACTTACTCCGTTAACCAATCTCCCACATCAACGGTTGTGGCTTACGCAGGTCAATGAAATCAATCTTCCCTATATAATTTCATTCAAATGCTCCTCCTGTCTATCCATATATGTATTCCCATGAAAACCCGTTGGTGAAATCTGAGTTCCGTTCACTTTCCTAATAAGTACTTAATCAGTCATCTCGCACGCGTTATGATCCGAGTAGTTTTCCAGGGGTTTCCCTGGATGAATACTGCACGTTAACTGCTTATCTAACTTGATTATCTACCAATTATGTCTAAATAAGCAAATGCTTCCTCAATAATTTTATATAATGTTAAATACGAGGGTATTTAATAGGCAGGTATTTAACGAGTGTAAATACATTTGAGCAATGCATCAGGTGGGTTCAGTCCGGTTGCTCTGAGCATCTTTATCACGGCTACATGCTGGCGTGACAGTACTACGTGGCAAAGCGAAAAACGGCATCGGGAAAAATTCGCAACACAGAGATGATCACCTGAGCGTATCGCAAATACACGGTCAGTCCAGTGTATGTATAGTCTGTTCAGATATAATCATGTCTTCTGGACAGCAACGTATTATTATCGGCAGGCGCGAGAAATCATATCATATAGACACACGCAGCTCCAATCGTTCTATTTGTGTTTCATAACTTACTGTATTTAAACTTACTAATATTTCACTCTTTTAATCGCCCAGATAAGACCAAATAAGGAACGATTACAGCGGTGGTCACTTGAAGGTCAATACACCTCAACGCTCTGTCGAGTAATACATTCCCCAACTGATGCGCATTTTTTCCCAGTACCTCACAAGGAGATACCAAATTAGTTTTTAATGGCTTAAGTATTTTAAATCGGGGACTTCGTGGTTTAACCTACCAGATGGAAATCAGAAAATATTTGGTTGAAACCCCCGTTGTGGCTTACATTGTTGAGTCTAATTATAAGCCTTCAAATCTTGTCTTATACGAGTTTGATTGAAATAGCATTTACGTATGTGTTTGTTGACGATGTTCATTATTAGGATCATTCAACGCAGCTCTGTCAGAATTTGCATCGTTTTTGGCCAGGTTTGAACTCGCCACCCTAAGAACAGTGTGTTGGCGCCTAACCCATTGAGCCATCCAGACTGTTTGTAAGATAATGGTACAGGAAGTTAGCAAAGGTAACATTGGCAGAAACTGCTTTGTTAACGGACTGTTTTCTAACATTACCAGCTCTTCAAAATTAAATACGATAAGTTTAAACTTCATTTTCAGTACATATAGGTGTTATCCTCAATAACATATTATTAATGAATAATGTAAATTTTAGGATTCAGAGAGGCACCAGCATAATATAACAGAATGTAAATATTAATTCAATAATTTAAGAACGAAACTAAATGACTGTTATAATTGTGAATAGCCTAAGAAAAATAAGTAACACATAAGTATAATTTATGATATTATATAAATTTATAAAAACAAGTTTATACAGAGCAGGTAGTATTACGGTCGCTGTAATGAAGCATGTTGTTCAATAATTACAAAAAGAACACATATAGGTAATTGATTAATTTAACTTGGGCCTCTTAAGCTTCTTTAACTCCATTTTTTTGCTTCATTGCTTTTACTGGTAACATTTTTTTTTCATTTCTTTTTGTCATGTCTCCTACTTAAATCTCTTTCTTTCAAGTTTTAGAACTTATTCTTATTATTTTGTGTTCTTTTATATATTACTTTTAATTCACTGACTCCTGGACTATTTCGTACAATATTTGCCCATCCGTTTGAATAGGAATATTTTTCTTCTTAGAATTATTGACCAAGATTTCAGTGCTTTTGTTTTAAACTGATATCTGCTTGCCAGAATAACCACTTCTGTAACACACACTCTTAATTTAAGATTGAAGTGAAGCATGTGAGAAACTCCATGATGCGATGGTGAACTACAAAGTCCTCTTATGTTTACTCCAACGCTTGTAGAACTGTCAGCTCCAACGTCCTCTAGGTGCTCACCAATAATATGACCCATCTTTTAATTGACGACTTAAGCAAAGGAAGTGAAGGGATGGGCGCAGAATGAAGAAAACGTCATTAATTCGTGTCGGCTGAGCTCTTATAAAACTTCATCTTTGCCTCCCTCGTTTTCTTCACTTCCCCTTGCCTCTCATCCCCCGGATCCAAAACTCTTTCAACTTCACCGCCACTTGCACCCTCCAGTGGAGTGCCTAGTAAGTGTTTGTACAGTCGAGGAAGCGCTCCTGCTTATCGTGAGTTATTATTTTTTTTTTTTTCCACTAAAATGCAGAGTCTTTGTAATATGAGAGCATCGTTTTAGGGCTAATTTTAGTTGAGAAAAAGTGATAACGACATCAAAGGGACGTTGAAAGACGTCTCTTTGTGTTCCAGAGAGTTTGTATTTGTGGTGGACTGAAGCTTCTGATTCCCATCTATCCAGCTATTTTATATTTTAATTCAACCCGTTTCCAACAAAAAAATATATCATTATGTTGGAGTTATTGGTTGCATATCTAGTAAAACTTTTGCACTTAATCATATCAGTGTTACAAAACAACTTATAATAACAAAAACTCCCCTGGAAATACATACTGGTGTACAAGTGGTCTGCGGCTGAAATCTTGCAAGCACAATGTTTGCTGAGTTTCCCCAAGTTTCCCCCATCCGGAACAACTGGTGTAAATTAAGGCTAAAGGTTTCTCTAACACAATTTTCTTACACAGTCATTTCATTATCATCAGTGACCAATGTAGAATTCAAATGCAGAAAGAACTAGCTTTATCCATTGCTAAACAGAGAGTAAATGCAAGAAATGATAAATCATTATCATCTCAGTTAATCTTGCTTATTTTGAAGTATGTCTATGCATAGATCAAAAGTCCGTTACGTTATAGCTGGGTGTCGAATCTAGATGCATTCTTTGTCAAGGAACTGAAGGATTTTACTAACCCTCAACTGCACTACTGGAAACGTTGTCATTATATATACTTACGATTATCTTTAGGTGGTATCTTTCTATTAGACTTTGGAATATATTTTTCACTCTGCAAACAATGGAAAGAAATAATGAGAATCATAATGACTTAGTAACAAAGAAACACTTGAAACTAAATTACTGAACTAATATTACAGACGTGTGAAAATTATTAGACTCAATGTTCAAATTGTTATCATATATCGTTTATTTTCTATTTATTTAATATTATAAAATATTTTTCAACTCTTAGTATTTTTTATGCATTTCTTTATCCTTCATTACCATTTTGATGCGTTTATGCATGCTCTCTACAAGCGTGGAGCACTTTTCCTTTATTTTTTCATCTCTGTGCCAAATGCTTACCAGGCCCTCAATAAGCTGAACTTTTGTTGTTATTTTCAAATATTTCAGTCTCTGTTTAACAATACCCCACAGATACTCTATTGGATTTAAATCAGGACTACTTCCCGGCCATGGTAGTACTTCTACATAGTTTTCTTTGAGGAACTGGATTACAGATTTTGCTCTATGGCAGGGAGTACTATCATGCATGAACACAAAATCACATTCTTCACTTTGCGGAAATAGTCTTGTTTCTAATATACTTTTATACTGTTTCTGCTCCATAGATCCCACAACTATGTATAATCTTCCAGGTCCATGGACAGACATACAGCTCCAGATCCTTTTTGATGTTGGGTGATTTAGTCTTTGATCGACACACTGAGGGGAAAATGTTTCTTTATCTGTCCTTCTCACATATTTGCTGCTCTCTTCACATACGTCAAACATGGATTCAACTGAGAAAATTACCTGAAACAATAAAAACCTCTATTAATACTAAACAGTTTTAAAATTGCTCAAAGATATAACAAAACCAGCAATGAGAAAAACAAAGTTTAGCCTGTTTATTTCATTGCCATAGTATTTGCATGTACATAGTTTAATTTTATGCTATATACAATTTTCATACTATTTACCTTTCTCCAAAATTCCACTGGATGTTTTTGCATCTCTTTGGTCCATTCTAAACGTTCTTTTGCCACTACACGTGTCAGTTTAGCCTTTTTACGAGGCTTGCGTGCTGGTAAATCTGCCTCACATAATCTTCTGCAAACTACTGAGGCTGACATTTCTGTACCGTACTGCTTTGGTGGATTACTGAGGTCAATGCTGGTTGCTCTTATATTTTGTTTTGCCACCTACACAAGTTTTCTTTGCACCCTTGGTGATAGCTTTGCTTTTCTCCCGCATATTTCATCCCTTTGTGAAGTCAACGTCTCACCGAATGTTAAATTTTGATTAATGCAACTAACAGGTTTTTGTGAAATACACACTTTTTTTAGCTATTTCACGTTGTGTAAAGACTCTCAGTTATAGCTACTTTCCTTGGGGATAAGTCAGCTGTTTTACTCATAACCTCACTTTTGAATCAATGTGAATGCTAGAGATGTGATATATGGTGATACCTGGCTTGAGATCAATTAATAATAAATACTGAGGATATATTAGCCATAAAACACAAAAGGAAAATTTAACAATCTTCAGTTACTACATTCACCAAATGAAAGTAATATCACCAAACAGTTGGTTAAACAGACATGAAGAAAATGGCTGTTCTTAATTCAGAGCTACCACCATATTACTATAAGTAAAAGAAAAATCCCCCAGTTATTATTAAGAGAGAAATTTAATTGAATATGCTTCATATTATAGCAAGGAAAAGAATTACAATAAATTGAAATAGGTTACGGTGGTAAAAACAATTATTTTTAATGTTAAACTGAAACAAAATAAAATACATGAATGAGTCTAATAATTTGCACACGTCTGTACCATTCTACTATATTATTCCAGTACCTATCTAAATCCTATAATTTAGAGTATTTATTAATAATATGTCGTAATTGATAACACCTATATGAGGTGAAAATAAAGAAGTTTAAACATATCGTATTTAAATATAAAGAGCCAATAATTTTAGTAAACAGTTCATTAACAAAGGAGTTTCTGTCAAAGGAGCTTTTGCTAAGTTTCTGCACCATTATCCTACAACAGTCTGGATGGCTCAGAGGGTTAGGCGCCAATACACTGTTCTTAAGGTAGCGGGTTCAAATCTGGCCAAGAACGGTGACTTTTTAAAACTGTGACAGAGCTGCGTTGAATCATCCTAACAATTAGCATCGTCAACAAACATACCTAATTGCCACTTCAGTCAAGTTCGTACGAGGGCTGTTCAATAAAGAATGCTCATAATTATTTTACGGTCATAATTTTTCGCACTAAAATTCAATCTTATTATATTCTGTTAGCTTAATGTGGCACACACACGCCGTAGTAGTTTCATTGTTGGTACTCCTGGTTCCCGCCTGTGAGAACCAGGCAAGTTCAGACATGTTCAGTATCGCCTACCGCTGCAATGGAGGTAACATGCAGTTAAACCTGATGTTAGAGGAAGATCCGGAGTTTCTTTCAAACGTAATCACTGCTGATGAAACTTGGCTACATCATTTTGATCCTGAGAGTAAACAGCAAAGCTCAGTGTGGAAATCTCCTTCACCAAGCCCAAAAAGCAAAAGTGGTTGCTTCTGCTGGGAAAGTCATCTCATTCTTTGATATTCATGGAATGGTTTATCAGCATGTTGTACCTGCACACACATCAGTAACCAGACAATGCTACAGGGATGTCCTGAAAACATTGTAAGCTCATATCAGGCGCAAAAGACCACATTTCCGTGAAGCAGGCTGGATGCTGCACCACGATAATGTGCGGCCAAATATTGCTAATGTTGTTACTGAATATCTTGCAAAAGTCAACGTGAAGTGCATCCCTCGCCCTCCCTATAGTCCAGATTTAGCTCAATGTGACCTTTTTCTTTTCGCTAACTTGAAAAACGTCTTCGTGGGAGGCATTATCCATTATCAGAAGCATTGCTGAAGGCTGCGGAGGCAATTTTGAAGCATCTCTCAAAAATTGTTTTCCAGCATGTCGTTGAAGACTGAGAGAAACGCTGGGAAAATTGTATCGCTTTCAGGAAAGACTATTTTGAGAAGGACCATGAAAATTATGAGGATGAATAAAGGTACGTTGTCAAAAAAGGTGATCATTCCTTATTAAACAGCCCTCGTACAAGACACTGTTGAAAGGCTATAATTAGACTCAACAATGTAAGCCGCAACGTGGTTTGCAACCAAGTATTTTCTGATTTGCATCCGATATGTTAAACTACAAAGCCACTGATATAAAGTACTTATGAAACTCACATTAATTTGTGATTGCTTTGTGATGTACCAGACAAGATGCGCATCACTTGTGGAATATACTGTCATACCAGCATGTAACCATGGTAGTTCAGTTGCTTAGAGCATCCGGACCGAAAGCACCTGATGCGAGGTTCAAATCCCAGTTATGACACTACTTTTCCAGTTTTCCTTTTACCTCTGCAATAAATGAAAGAAAAAAATCAGCCTTTTTGATTCACGGAAGCTGCAGTCTTTAGAAGCAGTACCAATTTGTAGAGGACAAATATTATAAACAAAATTGCTCCTCTGAACTCCAAAGAGTATATTTGTTATTTTTCTGTGAAGTGGTGCAAATTTCAAAGTGCAAACTATAAAACGCTTCACAGTTTTTAAACTTAAATTTGAAATATAAGCATTGTGCCCACAATGATAAAGTAAATGTTATGTTACAGAGGATACCAATTTAGAAGTTTAAAACTATCTCTTTTGGTAACTTTCACCAATTAGTTTCCCCTTGAGAGAGAAATACAATTATATCAATATTTTGTACCAAGTCTTCAATAATCAAGTTATCTTTCTTCCTCATCATGCATATCAATACAGGTATCTTTAAGTGCTCTAATACCATTTTCACACCATTCCTAAGTGAATTTAAGTACTCTGTCAATGAATTCCAGCTACATTTGAACCTTTTGTATTTAGAAAAACAATTATCATACTGGAATTCTTCCATGATGACATTTGAGGCTAGCCAACAGACTAAGAGTAAAACTCACATGCGCGGAGTGACCTAATTTTAAAAGAGACATTGACTAAACGAATAATCTTTGTATATTTCAAATGTTTCACAAAAATAGTAGGGAGGCAAAGCAATATTGAGCAAAGCGAAGAAGAAATAGTTCTGGACAGACAAGCAGCAAAACACAAAGTTGTATAAAACTAGAATTACAAAACTAACGAATAAACAATTAGTATGTTAATTATGATCTGAAGCTTTCCTGGAGACGTATATGTTCTAGACCTTCTCGGGCTTCAACCAGTATATATAGCGGTCGCTACATATACTGGCCCTTCCTACAAAGACATATCCGTCTAACACAACAGTGGTGTAGGCTTTGGCGGATGTCCGTTAATCCGGACAAAAGCCACGCCATACTTTTCACAAAGCGCCACACCCCCGCAGTCTGACCCAACTTCAGCTACCGAGGTCGAAGAATAGAGTGGAACAACTCCGTCGTTTACCTAGGTGTCGACTTGGACAGGGGTCTAACTTTTCGCCAGCACATCAGGTACCTATTGGCGAAGGTACAGGTAGTAATTGCTTCCCTGTATCCAATGCTGGGGTCAACCTCGGTGCCAGTTGGCCTGAAGTTGTTCCACTTCCGAGCGCTGGTAATCCCGGTAATGCTATATGCCTGTGAGATCTGGGGCATGGCCGCAGACAGCTGGCTAGCATGACTCCAACGTGCACAGAATAGAGGACTTAGGTCTATATATTCTGTGGGACGTTATTTTCCTACCAGGTTGCTTCACGAAGCCTCGAGTCTTCCATACGCGGAGGATGAATTTAGACGCCGGACATCAAACTTATACAGCAGTTTACCAAATCATAGAAGCGCCCTTGTCAGATCCTTGGAAGATTATGACCCCACTAGACGCCGTTCTAGACAGCAGCGGTTACCCCGTCTGTCTTGCGGGCACCCGAGATAACCCAGGAGCTAATCCGAACAGCAGCTAAAGCTGAGCTCCACATAATTTTTCCAAGCTGTTTGGCATCAAATTTTTTCCCCAGATTAAATCAAAATTAAAACTCCAGGGTGCAAGGTATTGCATCCTGTCCTTCAACTCCTAGATACAAAACTGTAACCTTATAAAATAACGCAAATCTCAAAACCCACAGCTCATCCAACAATATCCCGAAATCAAATACCGTACCTGCGGTAAAACCCTTAACGGGTTGGCACGCAGCAAAAACCTTCTGACTAAATACAGCCAGCCAGTCAGCACCACATGGCATGGCATGGCATGGCATGGCATGGCATGGCATGACTGGCCCTTCCAATTTGCTAATCATTCATCATCCAGATGATGGGAGGGATGCACGCTCCCGAAACGTCGATGGCTCTACATCACTATACCTGGCTCGAAGCCCGAGAACATCTAGAACAAATTAGTAAGTTGATACCATATTTGTGGATACTCTAATAGGTAAGAAGGAAATCATAATAGCAGAACATTACGAATGGTTCAATTGAATTGGAACACCGATATGACAAATGAATTAGCCTTTCTGCAGTTTATGTTGAGAAATAATGAAAAAAGACTTAATTTTTATTATTTTTAGTGCGATTTCCGGGACTTACTAGCCGACCCTAGTATATATCTTTGTTAGAACTGGGAAAAGCAATAGACTGGAAAACTGGAAAACAATAGACAAAATCTTAGTGAAAACATGTAAATCTCGTGAAAACAAAATTTAATTCAAATAACCATACAGTTATCTACTTACAAGGCATGACTTGTATTCGTTAAGGTTTTAATAATTTAAGCTTTTAATAATTAATAGTGCATCATAGAACTAATACTAATATCAGAAGCTTGTATTTACACGTCAGCATATTGTCGCGGCGACGCGCATAATATGTTTGGCGAAAATAGACAACAGACGGATAATGTTTCACGGAGATAAAGAGCTCTCATAAGCAGATAAACATAGCACCGGAGATAAAAGACTTACCGACACAGATATAGCTACATTCCAGAACATCCGTGTTTTATCTGGTGACATGTAGGAGAACATTCGATAACAGTCTGGAATTCGTGAATGTGTGTACAAAAAGAAGCCATTGCTAGTGAGCGAGTCAGTCGTGGACAGATGTTTTAACGAGAGCTGAGGTGTAATCAGAACGCTGTTGTTGTGGTCATCGAACTTGGTAGATTGTATTTGTGTATGTGATGTAATACTGATACTATGAGTGTATTTCTACGCAAATAAAGAACGATTTGAATTTCTGCAAATTGGACTTTTAATTCTACGAAACCACAAAGTCACAATATGTTAAATGGCAACTAAATATTGGTAACATAAACAGGATGAGCTATCTTGCCTTGTCTAGTTTACGTTACAGCATGACTATCATTCTATTTTTCTAAAAATAAAATTCATCCGGTTTTTGTTTGTCCCGCGCATACTCTGCGGGATACAGCAACTATCGCGCTTTGGTTCTTGTATTCATTCAATGTGGAGTACAGTAAATACTTTTTGCTCTTTTACGTTCTCTGTGATGGCTATCTGCATCCCCTTTTTTCTATTTTAGTAATTTGTGGATTAAAATTAGCTGGGCTATAACGTATCTGTCAGAGAGAATAAAGTTCTGCATTCTAAAAAAATTATCAAAATCTGTTCATTTTTGTTTGAGACTACCGCTACAAACGTGCACACAATATAATTTTATCTCTTCTTTATCTTCTCTAATAAAATAAATAAGGACGAACTGGACTTCATATGCTACGTAAGAGATTTGCTATACGAATATTCGCCAGGGTCGTATATCAAATATGCGATGGAATTTCAATTAAATCCATGTAGATAATTTTACGAAATATAGAATTAAGTATCTGTTAGAGTTTGCAAGCGTAGGTATGGATCGGTGTATTCGAAAAAAATAAGTACCTCTGTACTTCCTTATTCAATAAAAAACATTCTAATGGTCCGCAAAGAAGGGCTTGAAAAAGTGGCTTAAATGATAGACAACATAATTGAAATGAATCCCCATAACAAATTATTTCCTAGGAACAGTGGAAGTTCCTGCTACAATGCACAATCTAATGGACAGAATGTGTGGATTAGATGGACTAGACTAGACGGGACAGTTACTTACTCTCGATATACCTACTTTTGAGCAGTAAATAGATACATAAATGGTTATAAACCTAAGTTATGTTAAGAAAATGGCGGTAAGCATCAAAATACATTAAAACCTAATATTAAGTACATATTAGTGCACAAAATATCAGAGTGGTGTTAAAGACTTACGCTGATATTCGAAGCTGAAAGCAAGAATATTTTCAAATCATATTGAAAGTATACCTCGACAACATAATATTTCTGTCTCCATTACTTTTTTTGCTTTCGCGATTGGGCTGTTAATTTCTAATCATTATTTAATTCATTACCTTAATAATTCATGGCTAAATTCAAAATCAGATATAAATTTGAATCTACATAAAGGAATTCGAAAGAAAGTTTCATAATACTCTCTATGTAATATCATTAAATTTTTTCTGCTTGAAGTGTGAAGTTGATTTTATGCGTGCTTGTTTTTTGTAATTATACTTTTCATTCTCCCTCTTTAGCTCTCTCTCTCTCTCTCTCTCTCTCTCTCTCTCTCTCTCTCTCTCTCTCTCTCTCTCTCTCTCTCTCTCTCTCTCTCTCTCTCTCTCTCTCTACCTGTCTTTCTCTGTCTCTCTTTCCCCCTTATCGCCCCCCCCCCAAAAAAACGTAGAGGCGACAGTCTTATTTTCAGTTTTTCCAATATCAGGAGTGCTTTGACATTTTAATGTTTAGTATTTTTGGATGGAATAAAATATTATCTCTGCACAAGGTAGATAAGGGAACAAATACAGAGAACAAAAGCAAAAAATACGGGACGGAATGGCTTGTAAAATATAGGATAAAAGTCCATTTCTAGATAACACTTTTTCAGTCCTTTATTGTATTAAGAGGGTTCGTCTTGCTTGTTTTGTTTCTGGTGAGAACGTGTTGGATCCAGCATCCCGATAAACAAACTGATTTTCTAAGGGCAGTCTTAACCTTCCGAAGCCTTTGTCAATAGCTCGATAAGCACCTACAAATCGTGGACTGCCTCTGTGGTCGAGTGATCAGTTTTTTAACTTCACAGCTCTGCCTTTGCCTTCGTTTCGATTTCTTGCTAAAATGATTCCCTAATTGCTACCACTCCCTATTCAACTCAGTTTTTTATAATTTAAATAAGCTTTATGTTCCAAAATTAATAAAATACTGCAAAGTGAAATGATAGCAGAAACAATATCTTCTTTGTGAAACTGAAAGCTCCCAAAATTACAATACACTTTAAATGCACCAAACAAAACAAAATAAACTGTTTATATTTGTTAAAAATTCATAAAATAATATTTAATGTATTCATATGACTTTCTCTATCCATTCTGCAATGGTTTCTTTGTTAGAGCTGCTTCTAAATGATCAAAATAAACTTTCTCTGCAGTTCTACACATTTCGTTGAGGGTATGACAAGAATGTAGTAGCTAAAGGTTTTTCAGATCTTTAGAAAATGGATTGGTTAGTGATGTATTTGAAATTCCATGTCCTTTGTATTACGACGAGAAGAAAAGAGACTGATGTCTTACTACTTGAAAACTCTGTACAAAGAATATCTCAGAAGAGCGATTGCCACGAAAAACTCTGTATGGCACAAATTGGATGTAATATTATTTACAGTTTTTGTAGTAATATTATGTTCCTCTATTATGTTTACTAGTAATACAAGTTATTCAGAATCATGAGTAATTCACAGAATATTTAAGTGACACCTTTTATTTGTAATGACAAGAGTCTAAACATGTAGCATTCAAAGGAGAATCAGTGAGATTCAAATGATTCCCATTTTCTGGTTAAACAGTGACATAAAATATCTGTTGGCTGGCCCCGTAGCTCAGTCGCTAGAGCATCTACTTACTGTTCGAGGGATACCGGATTCGATTCCCGATCTGGGTTGGGGAATTTTCGCCAAACATAATGATTACCCATGTTCCCCAGAGTCTGAAGTATGAGTGAGAGTGCGAATGTGTGGGGGATCTAATAATTAAAAATCCAAAATATGAGCAAACCAACGTATACGAGTTAATATTATCGCCAGTAGATGATATGCCCTAAAGGGGAGCGGCCGCCGATATGATCATTGCAGTTAAATGGAATAAAAATATTTTGCATTCTTGAACTTAAATCCCAAGTATGGAAATCAATCAACGGATCGGTTTTCAGTTTTTCTGTTCAGAGTGTATGTTTTGTATCATTTGTAAAAAGTTAGAGACGCACAAAACATTACATCTCGTTAAAGCACACCATTCATTTCAAATGTATATCTCTGTTTACCTTAACCATTTCAGAGGTACTCTTTGTTATTATTTAAAGCCTTCAAACACTTATCAGTGACCTTTTTGTCTAATTATTGAAGATTTGTGGAATTGTTAAGCCATCACAGCGAACAGCTGTTTAAAAATTCCCATGTATGCACTTTCCTTGTATTTATAATGAAATGTGTAATGCATGTTTGTTTGGATTAATCAGAAGTGTATAAATAAACTTTGGAATGAAGAGTTTGTGGAAGTGTAAGTAGAGTAGAGAATGTGAATCGATATATTAGATACGTTTTATTATTTATTTTCTCAACCATGGAAATGTTCCCCTAGTAGCGAAAGGCTTATATGATTCCCATAAGAAAAGTTATATAAGCGAAGAAGCCACCTGAAAAGATTAAATATGTACGACGTAAGGTAACCAATCAGATAAATATAAATAATTTCAAAAGCATAGAACACGTTGTCATATATACAAATAAAAATGCTAGGTGTAGCTTTGTAGTCATGGCCTTGCCTATAAAAGTGTCAGAAAGAACCATCTTACTTTCTTAAAACCTTAACTTACGTTTTTTATTAATTACATACTCAGATAAGGCAAATAAATGGAATATGAACTACTCAAGTGAGCATGAGATGAGATCCAAAAAGCTTGCTGTTATACGAAGAAACCTCCTAGGAAATAGCTAATGAGTCATTGCAACCGAGATTTCAACTTGAGACTTCTAGTTTAGAAGTCAAGGCCTTGAACCTCCTTCTATGCTTAAGCTATTCGTACACACAAAAACACCTCATATCTACACTTCCGTTACGTTTTAGGGTCGAATATAATACTTCCTCTACCTTAGGTATTCAACCAAAAAATAGGTTTCATGAATTCATTTGTAACTCCTTCAGGTTGGTTGAGTTGTTCACCCTAAACCTTTGGAATGACAAAGAAAAGTCTTAGGTGCATCATTTTTGACATTTAAATGTTCAAATGTTTATTGCATCAAATGTTTATTTTCAATAAATATACTATTTACACATTCATTACTTTTTAGATGAGTATACTAAGTTCATACCTTGAAGTTGCAGAGTTCACGACGTAGCTTGGATTCTACAAAATTATGATAGATTTCGGCTTAAAATGATACATTTTGTGATAGAGAAGATGTCAGATAATTGTGCACGGCGGTGGTCGATATGTCAGTTAAATCATTCATCGTCTCCAAAGATATCGCAAACGCCATATGACAGCCATATGTCTGAAAAAGGAAAACGTATGTGACAAGAGAGTTGTATGATATTTTGTTGCTTGTATGTGACGTGATGTGGAACATCACATGCAGCGAATAACTCTTCACTCCTGTCACAAAATCTACTGTATGTGCCAAAACAGACTAAATGGTCCAGATAAGCTGGAATAGGGTAGCAATGCTTCTAATTGCACCACTTGAATTTATAATATTACTGAAACTTCAAAGAAATGTCACTAGCTTCAAAGCATCCTTATTTTATAGGTTATTAACTCATCAAACACCTGTTAACTGCTGGTTAATGCAGATAATGGAATAACGGTGATAGTGCCCGATTTCAGCAACGGATGCTAAAATCGACGTTAACAAATGTAGCGTAACAATTTTCACAGCGCTAGCAAAGATGTTAAATTTCTTGCACTTCACCAACCTGTTTTCTGAAAATGTTAAACACGTTTTAACGCCAAGAGATTTGTAAGTATTACAGCTATAGAAGGCTATGGATGAGTCGCATTATACTCTGAACGTACTGCAATGCGCTTTTGTTTTAATTTTCGTCTGCATACAGCTGAAAAATGGCGGGTGAACAAAATCGTAAACAAAAGCCGTGATACAAATTTCTCATCGACGGAAAAAGAATTGTTAATTGAATTGGTACCAAAGTATAAGGATATCGTGGAAAATAAGAGGACGGATGCGGTGAATGTAAAAGAGAAAGATGTCACGTGGGGAAAAATTGGAAACGAATGTAATTCAAATGCATGTCACTACTATAAGCACGAAACAACTTCGTCAGTATTACGTAAATTTAAAACGAGGAGCAAAGAAGGACAAGTAAGGAGTGACTTGAACGTTTTAAGACGAAAGGTGGACAGTGTATTGTGACTGTGTAGGTTCGTAGAATTAAAAGTCCGAGTTGCAGATATACCAAATGTTCTTTATTTCCGTAGAAATACACTGTTCAATTCTCACGTAACAACATTACGTCACATACACAAACAATCTACCAAGGTCGATGACAGTAACAAAGAGCGTTCTGATTACATCAGCACTCGTTAAAACACTCTACAATTGTTTACTGCTAACGACTCCCGCGACTGACTCTTGGTGAGTCATCGCCTCCTTAAATACCTCACTGAAAAATTATAGATGTTTCCGGAACAATAAAGAAACCGAATGATCTCCATCAACCAAGACGTCATCAGAAAATTCCATATTTCTCAGTTTGTTTCGGCAGACCTTTATCTCGCGCAATCTTTAACTGCTTATGCAAGCTTCTTATTACCGTGAAACACTACCCGTCTGTTATCTGTTTGCGCCGAAACTTTTATGCCTGTTACCGCGACAGTATTGTCCACATAATTCAGTGGAATATAAAATCTCAAAGTTATTAATACTTGAAGCAAAGGCGAGATCGGCATATTCCTTTCGATTCATGCTCTAACCTTCCTTGTACTTCCGCAGTGACCTTCGTAGCAGCTTGTTTCGACAGGATATACCTCTGTAGAAAATTTTCTTCTAATAGCTCCTCAAAATAATTTCTGCTCATAGGCCGTACTCTATTACGAATGCTATTTAGACGGTCTTAAATATAAGAAATCGAAAAGCAACAGCTGCGTTAACGCCCGCTATCTTCACTATTTGCAATTATTAAGGACTTAGCAACAGAAATTTGGCTTGTTAATTTAACAAGAGATTTTACACCGAGTGTTAAGCTAACACTTGTTAAAGAAATGGAATTTCTGGTATAACTATTGCTAAACTATTGTTAAGTCTTGAAATCAGGTATCAGTGTTTTATATAATTCTTATCGCTTTTCTAGAAAAAAAAGGGGAAAAAGTCAGGAAAGATGAATATACTAAGTCAGAAAATCTTAAATTACACTATTCATACATCTGATACTCCCTTTAAGTTCCAGTTTACCAAGCTGAGAGAATTTATTTTGCAAAGAATATATATTCCAGATTCTGAATAACAAAAGAAGACAATACGTTTATGTATATACGGAGTATAGGCGGTTTACTTTAAACATTAAGAGTGAAATTAGGAATTGGAATGAATGTGGAATCCATTTGAAACCAGCGGTCAATTTTCTATTCCAGACATTAGCAGCAGGTGGTGAAAATCCTGCGCCCTAAGCTAACTTTAATGAGTTGTGTTTCGGGCATCTTCTGTCATTAATTATAAATACATGTTTCAATATGATCAATTCTAAATCGCATCTAGAAGGATAATTCTTGGAAATTAATCACAAATTGTCAATAAATGCTAAGTACCTATACATGATTGATCCCAGAGTATAAGTCTTTTAGCAAGATAAACAGGCAGATGCCAACATAGTGGTACTATGAGTTATGCTGTGACTAAATATGGACTTTGAATTAGCGAAATTAATAGAAAAACAGTCCTACGCATCAAGGACTTTGTAGTAATTTTGGAAATACTGAACTCAAAATTATCTTTCACTCCCCTCCCACCAGTGCTTAACATTTCCGCTATTGTTATTTTATGTGCATAGTAGTTTAGAATTACTTTACAACACAAGTTTTCTAAATCTACTGAAGTAAAGATATTGTAAAATGAACCAGTGGATATCATATCTAATGATGTAGATCTGGAATATATGTCGCTGAAGAGTTCACAAAGTTGGATAATTTCTAATTATGCATGCTACGATATATAAGAAAACAGCATACGGAATTCGTTCTCCTCCTGTTTGTGGTTGCGCCAACTTGCTTTCAACATTTCAGGTATCTCTGTATACACTTCTTTAAATTTTTTGTCCTTCAACTCTTACCACTTTAATGCATGATGGTTCTTTGAGGCAACATTAGCCAGTATTCACATTGAGTAATACTTTAGTGCGGTTCTTTTGTTATTACGAGGGCTGTTCAATAAAGAATCATCATAATTTTTTACGGTCATAATTTTTCGTACTAAAATTCAATCTTATTTTATTCTGTTAACTTAATGTGAAACAAACACGCCGTAGTAGTTTCATTGTTGGTACTCCTGGTTCCCGCCTGTGAGAACCAGACAACTTCAGGCATGTTCAGTATCGGCTACCGCTGCAATGGAGGTAACGATCGAGGAACAATATTCGGCTCTGAAATCCTGCTTTCGTCTCAACAAAACTTCAGTTGAGGCCTACACAATGTTACAGGAGGCCTATGGAGAGTCTGTTCTTCCCCACAGCACAGCTCGAAGTTGGTTTTAAATGTTTAAAGAAGGTATAAAATCAATGTCAAAGGAAGGTGGGCTCGTTGCTCCAGTTAGTGCTCTTACGGAAGAAAACATCAACACTGCTGCTGCCATTGTGAAAGAGGATCGAGGATTTACCTTAATATCACTTTCTGAAATACTGCATATTTCATTGGGTGTCATATTTCCTTGAAGCAGGCTGGGTGCTGCACCACGGTAATGCGCGGCGGCATATTGCCAAAGTTGTTGCTGATTCTCTTGCAAAAGGTCAACATGAAGTGCATCCCTCACTCTTCCTATAGTCCGGATTTAGCCGCATGTGACTATTTTCTATTTCCTAACTTGAACAAACGCATTCGTGTGAGGCATTATCCATAATCAGAAGCAGTGATGAAGGCCGCGGAGGCGATTTTGAAGGATCTCTCAAAAAATGGTTTCCAGCATGTCTTTGAAGACCGGCAGAAACGCTGGGACAAGTGCATCGCATTCAGGGGAGATTATTTTGAGGTCTATCAATATTGTGAGGATGAGTAAAGGAACGTAGTCAAAAAGAAATGTGATTATTGAACAGCCCTCGTATAAAATTGTACTTGCCTTTGTCAAGTGTACACACAAAAAATTTAAGACCTTTAAATTGTAAATATTATATAATTTTACAATTATACTGTAGTGTTCTTTTAGTATAAAAATCAAAATCCAAGAAACTGTAGTCAAATTATATCCCGTCAACATCCGACCTGCCCTCGTAGTCATGGTCGCTATAGCGTATGTCTCTAGCGTTCCGCCGCGTAGAGGGTCGCGCTTTCGAGTCCCGCCTTGGGCATGGGTGTTTATGTGTATAGTGAATATT
Source organism: Mantis religiosa (assembly GCA_030765055.1). Classification (NCBI taxonomy): domain Eukaryota; kingdom Metazoa; phylum Arthropoda; class Insecta; order Mantodea; family Mantidae; genus Mantis; species Mantis religiosa. The sequence continues at coordinate 50,620,755 of CM060952.1, read as the reverse complement.
TGTGAAACTAGGAAAACAGATAAGAAAATAAACGCAAATAATGAAAAATCGGTTAGAAAAAAAAAACATGCATGCCATCACACCGATTATTATTTACCCTCCCATTCCTTTACCACAGGCACATTTGACAGTGGTTGCCGAGATTCGAACTTACGGCGTTTAGCTTCGAATTGATAGCCAGTCCATACGTTTCGCTTTAACGAAAATGGCTGTTCGAGTCGATTGCTTGAGACAATGCAAAAAGCGGTATGCGGACAGGTTTAGAAGTTATAGCAAGATTTGCATAAGTAGCAAAATAATTCGTGCAGGAAAGGGTTAGGTCATATCGAACGATGAATGAAGTGTGTATAATGATGCTCAAATGTTCCCAAAATCCACAGAGCTTAGAGTTAACCGACATTCTTCTTTAACGATAAGGAAAATCCTTATTTACATAAGTGAACCTGGCCGATATCCAAACTCGGGACCCCTTGAACGTGAGTTAGACTCGCTACCGCCTACGCTACAGAGGTGGGCCACTCTATGTACCACAAATTTGTCTTATTTTCCCTGTCACTTCACTAACTTCTCTTTCTAAAATAAATAATTAGATATAATTGAAATTTTCACTGCCTCTAACAAATTACAATTGTGATCTAGTTTCCTCCATCAATTAATTTAGCTCTTACTTACTTTCCTCGCAACGTTGCAGCGCAATGAAATACAAACGACACTGCCCCCTCTTCTGACGATTAACGTGCCAGGAAGTTGAACACGAGACCTTCTAATTTATCGCAGTAGCAGGATTTTATATTACGTGAAGCCTACAGCTGGAAGACTAAGCTACTGACTAACACTCTTACGAGCATATTCACTTACACAGGCACCATTGGAAGTTTTCAGACTTCTGGAATATCCGAGAGGCGGCGAGGCGGCCTTAAGTCGTCGCGAGCGCCTCTGGAATTTAATCCCGGGGTAGGCAACTCCTATCTCTGTAAGATAGTCAACTTGAAAAATTCAATGACATGGCCGGGACTCGAAACACGGATCTGCCGGTCTCCGTCCAGTCGTTCCAAACCATTGAGACACCACGGTCAACTTGCCGTCATGACATTAAATTCCCCAATAGACTCGAATGTTTCCCCGGCAGACCACTAGGGGCTGTCGTATTCGAGATACACCGTTTGTAGCGACTTACCATCGTATGTACTTGAGTCCCAGGCTTCATCATTTAACTCTTATTATTTAACATAATTGATGTAAACCAATCATTTCTTCACTAAAATAATAAGAGTTAAATGATGAAGCGTGGTACTCAAGTACATACGTTGGTAAGTCACCACAAAGGGTATATCTCGGATGCGAGAATCCCTAATGTTCTGTCGGGGAAATATACGAGTCAAATGGAGAATTCAATGTCATGACGGCAAGTTAGCCATGGTGGCTCAATGGGTTGGAGCAACTGGACGGAGAATGGGAGATCCGTGGTTCGAGTGCCGGCCATGGCTTTGAATTTTTCATGTTGACTCTATCTAACGGAGACCTTAGCCTGTGTGCGGCTAGTGTGAAGAAATGATTGGTTTCCATCAATTAACTTCTATATCTGTTTATCTCTGAAACCGGTGACACGGTCGGCGTCATTCAAGTGATAACGCTTTGCCCCATAGACTCTGTATTATAATGCAGCAACTCACACTCCCGGTTGTAGTATCTAAAATGTATGTTAAGAGTCTGTAGCTATGTGTAATTTTAACAGTACTAAGGCAACAGAGATTTTAGGACAGAAATTCCCCGGAACATTACGGCTAATAAATGTACAGTATATCTGGAAAACAGGTCATAGGTATAAACGATATTAGCATTCAGTTTAGTTAATATTACCAAGTATATGCGAAATATTTGTGACATTGCCGATACCTCCAATTCTCAGTCTTTTGGAATTGCAACAGTTGTAACTACTACTACAATTGCAGTATTTTTACATATGGTCGGTTGACTTAACGGATAGTTACGTGCGTGAGATACAAAAATGAAACTATGTGCTTGACCATTTGGCTGTACAGTAAACACACCACGGTCTGTTTCACACTGGCACCATTAGCAACAGTATACAAAGTCCAATGTTACCTTTTACAGCTGCTGAAACAACATGCTTTCCTTCTAATATTCCGTCCGGTTTGATGTTGTTTGTAAAGTGCAGATAGTTGGGTCATGATAGTGTCTAATTCAACCAATGCAAACTTTCCCTTTAGGAAAACAAATGTATTGTGTGTAGAATATAGTGTGAATAGCTTTACCATTGACATTTGTGTGGAGATGCATACATTGATGCGAGTTATTTTCACATCAATTGCGTATACACTGGGAAAGGTTGCTGCACGCATTGGTCGCTAGTTTGATGCAGCTTATTCTTAAGTTGTAAATTTTGAAGCAATGTGGCCTATCCTCTGGGTAGAGTAAGAGTTCCGTTAAAGGGCATGTGTGTATATGTATGGGAGTAAGGATGGTTCTAGTGACACTGGACTGCAAATTTCTGACTGGTTTAATGGCTGCTATTTTTATCATCACATCAATCACGAAGTTGCCGACCAAGGGTTACCAATATATCACCGTTCAGAGTTACCGTATGTAGAATGCATATCACTCGATAACACTTAATTCGTTATTTACGTAGGAAACGATAGATACATTTTCTCCTCGGTTCTGCTCTTCCTTCCCCGAAGACCGAATCAGTTATGCCTTTCTTAATGAACCCCTCGCTCAGTTGTGTGTCTTCCTCACTGCAGCTGTGTGTGACTTTCACCTCTCGAAGCCTGTTTTTATTCACACCAAAATTCCTTTTGTGACTATTTTGTCCATTGTGATTATTAGTCTCGGTCATGTCATTATTAAGGGTCCAAACAATGCCTTTTCAAACGGAGTCAAGTGTTATCGACTTAGAATTCCTGCTAAGAACCCGCTTTCTCCTATCACTTTGTTTAGGCCGCGCCGTGGCTCAAGGGTTAGACCGCTTGGCTCTCACTAAGGCGGCCCAAGTTCGATCCCAGGCGATCGCAAAGTGAGACTTTTGGTGGACAACACGGCGCTGGGGCGGGTTTTCTCCGGGACCTCCGGTTTCCCCCGCCATCTCATTCCACCGGTGCTCCATCTTCATCTCATGTATCATCAGTGTCACCGCCTGCGGTGCCGTATGTAGTAAAAGCGGGCGTTAAACACTACACATTTAATTTCTATCACTTTGTTAACTTACTCACCCCAACTGCACCTAGTCGCGTTTTAACAAATACACCACTTTCCTTTTAAAGCTATTACGATTCTTTATTCATTGCATCCTTTAATTTCTGTATCAACATTCATTCGCTTCTGCCTTTGTCATACCCGGATTAAAGGCTGATATAGAGTATGCATATTGCTGGTAATAAAGGACATGTTTGGTACCCGTAGCATTAATTTGGATAACTTTAAGAAACGATGGAGTTCATAAAAGCAACAACAGTAATACTCCAACAACTTATGATCAACTTATATACAACTTTCGATTATACACCTGTTGTTACAAAATACAATAATATTTCTCGAGAAAATGGTGAATACAGAGGCCCCCTTAGCCGTGCTAAAGCTTGTTCCATTTCTTCAAATTTTTTTGGTTGATATAAATAGAGCAATTTTCAATACAACAGTTACACTTCTGCAAAGTTGCATACGTGTGTATAGTTGTTAAAATAAAAATGCTTTGTTTAGAGGCCATATTTAGGTTTGTTATCATATTGTCACTTTGTGGGTTCATAGAATTAAAATGCCGAGTTGCACTTGCTTTATTTTCGTAGAAATATTCTTATAGATTACAGCAGAATTACGTTACGTACACCATCAGTCTAACACGGTCGATGACAATAACAAACAGTGACAGCAGATTACATTACTAGCTCTCGTTACAATAAAACTTCCAGCTGTCTCTCGTCCATAATACTGTTTCACCACTTGCAACTCGACTCCTCGCCAGTAGTCGCCTCTTTAAATACCTGCATCGATTAATTCTAGATTGTTCTAAAATAAACCAGAACCCGAGCAGTCTCTATCAGTCAAGAAGTAACTATCCATTTACCTCAGTTTGTTCGTTTCGGCAGAACTTTATCTGCATGTTATATTGTCTGCCGGCTCTTGGTTTTCACACTACCCACCTATCAGTTCCTTTTGTGTAAATAAGCCACGCGCTCGTAGATACGGGTTTGCAACAGTATTTATATTTTTTAAAGTTTTGAAAGCATTAATGGTTCTTCATAACTTCTCAAATAATTACATAAATCTTACCAAACGAAAGAAGCACATAGTGAGTAAATAGTAATGTTTGCTTTTTATTATTTATACTGGAGAATAAGAATTGCAGCTTCCCTCGCAGTGAAGCAATTGTGCTCATGTTAAAAATAATTTAATATGCATGAACACAATTAAATGGTACACGTGGAGCACTGCGTTGTGTGTAATAGAAAGAAACCAAAATGCTGAAAGCAACTGATGTCCAAAACGATTTTATGTGAATAGGATTATAGCCTGATTGTAGACAAATTCAATTACCCAGTAATACACTGAAGCACTCGCCATGCTTCCAAGATCACACAGACACTACCTCAATTTAAACAAGATTGCAAAAATCGTGGAGAATTGGTAAATAAGCGTTTGAGATAGAAAACCTGTCAAAGTCTTTTTAACTAAACTTAGATGTATTTTAAAAACAGATATCAGTATATATCCAGAGAGCACATATTAGCTGTAATACTTTATAATAAACAGGGAATTAAAACCCATTAGCTCTCAATGTTAGTGAAAACTGTTTCGCTTTTGTAAAGGTTTGCCCATCACTAACAATTTATTTCATTTTAACTTACTTAGTGTAAACGTTCCGCTGTCCTTGTAGCTCAGAAGAGGACCGACTGTATTGTCGGATTCATACCTTATTTGCCTCTCCTCTCCCTTCTCCATTATGGTGTTTCACTAACTGGACAAGCTGTCGAGCACACATTAAGTTGTTTAAAAAGTTGAAGCTCTTCGAAATATGTTTCACATTAATCGGCAGTTTCAAATTGTAATAATTATTTCTATTGGACACCAGGAATAATATCAAATAATGAACAAACATATATTCTATGGTTTCTTTCAACGAAACTGTATCTTAAGAAGTGTTTTTGTTTTATAAGTTGCAGAAACTAAACATATTTTCCGTGAAAGGATAATGATGATATCTTAGAAATGATATAAACACATCCAGATCCTATGAACCACATACCTGCCCCTTACAGAGCGATTGCTTTAAAAGGATAATCAAGACGCTGTGTCAAACCACTCATCTTTTCCACTTGCGTATTCCTGGTGGAGAGTGCCAAGCTAATGGAGGGAGTACTATACATTAGATTGGCGAGATTTTAACTTGTTCTTATTCTTTATCTATCTCAAATGTTGAAGGACATGTTTGCCGCTACGAGGGGATGTCTTAAAGTTTTAATTATCACCCTTTAGAAACGTTAATAAGAGTTTGTGTTGATATGTGCTTGTTAGTTCTTCTCTACCTAATCACCTTATAGATTTACAAGTGATTTGCAGCGTATTTTCCCCTTCTAATACCTTTTTTGTAGAAGTGTGCAGAATTTGCTTTGAACCACTCTTCCACTTTATTAATGACGTCATTTGTGTTGTCAAATCGGCGACCATGCAACGGATTCTTCCTTTCCAGGAACAAGAAAAAGTAACCTGGTGCGAGATGGGGCGAATAAGGCGGATGCTGTAAGGTCTCAAAGCCACATTCACTTGTTTTGTCAACTACTACTTGAGATAAATGAGCTCGTGCATTGTCAACCAGACGACGAACAACTTTGAAGAGTTTACCGCGTCGTTTCTTAATCAGAGCTGCTCGTAACTTGTCCAGAAGATCGTATTAGCATATGCCAGTGATGGTTTGACACTTGGCAAGATAATCTGTAAGGATGACTCCACGACAGTCCCAAAATACTGAAAGCATGCTCTTCTCAACTGACATTTGCACCTTTGCCTTTTAGGGAGGGGGGAACGGCATGTTGCCATTTCATGTTCATGAGTTTTGTCTCTGGATCATACTGATAAATCTAGAATTCATCCATGGTTACCAGACGACCCAACAGCATCAAAATATGTCTTGAAAGATCACGGCTTTTGGAAAGGGGGTTAGCAAACGTGGAACCCGCAGTGCAGACGTCTTAGACATGTGCAGTTCATCATAAATAATTTTCCACACACTACCATAACTAGGACGCGTCTCATACATGATCATTTGCATAGATGCTCGTCTGTCTTCCAGTATTAAACCTCCACTTTCTTCACTGTGACAGCATCGTCTGTCATTGAGCTCTAGGCTCATCTGTCAGGGCCGTGTGACCAGTTTGAAAATTCCTCTTCCACCTCACAATATTGTGATACGATAAGCAATCATTTGGATAAACAGCCGCCATTTCATCATGCATTCCCGGGCAGTTTTGCCCTTCAAATGCAGGAACTTTATCACACTAGCAGCCTCATTTTTCTACATCTTACACCTCAGTCAGTTCTGCCACTCACTGTAAAAAATTAAAAGGACTCAGATCACTGAAACTACCAACATTATGTCTCGAGGGATCAATGATGACACTGAAAACTTTTCTTCACTTTGGCACAAAAACTACCGGGTAATAATTAAAAATTTACGATACCCCCCTCTTATACTGGATCTTTGGGTTTCAGTTCTCTTTTTATAACAACCCCCAGCAGCTTTGTGTCTTTGGGGTCTAAATCGCAACAAATTAATTCTTTGAAAGGATAGAGCCAGACTGAAAAATTCAATGCCATAGCCGGGATTTGAACCAAGGATCTTCTGGTTTCCATCCAGCCGCTCTAACCATTTGAGCTACTATGGCCAACGTGCCGACATGTCATTAAATTCTCCAACTGACTCGTATTTTTTCCGGTAAACCACTAAGAGTTCTCATAATCACATGAGACAACTACCTTAATGGCGACTTACTGTGCTGTAAGTACTTAAAGTCCGGGTTTTATAGTTCGGACCACTATTAGGTACAATTAATGGAAGTTAACCATTTGAGCTACTATGGCCAACGTGCCATAGTCTGGCTCTAACCTTTCATAGTGCATCCTACACACGGCTAGTGTAAAGGAACAATTAATTTCCAGATTAATTTTTTGTTTGTTAATGAAGCTGTCAACTACTGGGTTCAAATCGGTACTGCCATTCTGCCGGAATGTCTTCCCAAAGCTACTTGCTTTGAACGGTCGCTTTTAAGCACATTGATCTGTGCTGAGGGTGAATCCACAACCTTACTATCAGCGTCCAACCAATGAGCCAACCAGGCAGACTAATCACGAATTAATTATGGTTTTTGCTAATGACACAGTGGCAGCTGTTGTAAACAACAGTAAGAGATCACTTGTCACCTGCAGGGAAACAAGTCTGCAGTCCCACAAACACAATGTTTTATCAGTTTCCGTTAACTCATATTAATTTAAATTATACTTTTGGGTTTAGATTGTTCTCTTCCATTTCAACAACTGCTAGAGCTTAATTACACAGTACTGTCTACCCACCACAAGAAGGCAAGAAGAATGAAGGGGAGAGGGTTTTGAACTGTTTATCTGCTCTGTTAGTGGATCTGTTCGCTAGGAAATGAGTGTGTGAAAGCATACATGAGTCACCCATGCTGCCAGATCTAATGATTGTAGCAGCAACTATAGTGATAGGTATTATGCATGGGTGTGTTATGTGGCAACACTTAAGTATTTTAGACGAATCTAATATCCTTGTCATACTGGGAAGGCGAGCATAAACGTGGGTACAGCAACAGCGATTACGTTACACATTCCTCTAGCTTGCCTTCTTGTGCTGGGAAAACAGTAAAATAACTTTTGTTCGTGAGGCAATGTTTCTGAGTCATTGGAGTTAATAACATAATTTAGTCAAAACCAGTGTATGGATATATTTGTGTCTGTTTATTTTGTTACGTATGGTTAATTTTTAAGCTTAGATTTTGGGGTTCACAAACTACCACGACATAACTAAAGGGATAATGAAGGCAGGTGGTAAAGTAGGAAAGACAATTCTTAAGTCCATATTAAACCCATTTACTATATTCTAACTATTAAGTTTCAGTGCTGAATACACCCGAAGTCTTAAAGAGACTTAAGGATATAATAACAATGCTGACATAATTACATTGAAGAACCCATACGGGAATTACCTTTGAGATATGTGATTATATATGGTTTTTGGGTCTTGCCGACTGACTCCCTAACCCACAACGTCTCTATTCTCGACTCTCGGAACGGACTTACTACTCTCTTCCCTTCCACTGCTGATTTAAGCAGCACTTAGTTACGGATTCTACCAAAATTGCGACCTAGTGCCTAATCAGCGTTCCCACGCTACAAAAACCTACGTAAATGTTTTCTAAGCAATGCTAAGTATGGAAACATCCTAACTACATTTCGGCGTCTGGATGACTCAGATTATCACAGTGAGCAAAGTGTGAGTCCGGACATGAGCAAACAGAAAACTGATGTCATAAACCAAAGTGTGCGAAATCTCGTATTATGCTCTTCTCAAAAATCAGCAGAATTCGGGACTTAAGAGTGTACAAAATGTGACAATAAGTCACAGCAGGAAATAAACATTAAGTAAGAAGATTCCAGAATTTGACGCGTTCCCAATTATTACTCAACTATACACGTGGCAATACCAAGCTGCTTAAGGTTAATTATAAACAATTATTATATACGCAAATACTGCATTAAATACATTATTGTACCATTGACCATTTGAGTACTGCATATTTAACCGTGCTATAAATGTTGGATACATTAGTTCCGCCAGGGATGACAAACAGCAGTTAATTATCGGACACTATTTCCGGTCCGAAGTTCGATTGAGCCTTCTGATTTTGGGTGAACCGGTCTGATACAGTTAAATCATCTCCAGGCAACTATAATTACTTTGTCAGAAAGCTCCAAACATAAAAGATAAGTGTTTAGCAGAAACTATAGTGCTTGCAGGCACTTGTTTCTACTCACCAATTACAGTTTTATTGTATTTATAAATAGCATATGTTATTATATTTATTTTGAATAAATTATGCTTTTGTTGGATATTTAATAGGAAGATTAATATAAGAATTGAAACTGTTTGACAGTTTGTTATTTTTGGCTATAATTAATACTTTAATGCAATGGTGACTGTATATGCTAATTACATTTCAATTATTTTCATAGAAACTGAATGACATGGCTCAAGGTATGTTTATATTACGTATTTGGGTGGTTATGGATTGATTCCCCTGACCGACTTCCTGAGTTCTTACGAGGGTATCCTCTGGTGACTATGTGAATTCTGGAAAGCTTGTTAGGTCATTCAAATTTCCCCTGCCTCCATTTAAGCTCACCTTTCATTTCGCTTCTGATCTCAACCATTTGGTTCTTTCATCGTTAAGTCTTGTGTTGAACTAGACCTGCAATGCCACATTAAATATTATTATACACATTTATCTCCCATTGTTTGTGTACCGAGTGCATGAACATGTCCCTTGAAGCTGGAACAGGTGATTTTTCGATCAAGAAGTGCGAGGTGATTCGTTTTCAGGGCAGAAAAATTATATTTAATGTAAACAAGTTTTCACGAAAGCTCTCCAATTCAAAATATAGGGCAAATTTAGATTTTTAAAAATTACAGCAATTAACTCTGTAATCTTGTGGTGTAGTTAGTGTGCACACAGTGTCACGAATTTGTACTGAAGCAGCTTCAACCTTATTAAAAGGGAGCGTGCCTGTATTTCAATCTCCGGTAAAGACCCACGAGATTGGAAACCGTGCTTGCTGCTTCACTGCTGTGACGTGTGCAAAGGTAAGAATTTAATCTTTTAGGAATATTTCATGTGTTGTTTAATTACGGGAAGAATAGCCTAAACCTTTGCTGATGGGTAAAACTGCTCTTATGTAACGAGCTTCTGTGGTAGGTACACGCTTGGCAACAGCGCTCTGCTTGAGCATTGGCCAGCGTTCATATGTCTTTAACTTTTGCGAGCGGTATAGTACCCCTTCAGTTGTAATTATTGTACATACCAAAATATCTTCTGACTTTGGGGTCTCACTTTTAAACATACTGAAAAACCATCTGCCTATTCTGTGTTTGTAACTTCGACCTTAGTGTCAATAGGCGAGTGCCTAACGAACTGAGGACACTGATTGACAAAGAGCGTCAGAAAAAAGAGCTGCTTTATCATACAGTATATATTCTTCTATATGACCCATTAAAAGGTTGAGTCTAAAGTTATCCAATGTGGACCCAAAAATCAAAGAGCCTATGTATTTTGTTGGTTAACCTTTAGAATTGTATTTTATTATAGATTTTTAATTATGAGCTCAAGATTACAAAAGCGTTTATGATATGTCTTACAAATAACTTTGGTTTCAGCTCAGTTTCAGCATATTTACGAAATATTTTGTACTCAGATAGCATTCTGCTTCTCCACTAACCTCAATTGCTTATTTTACTACCTTGTTTTATACCATAAGAATTATAAGCTAAATAATGAGATGGTTATTTTATGTTCCTAAATTTAAGAAAAAAGAAATTGATTTGGAATTGTTATGAAAATATTAATTTGTACGGAAATGAACGTGTGAAATTGGGTTGTTCATGATATGATGCAATGTGAGTGAAATTTTGTGTAATATTGTCGATATTGGTAATTTTAAGAATGTGATTACGTAATGTCGTGACGTGGACCAGTAGGAGATGAGTTATTTGGTTGCTATAGCAACGTAGAAGGAAGGGAGCAGGAGATTATCTACAATTAGCCTTCTTCTGCAAGCGACTGTCGCAGGAATAACACGTGTATTTGTGTCGTTCCGAGAGTATGCAGAAACAATTTTGTGTGAATACATTTACGTTGCACTAATAATGTGTGCAAGATAGAAGTAGTTCATCGATGTAACCATCATCGTATGTTAAAAGACAGCATTTACATCGTTTAAAATTGTATCAGATCCTAAAATTGTTTCGCTGGAATAAAATCCACATTCTTTAAAGGGAAGGGTTACTGTTCAATCTCCAACAATAACAATATCAACTTCTTATACTCCGCGACCACGCCCGGAGGTGAGATTTCTTGCTCCAGAGCTATCGAGGATCCTACAGGATTAGACTACAAGAGCTTCACAAGGTGAGAAGCTAATCATCACAGCGTCTTCAATCATCACATTTTGCTACACAATTAACCGTTGAAAGAATGACATACAACTGCGTTATTCTGAAACTACTCTTAATACCAATGCAGTACAACTGGTTTTGCAAAACAAATTAATAACCGTTCTGGAAAAATACAGTATGCAATTCATCATCTGAGGGAAATCTGACCATAAATGTTCGACTCGCAGGACCACAAAACCATAAAGTATGCGTACACCTTTTGGTTTAGATACGAGAAGCACTGTTGCTAGCCTACATACTAGATATAGAGCTTTTAAGGGAATAATGCAGAATGAAGTAGTAGCTCCTATTCAATGTCAATTTACATTTGGAGGTGTTATCAAATGGCAGTTCAGGCGTTACTAGCTATTAAAGGTCCATTTTTATGAGTAACGCCAAAGCTGTCTAAATATAAAACTATTGTACTCGTTTCTATGAAGTTTGAAAGTAATTTACAAACATTTATTTGCGTATAGAGACTCTGAAATTATGGGTTTCTCCGGTTACTCCCATTCTCACAAAATCTTCTGTGTTTGAAAACGAGGTTACAGTTGCCATAAACAAATAAACTTTAGATTCGAATTTGGAAACATTAAATTGTTTAAAATGTGCAACCATAATTGCATTCATATTGTTGGTATCTGTAGTTTAGATACTAAATACAGCGCGATCCATATAAACCTGAACCACTTCAATAGGTCATAACTTTTAAACCAATAATAGGACACACTTGCAAGTTTGGGAGAATATTATACACAATTGGGAAATTACATTACACTATTTACATCTCAGAGATAATGTTGGAATGTTCTCCTCCAGCATCTAAACATGTTTGCACTCGTCTCACCCTATTCTCTAAAGTTTTACGGAGAGTATCCTAGCCATTGTTACTTATTTCGACTCGAGTCATGTACACTTTTATTTTTTAGATACCTTCACAAGAAAAATTCCGGTGAAGTTAGGAAAGGGCATCTGAGGGGCCATAGACCCTTTGAGATTATTCGATTATCAAGGAAACTGTATACAAGTTCCATGGTGACAATAGATGTATGAAACGTTGCTCCATCTTGCTGGAAATAACCTTCTCAATTCGATATCATCTCCGTAAAACAAGAGAATTATGTTGAGAAAAGTGTAAACATGTATAGATGCTGGTGGATGGCACTTCTAATATTTTCTCTGCCATGTAAACGTGTAATGTAATCTCGCAATTGTGTTTTAGGTTCTCCCGAAGTTGCCCGTCTGTCCTATTATTGGTTTAAAGGTTATACCCCTTTGAAGTGGTTCAGGTTTATATGGATCGCATATACATGTCTGCTAATTAAAAATCATCCTTTATTTTTCTGAAAACCTTAAACAGTAAAAGGGCATAAATACAGATCAAGCAATAGTAACTTTCAATTATCCCATAAGAATGTTTGCTTTGACTCATAAAAATTAATCTTACAAATTTTCAAAGACAGTCTTAGTACTTCGTGCTTAGCATGCAAGCATCAAATCCGGGTTCATTATCCCGAGAGCGCAGATTTTCATTCATGCGAGATTATTCTGTGTCCTCCATGAGCTTCGAGATATTTCAAAAGGTTGAGTGTGTGTGTTAATTTAAGGTAACATCGAGAACTAATGCTAACAGAAACATTAAAATCATTGTAAAGTGAGTGTCGATCAGCAACTTTTCTTTAAAGTGCCCCAGATATAACCTACGATGTTAAAGCATACACATAAATGGCTGAAAACTTATGCATAGCTACCCAAAGCAGGGCTTCCCAGTGCTTAATGTAATTAAGTGCTATTTGTTTACGATTATTAGAAAGGACTTTAAACAGAAGACTGTATTATCCTTGAAGTCATTAAGAAATACTTGTATACACTTAAAGGCCGAATGATAGACTTTTCTGCTCACGCGGCCTATCATTTTGTTGCATCCGCTTCTATGACAAGTAAGTATCAATATTGGCGAGCTACATCCAATTGGGTTTTTGCTTTAGAATTCTAGACGCACGGTAAAGCAAACGTCTTATTTTTGTTGTTATGGTTTATGTTCAATTTTATCTGACTTGCAAAACCAAGCCTTGCGAATTAAAGAAAGGAGTTAAGCCGGCTCAAAAGCAAAGTTGCTCATCTATCTGACGATAACAATTGTTAAGCTCTTTTCTTTGTAATCCTTGCGAAAAGTACACAAGGAAAGTTTCTGCCAAGTTCCCAAAAACAGTGGTGGACTCAGTACCCTCTTTGCCAGCTTTGTTTATTCAACGAGAATTTCTTATTAAACGAAAATCCGGAGTAATCTCTGCAAGCCTGCGCAGTGCGAGGAAGAAAAAAAAAAAAGAACCTCGTTTAATTTTCTACTGGATTCCCGTAGGGTGCAGCAAAGACTTGTCTCATTCTGATGGTATTCACTTCCATTGCTTTATTTTGTTTAAAACTCAAATATTTAACGAGTTTTCTTAACTAAGATCTGACTTTAATAAAGGCTAACAATGATCTCTTAACTTTTTAACGCCGGCATTAGCTTTGTGTAGCGTTAAATAACTTTTTCGGCATGCATTCTCCTAAAGGAATACAATCTTACTGTGGAATATAGTGGTGTACAAATAGCAGGCACTGAAAATATGGGTGACGTAAAGCACAAGGAATTTGTGGCAGAAACGAGTTTAAAGGTACTCACTTTACATTAAAATAGTTGCGTTTAATAAAGCAGATGTATCGGAAAGTGTACCTAGAACGTAATCAGGTTAAACCTGAAATTAACTATCGCGCCATTTGATTTAATCTGAAATTAATAATGTTGTTTTCTGTATTATGAGATCATAATATATTTAAATTAAACAAATTTTAGGTCACAGTATAATTTATAGATTTAATTAATTTTACTATAGTGAATTAGTACTGTGAAGGAATTTAGAATTATTACATATAATTATAAAAATGTAATTTTACTTATTGTACCTTGGGTCTCAGAGTGTATTGAAACAACTAATTTATAATTGTTTCTGGAATTTGAAAGATTTCATTAGAAGTGTTAGTTTTTTTGTCATAAAAATTAGTAAGTTTTGGTTGGTAATGGGGCGTTAATCGTTTTCAACGATATCTAGTTTTTCAGCAAACGAATTTAATTCGGAGTACAAAAGTATTAAATATTTTGGTTATTTAGGTATTTTGTAGTTAATTTTAAAAGGGATTAACTTTTTAAAATATAATTTTAATAATTTAATTGGATGATTTTATGAATAATTAAAGGATGTTAAAATTTAATACTTATTTTAATTTTTTTAATTTATATATTAAAATGTTAAATTTAATTTTGAATTCTTAGAAATTATGGTTAAATTAGTAAAAATGTAATTTATTTAGTTTATAAAATTGCAATGTTAATATGAAGAATTAGGTTAATATTTTACTCGCCTGTTTATTAGAAACATGGTTTATTTAATGTATTTAAGAGATCTAACCATGTCTACCATTAGTCCTTTAATTGAAGGCTGGTATAAATGGTTGAACGAGGTAAATTCTGTTTTATATTAATTTAAATTTTGTTTAGATTTTAAGTAAAAATACTTAAATATTATTAAGGGACGAGAAGACCCTAAGTTTAGTAATTAATTGAGTTAATAATTAATTTTTTTTTGTTTTTGTGAAATTTATTTAATTGGAATTATTAGAAGATAAAATAAACTCTTCTTTAAAATTAATATTATTGTCATTATTATTATTTTTATGATCCATTATTAATTATTAAATGATTAAATTACCGTAGGGATAACAGCATAATTATTTTTGAGAGTTCGTACCGAAAAAGGAGATTGTGACCTAGATGTTGGATTAAGATTAGTTTTGGGTGCAGATATTCAATAACTAGGTCTGTTCGACCTTAAAAATCTTATATGATCTGAGTATTTATAAAATTAGTATATGCTTTTGGGTTACAAACAAAAACTAAAGAAACAAGTGTATATTACTTTAATTTAACTTAAATTCTTGATGTATACATAAAATTAAAGCAGAGGCTAATATCCCTAAAGTTGAAATCAGTATTTAATAGTTATAGTAAGTTCCAACAAAATAATGTTTTCCAAAACTATGACGCATTATTATGAATAGAGGGTCGTTTAATATGTCTGGTAAATTTCCATGAAGGATGGGAATTTTTTATTGTTTATTTTGTTGGCGGAAAGCCTGATTATTCAAAAGATCTTACAGAAAATTTGAATGTGATACAGTATACAGTTCATTGTTGACTGCCATCTGAACTGGTCAGTGCAATAGCTACCATATAAGCTACAGAAAACAGAGTTTCGTGCTGTTATTAAACATATTCATTTAAAGGGCTGGACTGCTACACAAGTCAAAACTGAATTGAATGAACTACACGCAGACTGTACATCAACATTGAGGATCATTTACTTTTGGATCAATGAATTTAACCGTGGTCGTAAAAGAACCGAAGATGTATCGCGCTCTGGTCGTCCAATTGAGGTCACCACGCAGGACACCATTGAAAACATCCACGATCTGACTGCGCAAGACTACCGAATCCGAACTCGTGAGATTGAAGAGGCTGTAGGCGTTCCAACTATATATTAATTCAGTTAATTGAAATAATAATATAATAACATTAAGTAAAATAATAAGAGTTAAATGATGCAGCCTGGGACTCAAATACTTACGGTATTAAGTCGCCACAAACGGTGTATCTCGGATGCGGGAGCCCCTAGTGGTCTACCGGGGAAATAACGAGTCAAATGGAGAATTTAACATCAGGAGGGTACGTTGGCCAGGGTAGCTCGATGGGTTGGAGCGACTGGACGGAAACCAGGAGATCCGTGATTCAAATCCTGGCCATGGCATTGAATGTTTAATGTTGACTGTATCTACCTTTTGCTCCTAACCGTGGATGAAACTAGAATTCATCATGACACACTAGAGTCAAAATAGGAGTCAAAACAATGGGCAAAGTTCGATGAAAGTGCACCAAAGAGAGCAAAGTGCACTTTGTCAGCTAAGTTGATGGCCACTTTTTGGCATTCTTAAGAAATAATCATCATCGACTACTTGGAAAAAGACAGAACCATAAGTGGAGCTTATTATGCTTCATTTTTAGATCGTTTGCAACATGAATTCACTGAAAAGAGACCGAGACTGAAACTCAAAAATGTCCACTTTCACCAGGATAAATGCGCCATCGCACACAACAGCAAACGCAATGGCAAAAGTGCATGAGTTGGGCTTTGAATTGGTTCCTCATCCACCTCATTCACCAGACTTAGCTACGAGTGACTTCTTCCTGTTCCTACACCTGAGAGTTTGGCTTGGTGGTAAGAAATTTTCATCAAATGAAGAAGTGATGGACACCGTCAACGAGTATTTTGCAGACTTTGACGGAAGCAATTTTTCCGACGGGATGAAAAATCTGGAACATCGTTGGACCTATTTTATACCCATCATTGGAAGCTGTGTCGAGAAATAACGTGAAATATTTAAAAGAAAATCTTCTTTACCAGACTTATCAAACGACCCTCGTATTTTAATTTTGGCTTCTGAAGCACAACATTTATCCATATGTAATATATTACATACATTTATATTTTATAAAAGTTTTATATGATTCAATAATTTGAACAAAATCTGAATATATTGCCAATTTTAGCTTTCAACCACCTCTTTATGGACTTGTGAAGGAACAAATTTCATTTCAGCATTTTCATATTAAATATGTTAATTTATTTATTTATATATAATATATATAATGAAAGAAGGGTTTAAAATGGTTGTATAATTATAAAATAATATATTAAAAATATCCGTATAACTTCTTAAATGAAACAGATTCTGAATAATGGCTTATTAAACGTAAAGCCCTTTTTGTGATACCTGCTGAACTGATAGCATATATGTACAGCTAGAAAATATGTGCAGCAATTTCTGTAAATTGTTACAAACATTAATAAGGTGTGCATGATTTGTGTCCTGCAGTTGCTCCTGTGGTGAAGGTGCCTAACCAACTTTTGGGGGCACCATTGGGAACAGATGTCCAGCTGGAATGTTACGTGGAAGCCTTTCCCAACACAATCAACTATTGGGTGAAGAATCGCGGTGAAATGCTACTAGATGGGTGAGTAACAGACTTAAATATAATTGAAAGTTCGAAGTCACTATTCGTTTTCTGGTTTTCTAGTTTCAGGTAAGACGGTATGTCCTATCTCGCCTATGTAAAAATGTACAATTTGATGACCCGTTTTTTCTGAAGCTATTAATACACATACATGAAAATTTTATAACACATTATGTGGTCCTTGTATTTA
The DNA here is from genome assembly GCA_030765055.1 of Mantis religiosa. Taxonomy (NCBI): domain Eukaryota; kingdom Metazoa; phylum Arthropoda; class Insecta; order Mantodea; family Mantidae; genus Mantis; species Mantis religiosa. The sequence goes on along the minus strand of CM060952.1, from coordinate 50,603,217 downwards.
CAGTTGTATTTGAGCTTGCGTTTACAGTTTCTATCAATTTATATATATTCTCTTTCATTATTTTTCTTGATTTTTTGCATTTAAAACATCATAACATGGAGCTTATTAATTAAATTACTGTGTTTGTAGATCCACAGCATATCTGAAGCTGCTATTATAATTTGTAAAAGATGTATGCACATATATCCAATAGTTTCGGAGAAAATGTGGCAAATGTAAAAAGAAATGTTAATTTTGAGAAAAACAGCTTTAATGTTTCCAATAAGAACTATAGCTTACAATTTACTCTGGAGGTTGATTAAAATATCTGTTTTATTTTCATTTAGTAAGACAGCTTCTTTGGCAGCAGCTCTTGTGGAATTTTCTGCAAGTTTTTGCAGGCTATTTCGGCTTTTCAGAACTACAATTCTGACATAATTCTAAATTTATTCCCTATACCAGTTCTTGCTCTCATCCGCATTGCACTTCAGGCATCTCCATACAAAGTTAACATTCAGGTATGATTCTCACAATTACTTTTAAAATACTTTTTTTTAGACAGATGACGTTAAAAGCGCTGCTTTGGGCATCTCTGCGTAGTGTTAAAAGAAAACTCTGCCACGCAGTTTAAAAAATGTTTAACACTCCAATGTTGCCTCAGCGCGTGCTTCGCACGGTTTATCCTCCGTAGCAGTAGCGGTCCGTACTTCAGTGTCAGTTTCATATGGGAGGGCACTCATTAAAGCAATGGGAACCCACACCGACATATTATTTCAATTCCAAATGGGAAACTGAGTACTTCTTCATGGAATGCAGCGATGGTGCTATTTGTTTAATTTGCCAGAAAAAAAGATTTCATCTTCAGCGACGTTTTAATACATTGTATGCTAATGATTATTCGGCCCTATAAAAAGAACGCACTGCAGAGATACAAAGCTCAGAGAAAAGATCACATGGTAGGAAGAGGAACTGGAAGAAGGGGATGGTGAAATGGCTGAAACCTCAGTATAAGTGAGTTACGAAATAGCACTAGAAATTGCCAGATCTTCTTGTAGTTTTTCTGATGGTCCACGTATTAAACGATGTATGTTTATAGCTGCAAGTAAATACACCCCTCTCATCGCACACCAGTTCGAGAGTGTCAGTCTGTCACCTCATACTATTTCATGCAGAATTCAAGATCTGGCCGACAACATTTCTTATTCAAAGAGCAAGAGCACTTTTTTCATTCTCTATCGCCATTGATGAGAGCACTGACTTAACAAGTATGACTCAATTATTTATTTTTATTCGTGGAGTAAATCAACATTTGGAAGCTGTGGAAGAAATGATAGATCTAGTGCCAATAAAAGGCACAACAACAGGAATCACCTGGAAATGTGATACTAAATTAGCTTACAGTTACAGAAAATGAGGAAGTTTGCTAGACTTTTACACAAGATTTCCTAAATCAAGATGCCATCGATTACACAGGCATGCAGCATATATGTTTGCAATTTTTGGTTTGACCTATGTATGTGAATCCCTATTTTCAGCTATGAAACGCATTAAAACCCCTCAGAGTCAACATCAACGGCCATAACTTGAAGTGTGTATTAAGGGTCCAGTGTTGTTTCATTGTCTCCAAATGTGGCAGATATTGTGAAAACTAAAGGATGAAGTATTCTCTATGATATTATCTTTATATAGTAAATATTATTTGTTATTTGGTATTCTTCAGGATCAAAATTGTGTTAATTTCCACAAAGTAACTGTTTCGTTCTTATAACCAGAAGTATTGTATTTATATGCCATCATTTGGTTGTATAGGATTGAAGGCTATAATAATCTTACTGGTATTGGGTTGTTTTATATATAATTTAATAGCAAGTACCACAGAGATATTAATTCACGTATTATACAGTTTCTTGATTGTTCCTTCACATGTCCTTAATTATTTAATGGTAACGGAAACAAGAATTGCGGAAGGCCACTGCACGAGGTAGCGATTGACATATCTCCCTAGCGCTCGTCAGGAACGACCAGCCACGGCAGCACCGTGCTAACTGTATAAGCACACCGTGCATGTCAGTTGGCGGAGACTGGAGTAAGATTATTATTAAAGTAGGGACCATTCATTAACAGTTTCTGTAAGCCATATATTTCCACTGTTCTATTTCCTCTCACATTACATTATGATACATAAGTCTAATTTTATAAATATAGCTTATAATATTTCTATTCTTACATGCTACCTAATCCATACTGCAGAATTTGAATGACATCTGAGAAAGAATTAATCGTGAGTGATACAACATTGTGAAAACGTCATCCTTTATATCGGTTAATTTATTTAAGATACTTCTGAATGAATAATTGATCAAGATACATGTAAAATACATGTAATGCATACTCATTATTTGAAAGCATAAATAGAGCCTTTAAACACACAGTTCACACTTCACACGTATAAAGAAACGAATTGTAACAGTCCATAAAAACACATGTTCTATTTGATGGATAGAGTCAACATTAAAAATTCAATGCCATGGCAGGGATTTGAACCACGGATCTCCTGGTTTCCGTCCAGTCGCTCTAACCCCTTGAGCTACCATGGCTAGCGTGCCGTCCTGACATTAAACTCTCCATTTCACTCAATATATTTTCCCGGTAGACCACTTAGAGTCCTCATATTCGAGATAAACATTTGTTTTGCATTGAATTTTCAGTTGGTTCTAATTAATTAAAAAAATATCCTTATACCGGACTAATGTATTTAAATGGATTAATTCTTTAAGTATTAATTCCTCAATATAATTTTACATTAAAACAATTCAGCGATATAAATCCTGGTATTTAGGTACTTACACTAGTAGGTCGCCACAAATTTTTGTCTCGAATATGAGAACTCTTAAGTGGTATAGTGGGAAAATATGAGTCAATTGGAGAATTTAATGTCAGGACGGCACGTTCGCCATGGTAGCTCAAGGGGTTAGAGCGACTGGACGGAAACCAGGACATCTGTGGTTCAAATCCCGGCCGTGGCATTGAATTCTTCAGTTGGCTCTAATTAATTAAAAATCATCTATAACCCGGAGTAATGTATTTTAAAGGATTAATTCCTCAATATAAATTTACATTAAAAACATGTTCTATTACTAACAGTTTCTTAACATGCAGTAATCATTGACCGAGAACACACGGATTGGAGCATTACTGAACGAAAATTATTGCAAATAGAACGCGGGTTTTTCTTCACGCTCTGCCAGTTACTTGCCGCTCGCTTTCGCGGTTCAAGTGTGACTGATTCTGTGTTATCGCACGAAAGAGGCACTCAGATTAGGTGACCATCATTAAGAAGCAGATTACACAGTCGTGAATTAAGCTGTGAAACAGGAACTTTTGGTCATACAGATTAATTATTCAGTTAAATATACATAATAAGTTATCACCAATAAATAATAAAAATGTTCAATAATTGTATATACTTGAGAACTATAAAAGGTATATTTTGTACATCTTAAAATTTAATATGTATATTTTTGTGTAAGATGCATGGTGTACCTGGGCAGATATATGTAACAAAGACCCTGCAGAGCGATATATAACGTGAGGGTATATACTAGGCAGCCTTCACAAAGTGAGACCGGCCACCCCCTCTCAAGCCTCCTCCCCCAAATGGTCCGAAAACACAAGACGGGATGGAAGTGGATACGCCACTTACGCGCGCCAACCCCAAAAGGGAAGACTACCGCTCAACCTCGTTGGGGCCGCCTGGTGACCGAGGTTCCTCTAGTAACGTCAGAGGTACCACAAGTGCTAGGGTTCCGCAGCACTCGCACCACGGCAGCTTAAGGGGACGGATCCCCTCCCCTACGGGAGAAAGAAAGAGCGGAAATAGGTACAATAACATGGTATGTCAGCTATTTAGATGTACCGTCATGACAGGTCTATACCCTGCTAGTTTTTCCTCATGTCTCCGTACTTCAGTATATAAGGGAATAGACTGACCACTCGGCCCCCATTCCAGTCTACTCTGTTCATTTCAGCTGGTGTGTCCACCGGCTGATTTAATTCTTTCACCATGCGCTGCGTCAATTTAGGTTTGGTAATATAACAACAGTCATTGTAGGCGATCAATGTCGGTTAAGAGTGCAAATATCTGAAGGTGCCCGGGTTCCACATAAGTGTAGATGGACGATTAAATTAAAGTGATCAGAAAATATTGTGTGTTCTGTTGTTGTTTCGAACTGAAACCTGAGAATCCAAAGAGTCCTTGCAGTGGACACAGAGAACAGCAACCGGAGGCAAGGGGAAAAAAATACGGAGGACCAGCGACGACGGAGACCGAGGAAGTTGTCCAGGTACGTGCGCAGCCTGGGACGGTGAGCGACGTTACTGCCGCAACTGCAGTTAATCAGAATTTAAAAGGCACATTTAAGAGCCCATAGCATTACCTCATAATTGCTTCATAGCAGCTTACACAGCCAATAATTAAATATGCATATACCATAAGAAACAGCAACATATTCAAAATTCTATGAAACAAACTTTAGTGTGTACCACCAAACAACAAATCATCAAGGAAAAACAATTCATCTTTGATGACCCATAAATTAATGAAATTATTTACAGAGACGGACATGAAAACTGAAGAGTAAGCACAGAGTAACCACAAGTAGACGGCATTACCCAAAAAATTGGCTACATGTCTGTAGGAAGAACTCACCAAAGTTATTTACCGAATTGGAGAATATGTCCGTTATCTGGCAGCTAAACTCATTACCTAACCTGTATATCGATAGAGACTCCTCCAGCCAAAATAAACAGGACCAGGCAGAGCTCAAATCCCGCACAGTCTACATTGATATTAGTACGATATTGCAAAATAAAGAGTTGTTTTATATTCGAATGTTGTGCTGGATTTCTAGCTATATAGTAATGGTCCACACCGAAGTTAGAGTGCAGGATACATCCTTTGTTTGTTTGTTTTTTTTTTTTTTTTTTTTTTTTGTAGTGTTTAACGTCCGCTCTTACTATATGCGCCACCGTAAGCGGTAACACTGATGATACATGAGATGAAGATGAAACATCGTTGGAATGAGGTTGTGGGGGAAACCAGAGCTTCCGGAGGAAACCCACCCCAAAGCCACTTTGTTCACCACAGTTCTCACATGCGGTTGCCTGGGATGGAACCCGGGCCGCTTTGGTGAGAGTCAAGTGGTCTGACCACTCGGCCACCGCGTGGCCACATCCTTTAATGGACGTTTAGCTACAGTGTTGGCAAAATTACATAAACTGTGCATAAGCATAAGCTCTTTGGATATTCGAAGAGAACACACGCAATTTATATTTTGCTTAAACCTCTTCATACAGAAGCCTTAATCATATAATTAATGCTTACCTCACTCACAGTTTTGAGAAAAAATATTGTAAGATATTGTTGCGTCCAACAGCTAGAAAGGAACCCCAGATATCAGTGTAACGTAACACTGGGAATCTGCTGAAATTAGCTTTCAGCAGATTAAATTAATGGAACATCGACCCTTACAGCATTAATTATTCATGCTGATTAAACTGGGGCGACGACCCTGATACGAACGTCTCCATGCCAGTCGTGGTCACAAGGATTATTTTCATAACTTGTCGATAAGACATAATTTCACCGCCAGGTATCTGATGAGTTGAGTGCCTCGTAGAAAGGGACCTGGGACTTCAGAATAGAATAAATTGGACAGTACCTTAATACGTGTGGAGATTCATACCTTACTTTCAACTTCTTTATTTAAAACGTGGTACAGAAACTATAACTACAGTATTCTATATTATACTATAGTATACACATACAAGTCGATATCAAGGTGTTATCGGAAACAATACTGTTTTGAAATTCCCTGAAAAAATGTATTGATATTATCTGCCTGTGAACAATGTGACCTAAAACAGAAATTCGTTAAATACCAGACTTTATGGATCTTGAGTGAACTATTATGTTTTTCATATGGGAAGAGTTCTGGAGTCCAGCTAATCAGAGGCCGCATCACGCTCAGCGTTGCCAGGTTGTTACCCCACTCCTTTAGTATTTCCCTCTCTCTCACACACACATACAACGTGCAAGTCTGCTTGACGCAGATGTAACGGCAAGCAAATTATATTTTACAAAATTTTACAATGATGAAGTTTTCAAAATCAAAATTAGAAAAGGCATTTTCGCAAATTATGTATATCTTAAATATATAGCGATAATTATAGTTTATGAAATACCTGTTTTCTATTCCAATGGAACTGCCGGTGGCTGATCTATACCGCTGTCAATGGCAGCGTCATTGTCATAGTCTTCATCGTCTGAGTCTTGCAAATTTATGATTATAGGTTGCAAAATCTCGTCACGTGCTATTTGTTTCTTAAAATCGTCTTCTTGAAGGTTTTCTGCATGCCTTACGCAGTTTTCCCAGTCATGTTGTGTTACCTTGTCAATTTCTTCGTGAACAAGTCGTCCGTCAGTTAAAAAGTATTATTTCTGTTTGCAAACCCCCTTTTTATGTATGCCCACACCAACTCAATTCCATTATATTGGCAGTGGTAAGGTGGTAGGCCTATTACCTCGTAGCCCGTTTCAATTATAAGTCGATACACCTTTTCCGTGTTTTTAAACGAAAGAAGTCTTTGCAATAACTAATTTTTAGTTTCTGTTTCCGAAAATTTTTTGAAGAACGTGTACACCTTAAAATAATACTTCGAGCCTGACTTCGCAATACCTGCTTTTTGACTCGCCACTAATTTCACTGCAAGAAGCCATTGCACTATTTAGCTCTTACTCTATTGCGTGAAGAACAGCTGAATGATATTGATCTGAACTCTCCAGAGTAGATAAACACTTCTTATCCAGCATTCATTCATAAACATAAGCATACAGCATTCCACAGGCTAACAGGAAATGAAGCGTTTGTTCTTTTTCGAATTTAACACTTTGACTTATTCACAGTAATTCTTTCATCCGTCATATCAGTAGTTTAAATTTAAGTTCTGAGTAATTAAAAGTATATAATTATAAGTATACACACCAACCACTTTGAAGTCTCTAGAGTAAATAGAGATTACGAACCATTCATAAACAAAGATATGTGACCAGACAGGTTCTGCCAGGGCAGCAGGAAATTTATTATTTTCCTCCCGCTCGAATTGGCTTTTTCAAAATAATCCCTTTATCACGTCATGTCAAACATTTACGTTTCAGTTCTGAGTAATTACAAATATACGTACACGCATACATGCCAAATTCATACAGTGCTTTCCCGCCTCGATAGCGTGGTGGTAGCGTGTCTGCCTCATGTTCAAGAGTTCCTGAGTTCGAATCTCGGCCAGGGTGAGTTACCTTGATAAGGTTTTTCCGGGCTTTTCCCTCATCCTTCAAGACAAATGTCGGGTAACTGTAAACTCCATGGACCCTGGACTTATTTGAGCATCATTTCACCCAATTCATTCACCGTCCGATATGACTTAACGTTGGAGGACGTAAATTACAACAAAAAAGCAGTGCTTACGTAGCGATTTGTTGTTATAATACAGGTAATAGTGGTTTATTTATTTGTGTTAGAAAAACTATTTGAGCTAAAAATATGGCGTTTTCATCGTTATGTTAGATATATTACCCTCTACCTTCCTCATTAAAGAGTTTTGGCAAAATCTGATTTTTTGTCTTAGTGCGAATACTATTTCATACGGATTGATTAGGTTGGCGCTCCTCACACACCACTTAGCGGGAATGCAATACGAGAACACCGCAGGGTTGCGATGGTTGCGATGGTTGCTCGTCAAGTAGCGCTTAAGGACAAACACCTTCCTATTTGAAGCACACAATACAATTAATAAGCTGCTCACTCCAAATGACTTTTACACAAAGGCAAAAATTTAAGAGATATATAACATCTTACAGTATAAATAATGCAGATTTTGTGGTTTAATGTCATTATTTATTTATAAAGAATGTTAATGAACTACACCGAAATAATTTCAGCGATTGTATATGAGGCTAATGTAAACCAGTTTAGATAGTCAATGTATGGTCTGCGGCTAAACATAACGCGCCCGCGTCGTTAGCGTAGATGGTAGTGTGTCTGCCTCAAGTTTGTCTCGCTGATTCGTGAGCGATCGGCTGCATTCTTGAATGATGAGTGCAGTCACTGCTGTGCAGTCATTGTGTGTGTGTGTGTGTGTGTGTGTGTGTGTGTGTGTGTGTGTGTGTGTGTGTGTGTGTGTGTGTGTGTGTGTGTGTGTGTGTGTGTGTGTGTGTGTGTGAACTGTACCGCAGTGATTTCTTTCGTTTATTTACGTGAGCAGCTGAGAACGAGACAACCTTGAAGACTGCTGTTGTGTATGTCACGTCAGTTTTATTGCTGCAAGGGGTGTTCAAAGGTACTTTTCACTGCACTGAAGAACATTTTAAATTTCAGCAAATATGACTTTCAATTCTACGAACCTACAAAGTCGCATTTGCTGTCGGAAGTGGGATTTTGCTGAAGAAAAAGTGTAATATCCTTATAAATGGTTTGACTTATTTGCATGCAATTCCTACTCTGAATTAGGTGATTTGTGTTCTGTGAATGACTGTTGTTATCTGTAGCTATGTACTAAAGTCTGATATTGATATAACTAGTAAATAACATCTTTTTTAATTTTGTATGAGGAAATTGTGTCTTGATTTTGGATGCCCAGACTATAGTACACTCATTTAAAACTATTTTAGACAGCATCACTACATAAATATTTCTTCTTGAAGAGGAGCATTGAAACAAAGAAACATATTGCAGTGATAGGTATTATTCACGGGTAAGTTATGTGGCATTACTGTGAACCTAGCTTTCATATTGTCGCCTAGGCATTGTTGTACTGCTGGGAGAAAGAAACAATGACGGAATTATCCAGACATCTCTCTGTCTCTTTCTCTCTTTGTTTCTTTCTCTCTCTCGGCAGGCGTTCAGCGCTGGCCCACGCACCGACTGCGGCTTGCGGCTGCAGCACAACAATGACTCGGCGACATTATGGAAGCTAGGTTCACAGTGTTGCCACATTAACTAGCCCATGCATAATAGCTATCACTGCAGTTTCTGAAACAAGCTTTAGATCTTCCAGCATGGGTGACTCTGATAGACTAAATTCGTAGTAAACAGATCCACTAACAGAGCAGATGAATAGTTCAAACTCTTCTTGCATTTCATTCCCCGCTAGCCTTCTTTTCGTGGGCAGAGAGTACCATTTGTACTACGTAAGAGAATAATTTATGGGCCTTGAAAACATTTTGTGAATGATGCCTCCAATAATATTAAAGCTCGTAGATTATCACTGAATAAGGATGCATAACCAAAGCGCTTCTAATGTTACTTTAGATTATGACGAGAAAGTTACCAACCATCCATTATGCATCGTAAATTCATGTAACACATTTTTTAGTGCCTTCTAAATTTTGGACCTAATAATGTGAATAACGAATTTGAGTGGACTCAAACATCTCAGGTTGTGTATGAATTATATGAATTTTAAATTGCCGACATAAACTTTGATATAAGCTTGTTACATACATTTGTGATAATGTTTCAGCTATCTTAATTTGCACTTGTGGCCCGTGAATTGTAAACCGCTTTAAGTTTTTTTTTTTTTTGAACTTTTATTTTTAATTCTGATAAATCTCTACTTTTAACGGGACAAATTCAATCCATATGCTTAAGAAATACGATAACACTTGAATTCTTAAAAACAGTATCGTATATTTCATGATTGGTAAAACACTCAATTCTCCTGATAAATACAACATACTGGGACGTGACTAATAGAATTTGGTATCACTAGTGCTGCTATTTATTCTGTATTCAGGGAAATGTTACGCTCTTTGGATTCTGGTGAATGTAATTTGGAATTTTTTATGATCTCAGGAGGGTTCGATTACGTTAATCATGATTTGCTGTTTGATAAATTGCGAACATTATATTATACGTTATGTATTTTAGTTTGGTTTATTTCTTAACTTCAAATCTTGACTCAGTATATTCAAATTAACAGCACAACTGATTAATTGAAATAAAACTTTGTAATTCTAATTTTTTAGGATTATATTGGTTTTCCTCAGGGATAGGTCCTTGGACCTGTGATATTCCTTCTGTTTGTGAAAAGACTGAAACATTTTATCTATGTATGCTGATTGTACCACTGTGGTTGTTGAAGATGATAATAAGACGGATTTGGAGGTGAAGTATACCTGCTGAGGAATGTGTAATAAATAGAATCGTTTATTTCGACTAATATGAAGGGGATAGAATAACAGATTGTAGAAGATTTGTAAAAAGAAATAATGGTTCCTAGCGAAATGCATAACCATGTAACATATCAGGTTTTTCTCGTAGATTGTGTTATGTCAGATTTGAACCTAAACTAAGATAGCGCGACCTTAGCTAATATTATATCAAATGATTCTTATGTTGCAGTTTTCGTAATTTGGAAATATCTCTGAATATGTAAAGAGACCACATAGGGGACGTTAAATAAATTCTTTTTCAATATTTCGGGATTTATGATGGTCAAAGTATATTTTACACGTGATAAAATCATCAATTGTCCTGCTCCGTGGCGTAGAGGGCTAAGGCAATATGCCTTGGTCCCTGGCCACGGAAAGCGACTCGGGTTCGATCCCACCCATGGTGTGCGTATTTTAAGTTCCGGTGCCCACTCAGCATAGTAAGGAAGGTGAGGAGCTTACCTTCCGGCTGGGGGATGCCGAGATGCTGACCAAATCTCTTTTCCGAATGGTTGGATGGTCGCTCACTTCTGCCCTGCGTATGTAGGCGTGAGGCTACACTAGGTTTGGTAGACCTTGGTTCTCTTAGGGCTATCGCGCCAGGGTTTTTAAAATCATCAAATATGTATCATTTTCCTTCTAGGTGGTCTTAAACTAGGTCCTTCGCTTTCCTCGATATTGTAATGGGCCTTTTAGATAAGGCATGCTATTTTGTGACCCCGATGTGTCCTATTTTACGACCGAGCAGCATATGTTGCAGGTGGAGGGACTTTATTTTGAGCCTATAATAAGGGAATAGAATCATTCTTAGATAGTAGACCCAAAATAAAAAAATAAATAAATAAAAAAGTGGATGGTTAAACCTCGCAACCTCTCTATTAGTGATCCTGGTTTATAACATCTCCAATATGATAGACAATCATTTTAAGTTCCCTGTGTGATAACATATTCTCAATCGAGGAGGTACTTGTTTCTAGATATAATGAATTAAATTTTCGGATTCTTCGATACTTCAGAAAATATCAGTTTATTTAGGAATTTCTTTTATTAACTAAATGCATAATGAGTATTTTGTTTATAAGAAATTCAATGTTCTGCTTCACTCAGTGCATGCATACATTTATTTAAAATGGATTTAACTTATTCTCTAGAGTAACTTAGTCCTTAATTTAATTTTTCTGTTATTCTATTAGCAATATAAATTTCATTGCAGAAAATATTTTGTTTTCGTTAGTCTTATAGGTTAAGAATTACCAAGAGAACGGCATGAGTTATATTCTGCACAGTTCAGGAAAACTTTTTATTTAAATACAAAAGCAAATGTTCGGATATCTCATAATTAAAAACAGTTGAACTATTGCCTGGTTGCACAGTTTAGCTTCCGTGCTGATATTCAAGTGTGTATTCAATAATACTGCATAAAATTTTCAGTAATAATTCAGAATTTTTTTATGTCCTAAATGTATCACTTTCCTCTAAAAAATGTTGGCAAGAGAATATGCAAGACTCTAGCAATCATGTTTTCGTAATATCTTAGGGCGGCTCAAACGTAGGTTGCTTTTTAGTTGGGAATACAGTAAACCAAGTCTTGAAAATTCTCAGCTTCCAAAACACAAAATTGCTGTAGGTTTATAAAACAGCCGTCTCTAAAATGCATGGGTAGAAATCTTGCTTACAAAATAGCTGTGATCACCCATTGTTAAAAATCGCGCTACTTCTTTTTCCAGCAATTCGCTAAAGTGTCTTCCCCAGTGCTTGGCCACCATACACACAGTCAACAATACAGCAATCACCAGTAGCTCGGATTTCGCTATCGAGACATGGCTCGTTAAACATTTCCCTCGTGTATGAAAAGTACTCGGAGCAAGAAAGAACTGATTGCTTGAAACGTTCACAGTTAAGTTCCTCGCTAAGCCTATTGTGGAAACGTGCTTTAGCAAAGAGAACCACAATGCAGTTTTCCGTCATTTTGTCTGATACTCGCCCAGCAGTTTCCTGCATTTGCCAGAAATCTAATATATCTTATCACTTTTAAATAATTCAGTACAGCCTTGATATTTTGAATGAGGATTCTAAACGTGCAATGGATAAGATGTTTCATTTCGGATAATGCTTCAAAGTATCCCATACATGTAAATCTAAGCAATTGAAATGCAATGAAAATCAAAATAGAGGACTGAGTAACCTATATCTGAATGGCTGCTCGCGTAAATGGTCCAATTATAATTTTACCAGAAAAGAGAACCTTCACCAAACAATCAGTAAAAACAATCGCTATTGATTTTAGTCTCCATAGAAGTAAAATAACAATACAGCCTTCTTACATGGCTACACTTTCTATGCGACCTTCTATCTGAAGCGCCAAGTTAATCTAATTTTATTACAGCTAAACAAAATATGGGCATTCAATAACTGCCACAAAAATGCCACATGAGGTTAAAAAAATGTGAAAAGAAATACTTTTATTTATTGTAATTTTTAAAAATGTATATCGATGCGTTACTGGAAACACCTATTCAACTGTGATAAAGTCAATTACAATGAAAAATAACCGGAAAAATCTAAAAGTTTCTTATTTTTGCAGCAATATTAACAAAATTAAACAGTGCTGGTTTTATTTGATATGTATACCAAAAATATTTTGAACTATTTTATGCATGTATGGTTATCATTTACTAAATATCAAATGTATTGAATCAAAATATTGAAATCATATAAATATCTTGAATATATATTTCAAGAACATCTTAACTACCATTGTCAAACAGAAGACTTATCCCAGAAAAAGAGGATTGACTGGCTGTTCTATACTTATGAAGATCTGTTTGTTTGAACTATTTATTCGGGTGTAAGTCTGTGGTAGCAGACTAACAAATATTGAAACCTTTCACTCATTCGCAGTTGCACATGTTCAAGCTTTTTGAGCAGAAAGCTTTCCCATCTTCAGCTTGATGTCGATTCAACATCTTAATTCACTGAATTCATCAGTTTCAACATTACTTAAGGTATGTTTATATTTTTTGTTCGAAATTTGCCTTGAGTTCATAATTCGAAAGTAAAGTCTCAATGAAACGTTAACACTTGAATTCCAAACTTATTTCTTCATTAATTTAGACATCATTTAATTTTTTTTCTACAACCTAAGGAGGTTGTTTGTGTGTGTACTGTTTAACGCCAGTAGTTAACTAGGCAGTGACACTGATTCATGATATGAAAGTGGAGTAGATGAAGAGTGGAATATAATGGTGGGGGAAATTGCAGATCCCGGAGAAAACCTGCCCAGCGCCGTGTTGTCCACCACAAATCTCACTTTGCAGTCTCCTGGCATGGAACCCAGGCCAACTTGGTGAGAATCGAGCGGTCTAATTAATCAGCCACGGCGCAGCCTCCCTAAGGAGGTTAGGTTAAAAAGAAGAACAAGAAAATGTTAAAGAAAGAAAATGAAATTTAAAACTGAAAAGCATATGTTTATGTATTTTATTATGATATATCTATGTTTTCTAAACAACTAAATAGCCTAAGCAACTCCGAATAATCAAGTCAGCTGTGGAATATGAGCACTCAAAATTATTTCCATATTTTATAAAACGATATGATAGAAATAAATTTTATTGCTGGGTGATGTCACGTTGCTGCCATTACTGTCTCTTGTAGCAAAGTTTAATGTGGGTGGGGCAATCGCTCCGGCTCTGTTGTCCCTTGGTTGTAGGTGCGGGAGAGGCACGTCCTTTTTGATGACCACTATCTGACATCAGGAAAGCGTCAGGAAGCCAGCATTGAGTCTTATTATTTCAACGCAGATGCGAGGCCTGTGTTTGGTATTTAAGAATTTGGGTGTATTTCGAGCTTCGAGTTGAGTTGACGAGTCTGGTTCCATTGTGAGGAGTCGGTACAGGGAAGCAGTTCACGAATCAAAAGGTGTCAGTTGAATCATGCAGAGAAGTGTGGTACGTTTCAAGCTCCGTGGCGAGGTGTCGGCAGGCCACTGAAAGGCGGAGGAAGTAGTTCATAGTCAATAATGGCATCTACATGATGAAATGGGCGGGAAAGGAAGAGGCAGTGAAGAAGTACACGAAAGGATATCGGAGGTGTGTTCAAAATCGGTGTGCAGCTCTGTGTAGGAGGTGATCCGGTGTGTTCCTCAGGAGGTTAGCAGCAGCACAAGTATACTGCATCCATCTTAAGAAACACACTTTTTGTTATACTCCACGCTCACGTGCACAAGCGTGACAGACGACAGTGACACTTTCGCCCATGTGTTACGTCCTATTACATCCAAACAAGTTCAATGCACAAGAGTAGTTTAGCAGTAGGTGGTGTTTCATAGGTTTTGTTCGCGGAATTGCTTCACAGGAAAGTAAGCTTCTTAGGACGGCAGGAGTATAGGTGTGTGCTAAGGAGACATGAAAAAACCATGAGAACTGATATCTTGAAGCTATGTATTTGAGTAAACGAGAAGGTGAGCACTGCGCTACCATTTTGGAGAAAACAAATAACCTATATGGAACATTAACAGAGCATTCGATAAACGTTTCAAATTGAATGAATTGTATGTTCAGTTCCATCGAACGGAAGTTGTTGCAACGTTTTCCCTTCATAATTAGCATAAACCTAACACACTATTTAGGGCATGTAATGCCCTCAACACTACTGATATCTATTGACATACACAAAATGTAAATCTCTTCATTCTGTAGCAAGCAGAGCTTCTGCTGAAAAACTCAATTAGTTGCGTATACGAATTTCAAGCCCAATGAATTTGGTCACTGTTTCGTGCAGTATTTTATTGGTTTTAAACAAAATAATTACGGAATGCATGTGCTCCGTGATTATTCAGCGGATTGTTACATCGATGAACGCAACACTAACCCACCCATCCTGTGCGTATAGTGTATGGTTAACTCTATATGAAGCTAATAGTGAACTCGTATAGAAGGCGCTGATGTCAGACTGTAAACTTTATCTATATTCAATCATGAAGTAACATCGCACAGGGACGCTGCTACAACGTTGAAGCACTTGATTTCCTTTTATTAGCAGCGTCCATAGGTGATGTTGAATGCAAATATTTTCTGAGTGGGGTGAAAAGCTGTTTTATTTATTGAATAGTAATTTTGTGCTTTAAATGAGGGATCATATCGGAATGTTTCGTCTGAAGAATAACAGAAATGATATCTCTTAATTGGACTCAGAGGCTCAACGCGCTACGTTTTAACTTACATGAAGATCGCTCTCGAAATCTAACGTTGTTGCAACGCGTCTGGTACATTCATTCTTATGCCTTGAGTAAACTGTGGTATGTGGCGCAGGTTTTGCTGCTCCCTAAGCAGTTCGCCCAACGTTTTGAGACTCTGCTTGGATACTTCCTGTGGACGGGGAAATCATATCGAGTTGCTTGCCCACAATTGCGTCTTCCTCTGAAGAAAGGTGGTTGTGGTCTAGTGGATGTTGACAACAAGTTTATGGCGCTGTTGGGAAAGAGAGGATTGTCCTCGTTACTTGGCAGTGAGTCTCCGATTGACAAGAAGGTTTGGTACGACCAGTTACATACCGTGGAGAGACCGACACGGGAATTTCATCGTTTGGTCATCATGCTTCTTGCCCTTGAAAATCCGGGGAGCGACTGGAGAAGTTTCTGACTACCAAGAACCTCTATCGTCACTTGATGGAGCCAGGTATTCAACGATCTAATGTGGAAACAAAATACAGTCGTGATTGGAAATGCGTTTGAGCCAATGCAACCAACTGCAACCTTCCGTCAATCTGGAGAGAAACTGTTTATGAAGTTGTTACTGAAACGGTTCCAACTGCAGAAAAAATGTGGCGCCACGGGAGAGTGAATTCGTAGATCTGTGGCGTATGTGTGGAAGATGATACACTTGAGCATCGCTTGTACAACTGTCAGCGGGCTGACTTGATTTGGACCTCCATCCGAGTCGCATTACATAAACTTCGTCCGGAAAAATGCTTACGTTAGGTACCACAGCTGGTACAACTGGAGTTTCGCTTCAAAGACACGAAATTTCATAATTTTGCAGTGTGGTTGGTTGCTGGTACTCTACATTGGCTGCTGAAAGTACGGCGAGGAGACACCGTGCTAGGAAAACACGTATATTTTTAAAGGAGCAGAGATGGACCTATAGACGGAACGAAACCTTGCGTTCTCTGGACCCATGCATTTTTCACTTGGAACAAATGCAGATCTAATAACCATTTAAGCAAATAGAACCCTCCATATTGTCTCACAGTACAAGTCAATAAAACCAAAAATTTTCTAAACGACTTACCCTGTACCCGTTCCCGTCTTTAAAAAAACAATAAAAACAATAAAAAATAAAAAAAATAAAAATTAAAAAGAAGTAAAAGAAAAAGGAGAGGAATATTAATATAGAGAATACTGAAATTCTAGTATAGGTGTAAAAACAGAAAAAAAGAAAGGCTCGTGCTTATGATTCAGTAGAGCCACAAAATGACCTTGGTTGTGTAATTTCGTTGCTGTACTATATCCATAGCCACTTTAATGTATACTTCTGCTATATGAACTTCTTATAGCAAGAGGGAAAGGTTTAAATTTCAAATCAAACACAAATGCCGAGGTTTTTGGGATTTCCAAGAAAAAAAATCATTATTAGAAAAAGCTGTAAATGTGACTCTGGTACCTAAATGTATGCGAATAACGTAATTAAAAACGAGTTATCGGTGTTTAAATTTATACTCACAAGCTCCCAAGAATGGAACGTAAAGATTTTCAAGAAAATCGACAATCCCAGACCTATCTTTTACATAGAACATATTTCAAAATTTTATTTTATAAATAGCGGCTCTATATTTTATTAAAATATTTTTATTATGAAAGTAATTAAGATCTTCTGGGAATTTCCCCATAAATTGTTTTCATTCTGAATGAATTTTACATAGACTTTAAGCCTGGGGCAAAATTACTGCAATAAAAATCTAAATATTAATCCACACCTTTGTTATCAAATAAATCTTTTAAAGAGCGAAATACTGCTGCGGTTTTACGATGGTGATGATGGTGTAATGGTGGTTGTCCCACGTCGCTACAGTTTTGTAGTCGTATTCTATTGGTGATGTTGCGATGATGCAAATGTTATAATGCACCACATTGTGACGTTATTTGTAGCTCCACTTTGCATGAGATCTTCTCTTGATCGTGGTCTCGGATACTTGGATTATGGAACACAATGTTAGGGAAATACAAAAAATAACTATTGCAGGCTTTTTCTTTAATCTGAATTCGCTGAAATTCACGAAGGTCCATATTCTGCGATGATGAAACATATTCTCATACAATTCTAGTTGTTGCAATCTTAATACAATCATTTTCTTAGATTTAGGTTTGCAACCTGCTTTTTGCATTAACGGTTAGCATACGGGTCTGCTCGCTTTTTGATCACGACGCAAAAGGCGCTAACTTTTACTTTTTATTTATTGTTTTTTACCTTATCACCATGATAACTATTATCTGTTTCAAATGGGAAGGAAGGTTTCTGCCTTGAGCGCTACTAGGTGAGCAACCAATCGGAGTCCTGCGGTGTTGTCATATTGCATTCCCGCTAAGCGGTGTGTGAGGAGCGCCAACCTAATTAATCTGTATGAAATACCATTCGCGCTAAGACAAAAATTCAGATTTCGCCAAAACTAATCCACGTGGACGGTAGAGAGTAAAGTATCAAACATAACCATGAAAACCCCATATTTTTAGCTCAAATAGTTGTAATACAAATAAATAATCCACTATTACCTGTATTATAATAATAAATCGCGACGTAAGCACTGTATGAATATCATTATTGGTTGGCATGAATTCGTGTACGTATATTTGTAATTACTCAGAACTGAAACGTAAATGACATGACGTGACAAAAGAATTACTTTGAATAAGCCTATTCCAGCGAGAGGAAACAGTAAATTTCCTGCTGCCCTGGCAGAACGTGTCTGGTCACATTATATCTTTGTTTATGAATGGTTCGCAATTTATATTTACTCTAGAGAGTTCAAAGTAGTGGGTGTGTTAGTATGTACGTATACCTTTAATTACTAAGGAATGAAATTTAAACTACTGACGTGGCGTGATAAAACAATTACTGCGAATAAGTCAAGGAGTTAAATTCGAGAAAGAGCAAACACTTCATTTCCTCTTAGCCTGTGGAATGTTGTATGCTCATGATTTATCGGTAGTCTTCACCTTGAGTGTTGACGCGCGTAAGTGGCGTATCCACTTCCGTCCCGTCTTGTGTCCCTAGGACCAGATGGGGGGGGGGGGGCTTGTTAGGAAACTAGGTCTTGCCCTAATGGAAAGCCCCACGGAGGATGCCGGGCGCCGTTCACGGGATAGCCCGGATAACTCCCTGGTTGAAAGAGGCCCGGGTCTTGTTCCTACGGGTTCAAGGCTAATGGGAGTAGAACCTATGGACTCAACTGTATGCTCATGATTATGAATAAATGCTGGATAAGAATTGTTTTTTTTATTCAGGAGAGTTCACGCCAATATCATTCACTTGTTCTTTACACATCAGTAGAGTAAGAGAAAAATGGTGCAATGGCTTCTTGCGGTGAATTTAGTGACGAGTCAAAAAGGCAGTATTGCGAAGTCAGGCTGGAAGTATTATTCTTAAGGTGGACACATTCTTCAAAAATTTATAGGAAACAGAAACTAAAAGTGGGTTATTGCAAAGAGTACTTCCGTTTAAAAACACGGAAAAAGTGTATCAGCTGTATAAACTTGCAATTTAAATGAGACACGAGGTAATACGCCTCCCACCTTACCACTGCCAATATAATCCAGTTGAGATGGTGTGGGCTCAAATAAAATGGGGTTTGCAAACACAAATAATACTTTTAAACTGACGGACGTTAAACGACTTGTTCACGAAGAAATTGACAAGGTAACACAACAGGACTGGGAAAACTACGTAAGGCATGCAGAAAACCTTCAAGAAGACGATTTTAAGAAAGAAATAACATGTGACGAGATTTTTGGAACCTATAATGATAAATTTGCAAGACTAGGACGATGAAGATAGTGACAATGAAGAATTGTCTCTTAACGGAACTGACATTGACAGGGATATCGATGAGCCAATGGCAGTTCAAATGGATTAGAAAAACAGGTAATTCATAAACTAAAATTACAATTATGGTATTTAAAAATACACATAATTTGCGAAAATGCTTTTTCCAATTTTGATTTTGGCAACTGCATCATTGCCTACCCTTACGTCTGCGTCAAGGTGACCTGCATGTTTTATGAGTGTGCGAGAGAGCGAAATATAAAAGGATTGGGGTAACAAGCTGGCAACGCTGAGCGTGAAAGGGCATCTGATTAGCTAGGCTCCAGAACTGTGCCCATTTGAAGCACATAGTAAATATTCTAGTCTACATCACATTTCCTTGTATCCAATACATTAATTTTGAGTTACATAATTTTCTAATTTTCCAAATATAAAGTCCTAATTTTTTTCTTTTACAATTTTATTTTTCTATTTAATTTATCATATTTACCATTTATCTAGATTGGATATTAATATTCATCTTCGCCTGTTTGTGGCCTACTCTATTTAGTCATGACCATCTATAACTCATTAATTCAAAACAAAACTCTCCTCATTTTAAACATATCAATATGATTAAAACCAATATCCCTCTGGCACTTGAAATATTAATATCTGTATCACCACAAAAGTTTATAGACATCCCTTCTTATATTTTTACTCTTTCAATACTTAGTTATCTAAGGTAGGAACACGTTATTTATTTTCTTTTCTTTTCTTTTTACCTTTGCCAGGTAAAATGAATTTCAAAGGTACCAGGTAGCAAACACGTATAAAACGTATCGCTTGGACCCTAGTGTGCTCCCATATTCCTCTTGTATAGGCAAGAATATTAGCAATGGGATTATATTCGTCTCAATTAATATGAATAATTTTGACTGTACTTTGTATATTTTGCATAAGACTAAAGAAATTCAATTGAGCGCATCACATTTTATTTTTATTGCTTCTGGTTTTCCTGATTCTACGCTCCCTATTCGAATTAATTATTAACAACTATACCGCTCGCAAAAATTAAAAGCATATGAAAGCTGGCCAATGATCAAGCGGAGCGCTGTTGCTAAGCGTAGTACGTGCACCTGCAGAGGTTCCTTGTATATAAGAGCAGTTTTACCCGCCAACAAAGGTTTTGGCTATTCTTACCGTAATTAAACAACACATTAAGTATTCCTAAAACATTAAGATCCTACCTTGACACACTTCACAACAGTGGAACAGCAAGCACGGTTTCCATTCCAGTAATTCGCTTTCCAACTTCATGGATCTTTCCCGGAGGAAAGTGATTCGGCACAGAAGGTCATGATACTTGTCTCTGAGGAGACAAGTGTTTCAAGCAAGAATCAGAACTTCAACACCAGCCTTAAATAAGCTGCTTATTACACACAGAGACTGTTCTACATCACCTAAATTTAAAATGGAGGTTGATTATGTATTTACTCAAATATAATGTGAATGGTGTTATATTTAGCAGTTTTACATTATATGTATATGATGTTAAAATATCAGCTTCGCTTCATATGAACTACATTTGTGAAAAGAAAACAATACAAGGAATCGCTTATTATCGATAGATAGTATCTCAGGTGTGACTAAAAGAACATATTACGTGTTAGTAATCAAGTATAGAACAAAACATATCAGATTGAAATGCTATGGTGGGAACATGATCTGGTACACAATAATGCAAAAGTTGTCCGATGGAGAAGGGGTTGGAGAGGCAAGGGGAACAACAGCCTATGCTCGATTAGTTTAGCTTAGTGAGAGGAAAGGTCAAGCTTACCTACTAATCAACACTGACGTTCCTCTCCACCGACCACAGGAGGCAGGTGACCACGAACGTAATAATGTGTAAGCCTGCCTTTAAGCAGTCAACCCAGAAATAATAACAATGATGATGAGATTTATAATAATGTTAATTATAATGATGATAATTATGATGATAATAATGATGGTACTAATGATGATGATAATAGTGATGATGACAATGATAATAACAATAACAATTGATCAGGATGATTTATGTGCTGCCATTCTGATCCGAATTTTGTGAGTTGAAGCCCGGTCTAGTTCAATGGCTGCTACGTGTAGCAGCATCATATCAGTTTTACTGACATTTAAGGAAGTCCGTGAAACCTCCGACACGGTGACACTAACGTGATTTTGTATCTGAACTGCCATTAAACAAAACAATTATTTTATTTATTTTGTTGTTCGTTAAAAGTCTAATGTATATATATTATGTCCATATAAGTGGTTCTTGAAAACTGTAACTAAGGAAATAATTAATGTATTTATTTTCGGAACAAGATGCACTTAATTTTAAATACCCCGCAGTTAAATAATATATTAATTATCGCTAACCTATGAAAGGCAGAAGTATTTCGTTCCAGATAAAACTACTTTGGGTATTGGAAATGCATTTAAAGACAAGAAAGAGAGATTAAAATGGTTGAGGTTTGTCTGTGCGAGAGAGAGGGGAGAGAGAGAGGAAATAACGTCATTAAAAAGGATCGATTAATACCTAAGTTGATAGTAGAGTGTTATATAAAACCACCTACGTTTCATGTGGCAAAATTGTTTTTATTTTCCATTGTGGCTTAAATAGCTGTGCACCGAAATCGCAGGTCAGGTATAAGGAAACTATACCGTCCTGGCGCAACTAATTGATAAGAAAGTTACCCTCCCTTCCATAGGTCAGTTTGCACGCATCGGAATACAGTTGCTGGCATCTGTACGAAAAATGCTTTTAATTAAGCTCAGTTAGTCTTAAGTATACATAATTTTGCAAACCTCACAAACTTAAAACAAACATTATAAAAATTATTTATGGGGTTTTATTGGGAACAAAATATGAACGCATTAAGCTGAGCTCTGGTTTTACGTTTATGTAGTTAATGAATAAACTATATAATTTGGAATCCCTTCCATGTTCTATCTCCTTTAGACCGTTGGGGAGCCATTTTGTGTTATGCTTCCTTTTTATCTGCTTTACTCTAAACGATCGACATTAACTACATTTTACGATGGCAATTCTTTGATAGCTGCGTCACGCTAACTGCAATGGGAAACTGCACATTTGTGACGTATTATTTTTATGTGACTTTCTGGATGGTCTTTCCACAGAGACCATGCCGGGCGGTACAAGCTTTGTAAAAAGTTGCTAACATAGGTGTACTTTTGTTGAAATGTGCACATTCAGTACCAAAATAATATAATAATCTAAGATAGTCACATAAAGGGACTTTATCCCGATTTTTATAATATTATACACTCAAAGGACTTCAGTAAGTTGTATCAAACCTGAAGGTCACTATGATTTGTTTATTCTCTAGATATATACGTAATGCACACCAGACTATCGCAGTATAGAATAAAAGTAACATATCATTCGTTTAATTTGTTATTAAATGCTCTGATTAATAAGTCCACCAGAGGCGTATGCATATCTAAAATTGACACTTAAAGCAGTAAACACAGCGGCACAAGGTACCGATGCCCCATCAAAGTCTAGCACTCAATTGCTGCACACAGCTGACGTCCTGTGTTGGATGCAGAATGAAAATGGGGAAGTGATTAGAGTCCCGAGTTTCACTAGCCCATTGAACATGATCTTCACAACCTGAAGCCAGCAATTTTCCCTCAAGTAGCTTCTCAATTGGCCTACCAGGGACCACGAGGCTGAGTGCGTGCCTTAGAGGTCCTTCATTTGCAGAAAATTCCCATGCTGTACCTGGAATCGAATGGCATGGTAAGCAGCTATGCTATGAGATGACAAACAGACCAAGTATAAGTATTTAGCTAATCGGAAAATGTGAATGTCATTCATTACAATAAGCTATACCTGTAAATCGTACTATTGCAGTTTATGTATTTACTTCGAAATTCATTTAATAGTATGTTTGCTGTAATATTTGCAGAAATGCAATTGACTAACCCAGTATTCGGCTAGCGAATAAGTTAATGTACGAAAAACTTCGTTTAGATTGGTCGCTCGAACCGAATACCTTGTGAATGCAAGTCACAGCATTACCGCCTGAGCCACCCCGCTCGTTATTAAAAAAGTCATTAAAACAGAATAATTGAAAGAAATGAATTCAAAGATTTTTCAAATTCTCAATCACTTTTCAGATACATGTCTTCTAGGCAATTTTTATATATTTGGGTTTTACTTCAGATATGCCACTACTCGACTGGACAATTAAGCTGCTATTATTATTATTATTATTATTATTATTATTATTATTATTATTATTATTATTATTATTATTATTATTATTATTATGATGATGATGATGATGATGATGATGATGATG
This sequence comes from Mantis religiosa, assembly GCA_030765055.1. Classification (NCBI taxonomy): domain Eukaryota; kingdom Metazoa; phylum Arthropoda; class Insecta; order Mantodea; family Mantidae; genus Mantis; species Mantis religiosa. The sequence goes on along the minus strand of CM060952.1, from coordinate 50,579,584 downwards.
ATGATGATGATGATGATGATGATGATGATGATGATGATGATGATGATGATGATGATGATGATGATGATGATGATGATGATGATGATGATGATGATGATGATGATGATGATGATGATGATGATGATGATGATGATGATGATGATGATGATGATGATGATGATGATGATGATGATGATGATGATGATGATGATGATGATGATGATGATGATGATTATGATGATTATTATGATGATTATTATGATGATTATGATGATGATTATGATGATTATGATGATGATTATGATGATTATGATTATGATTATTATTATTTATTATCATCATTATTATTATTTATCATCATCATTATTATTATTATTTATTATCATCATCATCATTATTATTATTTATTATCATCATTATTATCTTGACGATGACGATGGCGATGACGATGACGACGGCCACGGCTACTATTACGATTATTATTGTTAGTGGCTATTGTAGTGGTAGTAATGTTATCGTTGTCGTTGTTGGAGTTAAATACAGTGCGATCCATATAAACTTGAACCATTTCAATAGACCATAACTTTTGAACCAATAATGGGACACTAGTGCAAATTTGGGAGAATATAATACACAATTGGGAAATTACATTTCACTATTTACCTCTCAGAGAAAATGTTGGAAGTGTCCTCCACCAGTACCTGTTTGCACTTGTCTCACCATTTTCCCTGAGGGGTAGGTACAGGTCAGGTGATCTTTGCGGTATTTCAATTCGTTGTCCTTCTGTATGGTCCGCCATCACCAATTACTTTCAGGAAGATTTTCTAATAAAGTAAGCATTGTTGTCCTTATTAGCTTAGCTTTTGTCTATATTTGATCAAGCGGTCTAACCACGTTTTCCTTTGCTCATTACACATGCAGTAAGGTCATAATAAATATAAATTGCTGTTTGAAAGGGTATTCGTTCATTCTGAGACTTGAGGATTGGAGGAGTGAAGTAAAAAAGAAATTTTGCGATAGATGAGAAACCTCACACCCTTTATTTTTAATTATAGTAATGTAAATATATTACAATTTTTCTAAAAGTATATTGTAACGACCTAACCTTAGTTTGTAAAAATTAAGGAACACGTGGTCAGGTCGAACACGGGAGCAAACACTCAGAGCAGAACTACATGCTTTGGCGAGAGGTTGGGGTTTTTCTATAAAGATTTAATTTCTACAGTGGTAGGGTAAGGCTAATTAAATGTGGAATTCACTACAACAAGCAGATTACAAAGGCAGCCATAACGGCCATTTACCTGTCCGAAGGGGAGTCGCCTACAGACACATGTTACTCAGCCAAGAGCCCATTTAAGAGAGAGCGTCTATCGCTTACAGATTATTCATCTAGTCATAAAAAAGGGGAGGGAGTAACGTTACACCTACTGTTTGAGACACCAGAGTGTAATTAATAGTCATTTGTGACTATATTACTTCATAGAGTTGCAACTGCCGGTTATAGGCATTGCTCACAGAGTACCTATATAATATGACCCCATTTGGTCTAAACACTAAAGAGTTTTTATATAAAGCTGTAAGCATAGAAATGCTAAAATATCGGTTATGTGATTGCGAGATGTATATTTATAATGACTGGTATGTCAATGATCCTAATACCAAGTGATACATCAAACCATTCGTATATCATTGATCCATATGTCAATTATGTGTAAACGAGTTGTCAAATCATTCCTATATCACTAATATCGTATATCATTGTCAGTTATTATGCAGTGTCAAATTACTCGTATGTCATTGATATTATTCGACAAAGCGTTGAGGCGTAATGACCTGAAGGTGACTAGCGCTGTGATCGCCTCTTATCGGGTCTTATTTGGTCGATTAGAAGAGTGAAATATTAGTAAGTTCATGTACAGTAAGTTACGAAACAGAAATAGAGCGATTCGAAGCTGCATGTGTCTACAGTTTGATTTTTAAAAGAAGACACGTGAAGGTCATCTGTTTCTCACGTGAGGTTCCGCAGTGTTGCCCAACAGCAGACAGGAATAATGAAGATATCCCCTTTCTTTATCCTCTCAACACTTGAAACATAAACAAGGGTTCGAGCTATCAGAGTATGTGATTCATTAATATGTTTGATATAACTTTGTCCCGTTTTCATGTATCACTCCGCGTGCAACCATCTTCCCTCTCATCCTAATTGGCTAATGCTTTCGCGCCATAGGCCATAGGCGGTGCCTTCGCGTCACATTCAAACCTGTAGTAAACGTCATAATAATTGTCAGGAAGATATATAAGAATAAGAATATGAAGACATGCAAAAATAATTAAGTTTATAATGAAACTGAGCAAGTTGAAACTGAATGAATGAGCAGTGAAGCTGCAACAAATTTATAAGAGAAGCCTTCAGCCTTTTCCGCTGAGATATTTTAAAACCAGCACACATACCTTGCAAAAATGCTTGTTTTTCAGTCTTAAAGGTCGTGTTGTGCCATTCTTGTGTGTCCTTCATTCACCCAAGTCTCGTCAAGGTAGTAAATTTTGCGATATGTATCTAGGTAGAATCTGATTGTCCTTAAATAACGTCTTCGCCACACAACAATATCGCCCCTGGAGTGGTAAGTTTTCCTCTTGTCTCAATTTCATGTCGTGATGTTCCTACGCATCTAATACTCACACCTGTAAGTTCAAGGCACAGCTGTTCGACTTCTCTCACTGACAAAGACGGTTTCTTCTCTGTGAGTGCATTAAACACATGCAACACAATTCTCTTTTCGCCGCTTTGTAAAGGCTTTCCCTTGCGATGCTTAGCCGAAAAACTGGCGCTAGACTCTGCCATTATACATATAATAAGTACACGCACAATAAACGATCAATAAAATAATCTAGCTCTCGCACTCGCCACAACACACCTTCGTATGGTAATATATGACTACTCCAGTTCAAAACAAGGTCAGTGATAAGTCATATAAACAAATGTCATCACTACCGCTAAATCACGTGTTATCTTGCCATATGCTTCAGAGCAAAGAAACCTCCTCTTTTCTTCGTTTAGGAATTAACATGCATTTCAGATAAATCAACTCTGTTGCGTAATATATTTAGCTCAAAAAGTTACGAAAATATAAATTTGACAATTCTCTTCCAACATATAAAGATATATCACCACGTTAAATAACGAAGTAATTTTTACCACACAACAGTCTATACTGCAATAGCAGCCAACGAGAGGTAATAAGGTCACGTGACCGTTAAGGGAGACGGGGCAAGCTTATGTGAAACAAGGATTAGTTTAACCAATCTGGCAACCTTATTTTACGTTACCATAGCAACGACCTTCCCCTCTTACTCTTCGCGTCCCTTGCTTGAAGACCTTCACGAATTTTCTTACAAAAATCAGACTGTATATGATATGTTTACTCGCACCTGCCGATGTATGATACATCGCTGTCCAGAAAACATGATTACATATGAACTATGCATACACTGAACTCACCGTGTATGTGCGATAAGCTGGGGTAAACATCTCTGTGTTGCGAATTTTTTCCCATACGCTTTCTCGCTTTGCGATGTAGTACATACGTGTACAGAGGTAGTTTTAGAATAGCGTATAATGTTGTGTAGTAGTTTATGGTCGAGTCCACTTATTTGTAAGAGAAAGGATTGTCAGGTTAGTCATCTGTCATTTAACCCACTAGCTATATTAGCAGTCGGCTGATGAAATCAGGGGTCTTAACCCCACAATTGATTTGCATGATATCACACGCACACATCCGAGTAAGCTCACGCCCCACCTCTAAAAAGTACCTCTGTATTTATCGTTGAAAGATGTGGTATGCCAAATGTTAAGAAGGGCTTTTGAAGCCTCATCCCTGAATAATTAGCTATTCCATCTGTAATCGGAAAACCAAGCCTATAGCTGGACAACTCGCATTATCGTTTACATACCAATTTTCACAATATAAGTCTCATGATTTGAATTTAATAACGCAATTAGTTTCTAATTTATGAGTAAAAATTTAACTTCAAACAAATTTATACAGTCTAATTGGATGCTCTGTGCTCTGGAAAGCTTATTACAAATTGGATTACGAATTCAGAGATGATGGGTTAGCGATTTCTTAACATGGAGGATAATCCCCCTTGTATTCTCATTAGTTGTAGGGAGAAATCACCTGTTGCATTGATATGGATCAGAAATGAATTGACTAAATCTTATTAGCATGTTACTTCTTTCTCTAAGTAAATAAATAATTCATCAGCAAGATATTGAAATTCTTAAATTAAGTGAGACTGTTTCCATTTTTGGATTACAAACTGCAAACGCGGTGATTCTTTCAGATTCTGATTGGATGCAAATGTATACTGAGAATCTTCCAAAGATCTATTTTGCATTGCCATGTACCATTGCATCTATGCACTTGGGAGAAGAAAATGTGATTCTTTCTACTTAGTTATTTTCCCGCTACATATATTTTACCAATTCTAGGTTCTACTTAGGCTTCATTACTGTCTATATAATGTACTTAGAAAATTACAAGAAACCAACATGGATCAATGTACAATGCTAATATTGATATGAAGCGAACAAGCGAACTTATAAATAAGTTATTCTCTTAAAGAATTCTATTCTGATCTGTAAGAAATAAGTAGATTGGTAAAACATGAATGGCAACTTGGTCTTGTAAATAGAAGAGTGGATGAGAACAGAAATATGTTTTACCGCTGAATTATTCGTATCAAGAGACTGACAAGGATGTATTTCTTAACTTCAAATGTTTATTAGTCCATAACTATTTACCATCAAAATAGATATAACTAAAGTATATCGTCATTTTTTTCTTTTGTTAATGCAAAATATCACCTATATGGTGCATAATCAAATGAACTGATAATGTATTTTCCTTAGCGCCTTATTAAAGTATTGAAAATATTAGTAGCCTAGGTAGTATTTGTGCTATACAATAGAACATAATAAAATATAATTTTATAAAGTCTGTGATATGTTTCCCTATAAGAGAGAATTTACGGACGGGATTCGGCTCTTCAAACAGGCAGATCTTTTGTTCTATGCCTCAAGTAGGGCTCCCATATAGGAAGGATGAGGCGAGAGGAGAGAAGGGATGGTCTATTCCAGAGAGCCACGACAGCAGAGGACAGGTACCCAATCATGGTTGGTTGGTTACTAATACGCCCCCTATGACAGCCTTGGCCTTGGGGGTAACCTCGCCCCACCACGGGATCTCTTGGGCCCATTTCTCAGGGGAAGGCACCCAGAGGGCGGTGTCCATTACATCCAATGATAGGGCGATAGTGAAAATGACGGTGAGGCGGGAGGACGTACAGCTTATATACCGTGGACTGGGAACCACGTTGGGCATTGGAGACACTTCACATGTGCTAGACAGAGGGTAAGCTGGGGATAGGGCTGACTTAAAGTTGCCAGCCCAGAGCTGGGAATCAAACTCGCGACCGTTTGCACGGGAGGGACCCAATCATTGACGAACTTGAAAGAGCCTTGTACAGCAGACAGCCCACCTGCCGTGGTTCTGGAACATCCCACTAAGCCGGCTTGCAGATCAGGGACCTTCCTGCCAGAAGACGAAGGTGTTTATCAAGAGCATATCATCCTGACATGGGACGCCGAGACTCCCGCCGACACTCTTACCCTGAAAGAGCCTACCAGGTGATATGAAATGATAACGGAAGTGAAGTGGAGGGACAGGACATTCGGGGGATGTAACGAACCTACAAAGGATTTGCCTGGCGACCCCGGGAAGCCCCCGAAAAGCACATGTGTCAGTTAGCCCGGTCAGCGAAGTAAACTTGGACCTCTCGAGTGTGGCCCACAGACGAAACCGCCTAAACCATCCCGCTCGGTGTAAAGAACATAATACAATCTTAAAATCGATGGCATGTTTCGGGATGAGGTAAACAGCTTCTAAATTAAATTGCTAGAATTATGAAACCGAGAATGATGCAAGTGATAGAATTACCCAAATTAAATAATTTTGAATTTTCTATTTCAACGTAACTACAACTCAATATTTGTCTATTTGGCTATTTTGTTCCTTAATTTAATATCGTAGTTTTTGTATATATAAATATTTCATGCTTACTAAAATAACCAGTCAACTATTTTTATAACATGTTTCGTGACCTGAAGGGCTGTTCTGCCTATTTTGTAGCGGGAGGAGATCTTCCTAACGTTTTTCGTACTGTTACTAATGAAGGTTATTTATTCACACTGTTTCTTTATAAGTGGCTAAACTCAGCGTAACATTTAACATCTCACTCTCTGAACCAATGACAATATATCTGAGGAAATGTGTAATATCGCTGTTTCTTTCCCGACGTCAAGAGCGGCATTGTTCTGTATAATAATAAAACAATGGCTTCTTAACACAATAATCCTACGGTAAATGGTTTACTACCGCTAAAACGATCATTTCAGTGTTCGCTCATCGCTTTGTTTATTAATACGATAGCTTTATTGTTTCCTACTTCCCACGCAGAGAAAACATAGTAATGACATAAGCACATTGAATTAATTTAATCATTAACGAAACAATAGCCTGCTTGGCAAACATATATAACAGCATCAAATTGTAAAACGTAATTCAAGAGTGAAGTTATGTGTACTTAAAGGTGATAATGGGAAACGACCAGGGGTGGCTTCTGAGGTTGTGCCGCTGAGCCATGTTACCATCTGTATGAAAACGAAAGAAAGAGAAGTGTATAGGAATTGCGAAAAAAAAAAATTGTTTCCGAGTACCTGCTTCCTCGTGTGAATATGCGCGTTAAACGCAAGCGCTCCCTCTGGGTTGTTTTCTGTGGCTTGGTGCCGATTCCAGAACGGAACCGTCCTCGCTCATAAGCGCCTGTGTTAAGGGCAAGGATGTCTGCTTATACACGGCTTCTTATGGGAGCAGGTAGTGCCGAGATTTCTCTGGCGCATAACTTACGCTTTATCCGCTAGAGTGCAGTAAAGCACGGGACTTAGATACCTGTCTCTCTGTCACGTAATCGTACATGAACGGTTCGTATCACATTCTCCATGAACTGTATTATCAAAGTTTTACTGTGCTCGTTACACCTGTGCGCAACAAGAGTACGGATGTAATAAATATCTATTTCCGTTTCCCTGTACGTTCTGTTTGGTACAGTATATTATAAAATAGGATGGATTATTGATAAGATTACCTAAATCGTTCGAAATTGGTACACATATTAATATTTTAACAACCCTTATTTTTTCATTCATTTATTTATTATTTATTGTCTATTCATTCATTCATTATATATTATTTATTTATTTAACTTATTTATGGCTCTGTCAATACAATGCCTCACCGGCCGCCTCTGGAAACGACATAACAAGTATTCTGTAACTGAAAAATGCAAGTTAGAGAAGCCATGTTTATACTTCTTATTTCGAAAGGAGTAGATTTAGTAAAGTTAACATATTGGATAGGTTTTATTTTATGTATTATATTGTTTACCATTTTTAAGTAGTAGATAAAGTTCAAGTCATATAACTTCATTATTCAAGATGCCAATAAATGCGCCTAGTTTCATCTTCTTGAAGTCTGCTTTATGACAGAATATCAGATTATGAAAATATTCCAGGTGTGTCAGCCGCGCCTTATTCTTTTGGAAGGAAGCTCACCAATCAAATGGCATGTGAACCTTTTTCAAGTTTTGCACTTACTAACTGTATTGCTTGTCGTTCTAGAAAAAGGAATGCGCAAAATTTAGGGGAATAGTTGTTTAAGGGATAAAACGTACTGCTCGCTAAAGTACACCTCAAACACATACAACTCCTTTACTGAGAGTAAATTCCGGTTACCAGCCGATTTTGCAAACGTTTTAGAAGAGTACACGTGACAAAGTAATTCAGTAAACGCCTCGTATATTATGGACCTATCATATGAGTACACTAACAACATCAGCTAAACTGAAAAGGGCGGATTCTTGTACTTAAAGCAGGGTTTGTCTGTCCAAAAATTAGAGACACGCCTCATTCATTATGGGCGAGTACAGTCAAAACGATCATATTCTTAAACAACGGTTTATTTACATTTTTGCTTAAACTACGTCTCGTGCAACACAATTAACGTGCATAAGGGCTTTTGCCATTTATGTAGTAATATTAAAACACCCAGCAAATGATTAAAAGTGTCTTAAAAGGCTAAATCAAGTTCAAGAACTTGTGAGGTGCCAAAAAGTGTAGTCCCAGGCTTACAAGTCGTATTACTAAACCCAAGCAAGTCTAGACATAGCTCAATGAGATGATCTCTCCTGTGCCCTAACCCCCAATGACGCAGGTTTGAGTCTCAGCATTGTAATTATTTTTTATGTTCATCATAACATGGATACTACATTCATAGTAATTTAATTATAAAGTTCCTGAGGGCATGCGCTAACCAAGACGGTCATCAGTTCAAGCACATGCTTCGTTCAAGGAGTCGTGTTCCAGGAATACAAAAAGGGCCATACCAAACTCTGGAGCTGTAATATCCACGTTTTCTGTGTTCAAATGTGTATAAATGTTCCTAATTTCAATTGCACCTACCCGTAGGTGTGTTTAAACAACGACCTATTTGTAGTTCAGCAATAAAAACGTAAAAAATTGCACAAAAATAAATAAAACAATTAAAAATAATAACAGTTTATAGAATAATAATTGCAAATTGTATTACACGGTAAAAAATTGTATAGGTACCAATACAGAGGATTCGAACCACCGTGACAGCAGACAGATGACATCGCAGTTTTGCGCTCGTTCTAACTGAGCTACCTAGGAAAGTCTGACATATGCATTTCGTCTATATTATTGTCACCCAATTATCGGAAGGCACGGCTGACTGGCAACTGAGTGAGCGACAGGAGGCATTCAGCCCACGCCTATCCATTTATCTTGTAGCGTTTACTGAGGGGATGGTTGGAAAAGCATCATTAGGCATTGTACCGTCTCTTTCCCCTCCCCCTGACGTCTGGAACAATCGGGATGATGTTCCGGGCCGCGAAGCTGCCAGAAACAGTGATCTTCCTATATAAGAGCTACAGTGCGCGAGTAAGTAAGTCAGTTTCTTGGCGAACAGCCGTGAAGAGCGCAGTACTAGCGAACGGATTTTTTTTTTTTTTTTTTTTTTTTTTCAATTTACGTCCTCCAACGAACGTCATATCGGACGATGAATGGAAGGAGTGAAATGATGTTCAAATGAGACCAGGGTCCATAGAGCTTAGAGTTACTCGACATTCGTCTTTGAGGATAAGGGAAAACCCTGGAAAAAACCTTATCCAGGTAACTCGCCCTGACCGAGGTTCGAACTCGGGACCTCTTGAACGTGAGGCAGACATTCTACCACCACGCTACCAAGGCGGGCTAGCGAACGGACTGGAAGACTGCGTACGTGTATCAGAGAAGTTGTTCGTAATTGCGAGTGTGGAATGGACCTGTGACAAACGAACTGGTGGATTGTAATTGTGTGCGCTAAGTAATTCTATGTAATCGGCAAGTGTTCCAACTGTAATTCGGTGGAAATATAGAACATTTTGAGTTTGTGCAGTTGGACTTTTAATTTCACAAAACCACAAAGTCACAATATGTTCCGACGGAGATATAGGCTGCCGATATGACGATTGCTCTTAAAATCGGGGTAGAAATGGTACAAGTAAATATAAATAAATAGATAAATATATAAATAGATAAATACAAAAATAAATAAATAGATAAATACAAAAGTAAATAGAAAAATAAATCTTATTATACTTCATTCTCTTCATTTCCAAATTACTATTCAGTAATTGCTCTGCTTCTATCGGTATTAAAATGGTATTTTTATTGAAATATGGCGATCTAAAAGCACAGTAAAGCACCTATTCTGTTGCGGATGGAGTTGTTTGTACCAATACTCCTTTGGTTTTACACGTTTCTAATGACAGTGTTAATTCTGTGAAATGTTCTAGACGTTCCATCTTACCACTGTAGCTCTCCATCTGAAAAGTACAGAACATATCACTATCTCACTCGTCAGTGGACAATTGCTGGCAGGGACGTGTTTGAAACGCAGTGTTCCGTGATTTTACTAGCACCCCCAGCAGCTACTGTTTCACGCCACTTTGCACAGCAGTTTTTTCCCTCGCTTTCGACGGCACTTCAACAGTGAATAATTTTTCTTTATTTTTCTGTGTGTGTGCGGGCATGTGTGTGTATGTCAACAAACATTTAAATATCGGGACAAGCGCAGCATAAGGTCATACCGTATTGTCAACGAGAGCGTAAAACTTTCCTGCCAGCTTTTTTTTTTTTTTTTTCGTTTCAGTGTTTAGTAAAAAAAAATTAACTGCAGCCGACCAGAGAAGGAGTATTAGATAAATCATTAACATTGAATAGGTTTTGTGAAGAGTTATTCGGTAGATGTTTAATTGCTTTATTAGTTGCTTATGCAATTATCATTAAATGTATTATGTTCTATATTTTAATGTAGTTCCTAGTGTCATATACTTAGATTATTTATGCTTATTGAAAAAGAACAAGAGTAAATATTGGGTTGTCTCTTAAGTAATGACGGTTTGTTGATTTTGGAGTTTTGAAAAATTTATTTGGTTTCTTTTTTTGGCGATACTATTTTAGCAAGTAATTCTTACGTTGTAAATTTTGAAGCAGTGTGGCCTATTCTCAGGGTAGAGCAATTTTATCCTCAGGGTATGCGTGGATAGGTATGTGAGTAAGGATGGGTCTAATGACACTGGAATGCTAGTTTCAGACTGACTTAATGACTGCTTCTTTTAGTCATCACATCAAACCCCAAGTTGCCGAGCAAGGGTTACCAAGATATCACTGTTCAGGGTTACTATATGTCAAATGCATATTGTCACAAGCGACTGTATTAATTTATACTAATAATAGTTGAGGTGACTTCAGTAGTACGTGTGACGTCTCTCCCACACACCATCACTTGTTGGTTAAACTTGTATAAGCCGGATGCTTGCTCTATCTCTTTTGGACTAGCTCTTGGCTAGGCTACACGCATCTGGAGTCAACCTCTTGAGGGAAGGTAAATGGCCTTTATGGCCATCTTTGTAATTTGCTTATTTGTAGTAAATATTCTTTTTAAGTGAACTGCAATGTTAATTAATGTCCCTCCTATCTTTTGTAGTTCTTTTGTAATTAAATAGAAAAGGCCAACCTCTCGCAAGGTATAGATAATCCCCCCGTGTACGATCTGGTCATGTGTTCTTTATCCTGTGCAACCCATAGTTAGATCGTCACAATATTAAGCGATAACACTTAATTCGTTATTTACGTAGGAACCGATAGATATCTTCTCTCATCGCTTCTGGTCTACCTTCATCCAGGACAGAACCAGGTGACCGTCTTAATGGGCCGCCAGCCACGGTCTCTCTGTCCTCACTATAGCTGCGTGTGTGTGACTTTCACCCCTCGAAGCCCTGTTTTATTCGCACCAAAGTTCCCTTTGTGACTATTTTTCCATTGTAATTATTAGTCTTGGTCATGCAATTATTAAGGGTCCGAACAATGCCCTTTCAAACAGAGTCAAGTGTTACCCACTGAGAATTCCTGCTAATAACGTCCTTTCTTCCGTTTCTTTTGTTAAAACTATTCAACCCAATGCACCTGCACGTGTTGTAACAATGATAAAATACAACTTTGAAATCCATTACGATTCTTTACTAATTGCATCTCTTAAACTCGGTATCCCTATTTAGAGGATGCCATGGCTAGTGTTGCATACATTGCGAGCATGTATGAGTATTTAGTTCTTAATGTGACTTTGTGGGTTCGTGAAATTAAAAGTCCAGTTGCACAAACTCAAGATGTTCTTTATTTCCACCGATTACAGTTGGTACACTTGCCGATTACATAGAATTATGTAGCGCACACAATTACAATCCAACTGTTCATCTGCCTCAGTCCACTCCACACTCACTATTACCTACAACTCTCTCTAAAGCTGACTAAAAACTCCTCTGATACACGTACGCAGTCTTCCAGTCCGTTCTCTAGCACTGTGCTCTTCACGACTGCTCACCAAGAACTGAACTGACTCGTCCACTGCAGCCCTTACATAGGAAGATCGCTGTTTCTGGAAGCTTCGCGGTCCAGAACATCATCCCGACTGTTCCACACGTCAGGGGGAGGGGAAATAGACAGTACAGTGCCGATGATACTTTCCTAACCATCCCCTCAGTTAGTGCCACAATATAAATGGGTAGGCGTGTGCTAAATGCCTCCTGTGTACCACTCAGCTGTCAGTCGGTCGTGCCTTCCGATAATTGGGATAATTGGGTGGCAATAAACAATAAAATGGAGATAAAGTTTGAGCTTAGAATTCTTCTAAAGCATTAATGGAAACAGGATTATAAAGCCGCTGCCACAGCTCGAAGAATATGTGAAGTGGAAGGAGAAGGTGACGTTAGTAGGCATCTGGCACAACGACGGTTCCAGCGTTTCAACAATGGAGACGAGAACACTAAAGGTTTACCACGTTCTGGAAGACCTTAGGTATGGAATATTGAGGATACACGTCAAGTTTTGCGAGAAAATCCGCTAAAATATACCCGTAGGCTTTCAGAAGAACTTTATACATCAAAATATACCATACATCACCACATTTAAGTTACCTACAGTAGCTGCAGATCGGTACCTCATGAACTGACACCTCAAAAGGCTGAACATACTGTATATCTGTCGTCAGCTTATCCGTAATCCCATGGATAATAGATTTTCCAGGACAATTGTCATTTGTGATGGAAAAGGGTATATTATCAAAACCCTGTTGTCTCGAAACAGTGACTTGATCCCCGCCAACCTGCCAAAGTCATCGTTAAAGAAAATCAGTTCGGTCCCAAAGTAATTTTGTGTCTCTGGAGGAATTTTGAAGGTGTGATTCACTGAGAGTTTGTTCCAAGCGGGCGTGCAATTGATGCGGATCTTTTTTCTTAACATTTGGAACGAGTTCAAGAAAATTTGTAACGGAGGTACCAGCAATAGTTAACCGAAATAGTCTTCTATTGGAACAGGACAATGCAACACCCCATACTGCTAGCACACCCAACACACAGCCCTGATTCCGCATCATCAGGTTATCATCATTTTCGATCCATTGCTCATTTTCTACGTATAAGAAATTTGCTGTTGTTGTTGTTGTTATAAATGCTAGGCTTTGGCAATAAAGCCATTAGCTATCTTGCTCTCCAATATTTCTGTGTACTGGGTCCGGCAGGTAGGACTTCACAGGTTAAAAGATGTTCTTCAGTCATTTCCTCCTCTTTGTTGCACAGAGGACAATTTGGTCTTATATAAATTCCTATTCTGTATAAGTGTTTGGCCAAATAATCATGTTCCGTAAGTAATCTAAAATTTGCTACTGCAGATTTTCGTGGAATTTCTGGAATAATTTCTGGATTTTTAATTACAATGTTCCAATTTTTATCTTTGGCTTTGTTAGATATTGATCGGTTTTGTTTGTTTTTATACCTATTTTTTATTAATCTTTTTGTGGATGTAAAGGCTAAGTTTTTACTTTTGTTCTGAATTAAATTTGCACCTTTTTGGCAAGAAAATCAGCTGATTCATTTCCAGCAATTCCACAATGTGCAGGTATCCACTGTAATATAATTCTTTTCTGTAGTTTTTGAAGTCGTTGGATCATTTTGTGACATTCTTTAATTTGGATTGACCTCATTTTATATGAACTTATTGCACATAGTGCTGCTTTAGTATAGGAACTTATGACAGCATTTTTTAATTTATCTATTCTGTATAGAAGGTGTTCGAGTGAAATATGAATAGCTGTTACTCCTGCATCAAAATTTGTTGTATGGTATTCTGCTGGTTGATAGAATGAGAACAGTGCACACTTAATTCCTGTTCCTGAGTTGTTGTGCAAGTAAAATCCATCTGTGTAGATATGTAACCATTCTTCAGGTGGCTATCTATTGTTCACAGTTTCTAATGCTAGTGCTTTTAGTACAGGTTTGAAAGTTTCAGATTTTATAACTATTTGTTCTTAATCTACTATTAAAACTATTTGTTCTAATTGAATATTAATTGGTCAAAAGTCAGTGGGTGTTCTTTGATTAAAATGTTTTCTTTAGTATTAGGAAGATTCAGATCTGTTTTTAGTTCCATAACTTAGTGTAGGAAACTTGTTTGTGTTTTCATCTTGATTGGTTGTAGTAATCTTTTCTCCCATTTTGTTGTTTTTAACCGCAACATTTTTTCATGTTGTATTAGTGCCTGCTCCTCTAAAGTTAGATGTATTGGATAGTTCCGAGTTAAGGCTTGCATTCTCGTTATCGGAGTTATTTTTCTGCACCGGTTATTAGTTGCAGGGCCTGATTTTGGCATACTTCTAGGTGATTTATGTTAGAACTGTTTGCTGTAATTATTACGTCTGCATTATAAAGAAGTATTGGCTTGATAAATGTTTTGTATGTGGTGTTCAGTGTCTCCCGATTACTGCCCCACTTGATTCCAGCTAATATTTTCAAAATTGAAAATTGTTTTGTTGATTTGTTTACTACTGCTTCAATATGATGTCTCCAAGATAATTTTGAACCAAATAATTGTTCAAAAATTTCAATTGGAAGAAATTTTGTCAACCTTGAAGCATGCACTGCTGTCACTGGCGTCACCGAATTCTTTGCATCAAAAACCATGGAGTGGTATCATGGTGGGATAAAAAACGTCGCTGAACAATGTCTCAAGACCATAGAATCAAATGGGCTATCGTTTGAAAATCAGTTAATTGCTTGGCAGAACACATTTTAAGTAATTGTTTTTCTTAAAGAAAACGACATTACCTATGAGATATCACCTATATTAAAAAGGAAACAATTTACTGAATATATACATTTAATAAAGTCCTGTTTTTATTGCTCTCCATAAGGCGTAAATTTTATATTACTTCCAGCTTTGCATGATTTCTATCCTTTTATTTATTTATTTGTTACTTCTTCTGGGCTTTCACATTATGACTTGTATAATGAAAGCCACTTTAAACGATTTTATACAAAATTGAGATTTCCAGCTTGCATAACGATGCAGTATTGTCATTCTGTAACAGATGTTTTAGGCAAAATTATTGCCTCTCGGGTGTGTTAATTTTCGTGAACTTTGGCTGTCTCCATCTCTCACAGTTTCAATTTATGTATTAGCACAGTACATCCTTAACTCACTAGTAACCCATAGTTTAGTATTTAAGCACGTTAGCGGTCGTGCAAAAATGTTGTATAACTTTACCGAAGTTTAAAAGCTAGAACACCATCACCTTAACTTCTTTAGCGCTAATGACGGACTGTTCTATATATAAAGTTGTATATGGCATAGATATTTAACATTAATATAGTACGATGAATACTCTTATCACTGACTTGCAATCTGTTACGCTAGTAAGAGTCTAATTTGGAAGCAATTCTGGAAGCATTTGATCATTTTCTGCTCTGTAATGTACCATTAGATACTAGTGCCCTCTTGACTCGGTGAGTAGAGCTTTGCCTAAGTATTTTTGTATTTATTTCCCGTCTTTCTTCTACATACAATTTCATTGATATATTGACACAATAACAAAATGACTTATTCACATCTAAAATACCTGTCCTACCTGCTTGCCTCAAGTCTCGGTCTCAATACGCATAGCCCCTGGTTTTCCGTGTATTGATGACCCACCTCCTCCTTGTATCCCTCGTTCTAGTTTTCCAGCCCTTAATTGTTAGTTATTCTTCATCAATCTTAACCATTTCTCTCTAACTTTCTCCAGATATTCACCTATATTTCTTACATTCTTTCCTCCTTTTACCAATTATATTTTCTTTATTATTAATACCTCCCCCATCTCTAAAACTCTCCTGCTTCTGTTGCCAAAATTGTTCTCTCCATATCTTTTTTTGCAATAAAGTATACTATGCCAATCTGTATCCTTTTCTCCACACAT
Source organism: Mantis religiosa (assembly GCA_030765055.1). Lineage (NCBI taxonomy): Eukaryota > Metazoa > Arthropoda > Insecta > Mantodea > Mantidae > Mantis > Mantis religiosa. The sequence continues at coordinate 50,563,637 of CM060952.1, read as the reverse complement.
TGGGCATTTTCCTGTATCCTTTTCATATTTAATACCTTTCAAATTTCTCACTCCTGTCCTTGCCCAGGCAAATTCTTCTCGCCCTAACTTATTACACACATCTATGTACTTCTCCCTTCCCCACCCTGTCTTTATCTATGTCCTCAATGGTCTTTTCTCCCTTTCACTGGTAAATATAACTTGGCTATCTAAATCTTCCAGCCTTAATTCTATCTCTTTTTAAAAGCACCTATAATAATACTCCTCGTTTCTCCAAATATGTCCCGTACCTATCTGTTCCATCAGTTCCCTTACTTTGTCCGCTCAAGATTCTCCCCATTTGCTTCTCATCTGCAAAACAAAACATTCCTTGATAATATTGCTTTCCTCCAAATTGGCAACTCTGTATAGATATTTGAATATCCTTGAGACAATTTTAACTCTTGTTGAATGTCTTTCTAACTCTAATTGAGCTGCCCCATTGGGTGAAGCTTCTTGAAAGCCTAAAATATATTTACAGAAAGATCTATTAATAACGTCTACCTCTTCCCATGCGTCATCTACTCCCCATATCTCTATCCCATGCAACATCTTAAATTTTTACTATAGCAGTATAGATCCTTTCCAGCCATCTGATATTAATGTCAGGTAATTTCCTTAAACATGCTCTTACAATACTCATGGCAATTTTACCTTTTGCTAGAGCCAACTTTTTTCTGTTCAGTCCATTAACCATCATAGCTCAGTCTTATCCCCAAATAATCAAATCTCTTTACGACCTCTATTTCTCTTCCATTTATCTCCCATTTCTCATCTTTACGCAATCTATAACCTTTCTTAAAAACCATGATCTTCATTTTCTTTTCCTTAACTCCCAAGCCCAATTGCCTAAAGTAGCCTAATAGTTTGATTTAGTGAATTGTGTCTTATTTAATGAATATTCTGAATTCCGTATATAGTAAAGTAGGTAATTACTCTTTATAAGACATAAGATATTCCAAGCGACTCATTGTTAGCAGAACAAAAAATAATTGTTTCTCCAGGTCTGCTGTGGTGTACAACATCCTACAGTAAGGCCGCTGCATTCCTAAGTTTCACGTACTCGTAAAACATTAGAATGACTTTTTCCATTTGTTTCCACAAACTTCGAAAGCGGTTAAAGTCATAATCAGAAATTTATTACAGATTAGAGAATCTGACTTCAGAGATTAAAGAATGTCGTAACTAAATATTTCTATCATTATCTTTTAATTATAAATCGCCACTTTGGCCAATATACACTCTTTTGTTTGTATATATATATATATATATATATATATATATATATATAATAACAATATAAGTCGTCGAGTATCAGATATTACGTGATAAAATAAATAGTACATTTTAACTCCTCGCTGTTATAAGGGAACTCCGAAATTTAACAAACTTGGTCACCTTAATCTGCACTCTTATTACATTGTCAGTTCATAAGTTTTAGTTTCTGCCCCCCCCCCCCCGTCTTTAACTGTCAGATCATGCTTACATCAGCAGCCCTTTCTTTGGAACAAATTCTCATATCAACAATATGTGCACAAGGTGTTTGACTTCCTTTAGGTTTTATATATTAGCTCACACGTATTCCCTCTCTGTATTATGCGGACGTCCATACTCCGGAGAGGATAGAAAAAGTAGAGAAAAATGCCCACCCTCCAGCTGGGAATCGAATCCGAGACCCAAAGAAGAGGGGGCTGTTGCTGCACCAACTGAGCTACTGAGCCAAAAAAAACTCTGCTTTCATATGTTCCGATGCCTAGTGTCTATATCGGAACCTTTTAAATATTTCTTATTTCATCTTTATAAATTTATTAATTATAAGTATACATTTAATTTTGTGCTGAAACATTAGCCTAAATGACTGCTAAACTTTGCAGTCAGCTAACCTAGTCAACTATCCTTAATACATTTCTCTTATCTTCGAATATATGATATCTCGCAGATTTCTATCGCTGTCAAGTCGATCCGATTTAAATGTATATCTCCTGCTTAGTTGTTTATCTCCTCTCCTCCCGTTTTAGGTATATTTCAATTTCCAAAATCTCCTTGTTCCTCTTCTGCTGGTGTTACTTCCTCTATTTGGTCCATTCCTGTGTTCAGATTTTCTTCCATCTCTCGTCTTTGGATGATTCTGTTTGATCGTCTTATTTGTTCAGTTGCAGTTTTGACCGATTGTATTGGTGTGGATTTCCTGGATGTTACATATTGTTCCCAAGCTTTAGTTGAAATAATATTTGTTAGCTGGTCTAGCTTATTGAAGTCCTCTGCGGCTCTTATGATTTCCCATGTTGTCTTTCCTTGTAGATCCTGTCTCAAGTGATCCACTTCTCGATGCTCTTGACAATTTGGTGTTCTGGTGTGTCCTCTATGCTGCATACTGTGCATAAACTTGACGCTCGTCTACCTATCCTATTGAAGTAGGTGGCATAAGGTCAATGTCCACTAATGAATTGGATTACTCCCTTTGACGGTTTGAAATGGCTCATTCTTAGTCATTCTTAGTAAGCTCGACGTCCTTCCTCTGTGCTGCCCCATGAGTTTTGCCATTCCTGTCATAGTGTCCTTTTAATTTGCATCCTTGTGTCACATCCTCCACTTACTATTTCACGTACTTTTTGCCTGTTCTTTCTTCTCCATTATTCTGCACCTCTATATCATATAATCAAGTTCATCGGCCATACACCTAGGATTACGAATAACGCCATCGTGGGGGTAGTCTTAGTTGCGCCTGCATACCGTAAAAGTATCTGTCTTTGTGTTCTTCTATTTATACTTTGTTTCCTTTGTTGCTTAGCCTTTGCACCCATGTACTTGCACCATACCCCATAATCCCAGCTGCAAAGCTTGTATGATACAGTTTGATGATATCATTGAGTAATTTTAAATTTCTTTGAATCAATGTATTTATTAAAAGTCAAGTTCCCATCAATATTTCTCGATTGGCTATTGTGCCAGACGAAGTCAAACTTTATCTCACGTCCAGTAGAGTGAAGGTTTTAAAATTCTGGGTGCCTAGTTCCTATGTTTGCTTTGATTGCCTCATGAAGGAACCGCACGTTTACTCTAGGAACATACCTTTGCACGTAAGTGTAACCCTAATAAGAGCATTTTAGTGCTACCCTGTGGAAATGCATGTCGAACTACAAACACTTTTACACAAAATCTTCGATCAGGTGAGATAATAAGGAAGTTATTGTTTCTCACACAAAAGTACAGGGCAGTATTCAAAGAGTGCAGGTCGTTCAAATTTGGATATAACCGTACAAAGCTCGGACGCTCGGACGCCGCCTCTGCAAATTCCACAGTACACCATACACACGTTTCTGAATGCGGCTTTATGTGCATCCTTTTTTAAGCTTGATTCAAAGGCGCACATAATATTTACATTTTGACGCGCTTATGCGTTAATTTGTCTGATGTAGCGTTTTGTTCAATCTCCTGCCATGGGCGCCGCTGCTCTTTTGTTCCTGTCAAACCCCATCCACTACCACCACCCCTGGAAAAAAATGAACATGTGAGGGACCATGGAGAGATGAAAGTAGTCTCATTTTTAATCGATACAATAAAAGCCAACACTGTATATGGGAGTAGGGGTGGGCTGGACGAGAGAGAGCAGGAAACACAAAATGCTGGCAATAGGATCCATAACATAGGGGTATGGGAAATCAAATCCTGGAACCAACGAGTTAGATCTCACCGCCGAGGTCGTGTTTCTGTTCTTTGAGACTGTCATCCACGAGGTTTAACTCTCCAGAGAGCTTTTAAAAAAGCATTAGGTACCGGTCGTTTTATTTTTACAGTTTGTCAGAAGGTTTTTAAATCCTCCGCAGAGAGCTAGAAACTCCAACATTCGAAACCAATGTGCTGCTTTCTGACGTTAAAATAATACACCATTTTATCAACAAAACTAGAGTAGGTGTTTTTGTATCTGCTAAATGCATCGTCTGATATTTATAAAGGTTTGTTGAATATGAAACTGAACTGTTTAAAGAGATAAAGGTCTAAAAGTTCATTCGCTTACCCTTATACAAATAACTTTGTTTATTAATGAAAAAACAAGTATACACAAAGAGTGGAACCACATGGCTTGAACACGTATAATGTGCCATAGATAAGTAATTTATAGAACAAAATTTTTCCTAAACGATGAGATAAATACGAGGCTTATCCGAAAATTAAGGTCTCCAAATTTATTTAATATAGAAAACATGCTTATTTTCAATGATGTTACATTGATGGGAAGGCGGATCTTATAGCTATGTTTCAACGTAATCACCATTGCGATCGATGCACTTTTGCATGTGCTATGGCAGTTTATGTATACCCTTGTCATAGTACTCTCCCGCCAAGTTGCGCAGGTAGCACTCGTTTTTCAAATCATCACCGGTCTGTAAATGGGTTCCACCCAGGTGTGACTTCAACTCAGGAAACAGATGATAATTACTAGGTGCTAAGTCTGGACTGTACGGGGAATGGGTGAGGATGTCCCATCCGCACTGGGCCAGGAGAGGATTTTTGGGACCCACCTCGCACACACCTTGCGATAATGCAAATGTTCGGTCAAAATCTTGTCAATCGTAGTCTTACTGACTTCAGGGATAAGTTCGCACAGCTCGCAAATTGTCACACGCCGATCTTTAAGCATTTCTTGCTCCATTTTTGCAATTCTTTTGGCTGAAACGGAAGGCTGACCAAATGCTGTTCGTCAAGAACGTCTGTACGTCCATCTTCGAACTCTCTGACCCTCTTTCGCACGTTTCTGACGTCCATACACTGTGGCCCAAAGACTTCGCATAACTGACGACGAATTTCGTCCATCTTCGAACCCTCTGACCCTCTTTCGCACTTTTCTGACGTCCATACACTGTGGCCCAAAGACTTCGCATAACTGACGATGAATTTCGTCCATCTTCGAACCCTCTGACCCTCTTTCGCACGTTTCTGACGTCCATACACTGTGGCCCAAAGACTTCGCATAACTGACGATGAATTTCGTCCATCTTCGAACCCTCTGACCCTCTTTCGCACGTTTTTGACGTCCATTCACTGTGGCCCAAAGACTTCGCATAACTGACGATGAATTTCAGTGGGGGTAAGTACCCTTGGCACTCAAAAAACGGATCGGAAGTGATAGGAAGCTCCATCGCAAACGGCTGCCCATCCAAGACTAATAGTTGCAACGGGCTCATTATGGTGGGGATTTGAAGGAGTGAAACCAAGCTACACGCCAGTGTTGCCGAATCTCGCGTAATGTCACGGCTCCAGCGCCTTGGAGACCTTATGTTATGGACACGCCTCGTAATATCATGCTTATCCAAAATGTTTAGGAGTTATGAGTTTTTCCTTTCTCTGAAATCCTACACAAAACGTTATTATATTCCACCATAGAAATATGTCAAACCACTTCAACGATGAAAAATACTTTAAACCCTCGGAATCAAAATAAGCATTTTTAAACGACAAAAATGTTGCGATCAATTAAAGTTCAGAAACTTCAGAACTTCACTATTACTAGTCAGTATTAAATATCCTTTGGAACCGGTTTCTAAAAACCTCCGTTAAATTTTCCACCTGCCGACTGACACTGACTGACTGATACTGACCACTTCCTGAACTTGAACAATAGCTCGCTATTTTACTACCCTCTGCCGGGGACAACACAAACTTATCGATGACATCTACTGGGATATAACAGTTGAACAAGCGATCTTTATTTTGCAAAAGAAATATTTCCTCCCAACCGGTTCGTACAACTGTTTCAGTGATATACAAACTCGTAACTTCTGGGTGATCTGCCAGTTTATTTGTCTGTTTATATTTGATATTTCTAAAATGTTCCTTCGCTCTGGTTTCTAAATTGCGTTTCGTCCTACCAACGTAAATCGTATCGCATTCTAACTTGATAAATACCAGATTTTTTGTTATCTGAAATTTTGTCTTTTTTAGAAAAATGTAGTAAACTTTTTACGAAGTATTTATTTTGAGGTGCCAACTTCTTTGAATTGTTTGTTGAATATTTTTTTATTTGCCCCCGGATGACAAGTGCATTTTCTGAAAATATTATCATCTTTTACTTTTTAAGAGTGGAAACATCCTTTACAATTTTATATTTAAAGTTTTCTAACTTTTGTGTATAAAATATTTATTAAAATCATTAATTAAAGCTGTGTTAATGTGTTTATATTCTGTATTAAATTCTTCCTTGTTTAGGGGCATGTTTCATTAACCTGTTAATCCAACTTTTACAAACAACAAATTTGTTGTTTGTAAAAGTGCTGAAACTTTTATTTTTATAACATTATAATTATCAGTGTGAGTTGTTTTCCTATAAATCCTGCCAGCAGATGTCATCAATAAGTTTGTGTTATCTCCGGTAGATGGAAATAAGTTGGTGAGCTATTCTTCAAATTCCGGGAGTGGCCAAGGTCAGTCACAAGGTTGAGCACGAAACAGAGTTTTTGATAGAGTCAACATGAAAAATTCAATGCCATGGCCGGGATTGGAACCACGGATCTCCTGGTTTCCGTCCAGTCGCTTTTAACCTTTGAGCTACCATGGCCAAAGTGCCGTCCTGACATTAAGTTTTCCATTTGACTTATGGTTCCCCAGTAGTCCACTAGGGGCTCTCGCATCCGAGATACACCGTTTGTGGCGACTTACTATCGTAAGTAATTGAGTCCCAGGCTTCATCATGCACAGACAAACAAAAATATGATTGTATAAAACAATAATAAGAGAAATATTGACATACGGATGTGAAGTATGGGTAATGACAAAGAAAATGGAGAATGTATTATGTGCCTTTGAAAGAAATATTTTGAGAAAAATCTTATGCCCAGCGAATGATAATGGATTATGGAGACATAGACATAATAGCGAAATATATGATATATATAAAGAGCCAGATATAACAAGAATAGTTAAATTAAGAAGACTTTAGTGGGCTGGTCATGTATTACGAATGAATGACCAATAAACGCGTTAAAAGGCAAAATGTTTAAGAATAGAGCAGTTGGCAGACCAAGGGAGAGATGGTTTGATGGGGTGAGAATAGATGCAAGAAACTTACTGAATAGCAGGAATATGGAAAGAGATGCAATAAATAGGGAAGAATGGAGGCAAAGTTTAAGAGAAGTCAAGGCTCAAGTTGGGCTGTAGCGCTACGGAAGAAGAAGAAAGGCAAGGCTTAGGGGTATTCGATTTCAGAACCCTGAAGCAGTGCTCAAGAAAAGTGAGGTGATTCTCAAGGACCTGACAAAGAATGGTCTGCAGAACGTGTTCAAGGACTGGCAGAGATGCTATAAAAGGTGCATTGAAGCGGGAGGGAACTACTTTGAAAAATATCATGTAAATATTGAATTGCAGTAATAAACATCTCTAAAACAAAAGAAATCAGTCTGTCTTTGTTGATCAGACTTCGTTGTTCCTAGCTTCCACTTGCGCTTCACTTCCAATACTTAAACTGTTTTCAGATGGGAAGTTTCCCACTATTGAAGTATGTCCACTATTTGTATTAGTTCAGTATCACATTTGTATTAGTTCAGAGGAAACACAGTGTCCTACCTATACAGTGCTACTACTATATGTTTTGTATCTGTTCTCACAGATCTGCCAAGCAAGTATTATTTCTGACCAATCTAATAATAACGATGACGATGACGACGACGAGGACGAGGACGAGGACGAGGACGACGACGACGAATCGTTATCCATTTTTTCTCCTAGTCATACAAAGACAACGGAGTTCCAACGCCATCGAGTAGTGATCAGTTCTTTAAATTTTTTATAGTTCCTTAAGCCGACTCTATACCCATATTCCTATTATACCTACAAGGATATATTTGACATATAACTGTTTTGATAAACCTTCCCTGATTAGCATGAAGATAGAATAAGCTTTTGGAAAAACAGTATTTTTAGAAATGGGTAGAGATTGTCATTCGGATGTAAATTTATTTTCATTGTATTGGTGCAGAATTTACAGTATCAAATGGTACATTCTATAGCATATTTAAAAGAATATATACATGTCATCCAATTACACGGGATATATAAATTAATAATCCACATTAATTTACAAATTCTCTTGTTGCCACTTATTCTACCCTTACATGCATGAACATTAACTTTTCAATGGCTTACTTTAGAAGAATTGCGATATCAAAAATAAGCTGACTTGATCTAGCCAAACCTAATCAGGACCACGCTATCTATAGTTCAGTATTCTGTATGAATTTTGCTACGTTATTCTTATTTCGTAATCTGTCCATTAGTTGAAGTTGCCTGCGATGCTGCCTAATTATGAATTTTAAGTGTGCTGTACCCAATGTGAAGGAGCAGACCGATAAAAGGCACATATTTATTTATATTTCAGATCTATTAAACATATCACATGCAGTGCACCGTTTTCTTATATTTACAGAAGTTGCAGTAGTAGCTTCCGTATCGGGAGACTACTTTCATTTTGTTTCTTTAAAGGGGTTCAGTGTTCAAATTGCTCACAATGCAACACCTAAATATTTATTAAAATCTGAAGTCACACTCGTACGATAATTCTTATTCACGAACTATTCTTAAAAATTAAACTGTGTAGGCTTCCTCGATCAGTGTTATTACCTAGGAGTAGATGATTCGCCCTGGTGGGCCTAGGTCGATTGGGTGAGTGAGTGTGTGGTGTTTTAGGGCCCGTCGACAACAAGGTCATTTGGGCCCGAAGTCAACACTAAAACCTAAAAGCTACACAAATTTAGCTAAAAAGGTAAAATAAAATAAAAACACTCAACTATTAGAAGGACATAAAAAACCATCTAAAGACTAATAATTTAAAATCTCTAAAATTAATAAATATAAAATACAAGTCAGACTTGTTTATTAAAACCGATTTGAGAAACAAACCGCAGTGCCTTAACCACGGCCACTGGGTCGTCCCCTAAAACACCGAGCAAGTTAGTCCCCAAGCCCAAAGACTGGCGAACGCGGGCGTACTGCGGGCAATCGAGCAGTACATGCCGCACAGTGAGGCGTACTGCACACGGAGCACTCACAGGGGCCGGTTCCCCTCTTAACAGATGGCCATGAGTCGCACGTGTGTGCGCAATTCTCAGCCGGGTGAGTATCACCTCGGCCCGCCGGTTATCCCTGCAGGAAGTTGGCCAGGGTTGTACGCTCTCCTTTATCGCCCGGAGTTGTGTGCCTTCCAAAGCTGTCCAGGATTGCTGCCAAGCAGATAGGAGTTGGCGACGGAAAAAACGTTGCACATCCTGGTATGGCACCGTAGTTGTTAAACTCCGGGGCAAACGGCAAGCGGACTTAGCAGTCGCGTCCGCCTCCTCGTTCCCGGAAATCCCCACATGGCCTGGGGTCCAAGTAAAACAAAATGGTATCCGCGACTGAGCATTTGCCTGTATTTTTAAAACAAGGGTGTGAGCGGCAATGTGCTGTTGCAAGGCCTGAAGAGCACTTAGAGAATCAGTGCAAACAATAAAAGAGCCAGGAGCTAACTTGCAAATAAAAAGGAGCAAATAGAAGATGGCATACAGCTTGGCTGAGAAGACCGAAGTGGAATCCAGAAGGCGAAATTAATGAGCCTCACCGTTAATGAAGAACGCGCAACCCGTACTGCTACCTAACTGAGAAGCGTCTGTAAAGACCGGAACATAATTTGGGTAACGGCTCAGTAGTTCGGCAAAAAGTTGTTGGAACACCGAATGTGGAGTAGCCAGTCTAGAGTTGCTTGAAAGAGCGATATCGAACCGCGCACGATTGAGCTGCCATGCAGGATAAGGGCAGATGGACGACCTCTCCACGCGAGGCATTCGGAGGCCATGGGAATGTAGGAGATCCCGAAACCTTATTCCCATGGGGCGTGTCCGAGAACCAGGGCGCATATAACGGTGGACTAAATCTGGACAGAGAACTGGTTTAAAACAAGGATGTTTGGAATAATTTGCCATCTTCGAGACGTATGAGCAGAGTAACAGCGAGCGACGAATATAGAGTGGAGGTTCGCCTGATTCTGCATACAGGCAGTCGATTCGACTGGTGCGGAAAGCTCCTGTGGCAAGGCGGATGCCAGTATGATGCACGGTGTCTAAAAGACGAAGTTTAGAGACGGTCGCTGCGCCATAAATAAATTGGAAGCTCTCCTTCAAGATGTTTCGTCCAAAGCTCCGTCGAACATTGATGCCCATACATTTTTATGATCATAAAATTCGGCACTGTATAAATTTGGTTTAAGTTTTGCTATCTTTATTCAAGCATATTTTATTCCCCAGTCTATGAGCACTTAATTGAACAGAAATTCCTTTAAAGTTAAAGAGTTATCTTGTCTCTTCTGGCTTAACGACAACTCCACGAAATTCTTGGTAAAGTAACTACATAGTTCTAACACATTTTGTTGGGATCCTCTAAAGTATGAGGCAAAGAATCTCCCCTACAACGCAGTGGTATGCTAATTTATATTGTATACACAGAATTAAAGTGTCCAAGCCTCGTCTTCATATAACTAAACACAGTTACTCTGTATAAGTAAATGTACAGTTAAAAATGGGGGCATGTATATGCTGCTGCACGAGTTAAACCTGGGTCTCTTTTGACACATGAAATTATGAAAGAAATCAAATTGGGATTACTGTTCGCAAGTTTGTTTAATGCTAAAAGTTTCATATCTATGAAATAAAAACATGTTAAACATTTTCTCAGGTTTAACATACCGTAGTTGAAGAAATTACCCTTAACTGTACTTTTGGCATTTTTCTAAGTACAAAACTTTGAAAATAGTCCATATGTGATGACCTGTTCTTACTTTGTGAATAACTAAGGAACACGTGGTCAGGTCGAACACTCGGGAGCAATCACTCAGAGCAGAACTACTTGCTCTCAAACCACACACTCACTCACTCTAGGGAGAGGCTGGGATCTTTTCTAGAAAGGTTCATTGGTGAAAAGGTAGGGTAAAGCTAATTAAAAGTGGAATTCACTTAATAAGAATATTTACTACAACAGATTTACAAAGGCGGCCATAATGGCCTTTACCTGTCCAGAAGTGGAGCTGCCTACAAAACCATCCTACCCCATCAGCTGGCAGTTACAGAGAGAGAGAGAGAGAGAGAGAGAGTCTTTCGCTTAAAGATTATTCATCTAGTCATAAAGGAGGGGAGGGGGTGACGTCACCTACTACTTGAATCACCAGAGAGTAAATTAATACAGTCTGTGACAATATCAGCATATTTCAGAAATTATTTATTTGGAATTGTGTCATCTTTCATGTTAAAAGTGCAAAAGGCGTCTGAGTGTTGCAGTCATATGACCTTCCGGTCTTGTGAAAACTATACTTGCTAATGTTCATTTTTCTACATATTGTAACTTTGTGGGTTCGTAGAATAAAAAGGCCGAGTTGCAGAAATTAAAAATCTCCTTTATTTCCGTCTAAATACACTGTTAAATTCTCACGTAACAACATCACATATACACAGTCTTCCAAGGTCGATGACAATAACAACAGTGACAGCAGATTACCTCTCGTTACAATAACACTTCTAGCTGTCCCTCCGCTTACTCTGTTTCACAACTAACTGACTCATCACTAGCCAAGGCTTCTTTTTATACACCTAATCGATCATTCTAGATTGTTCTCGACTTTACTCTAAAATGTCACCAGATAAAACACGAATGTTATAGAATGTAGCTATAGAGGTGCCGGCAAGTCTTTCACCTCTGTGATAAACTATCCATCTCTTGTTTATCGGCGCTATCGTTAATTGTTTATGCAAGCTCCTTATTACCACACTGCCCGCCTATCAGTTCCTTTTGTGTGCGCAAGCCGCCTTATCGCGATCGGGTTCGCGACAATACTGTAGGTTAATGGAGATGAACATACAGAAATTGTTATTACTTGACGACGTAAGAAGAATGTAATAATATAGACTTTAGGGAGTCGATCTTCAAAGCGGCAGCAACGAAACTTCATTTTTTTCTTTGCCAAGGGATATATCAATGACTTCCTACTTGAGAAAAGTATAAGTATTGCAACATTTAGACAAATAACAACGGATATCTCCGGAATGACTCCCTCCATAAACAAAAATGTACTGTAAGTTTGCGTACTTTGACAAGGTTTATAGTTTTTGGGTAGTACGATTTTGTTTAATTTTTGTGGATTTCATTTTATGTAAAAGTAATCCAAAAGCAGAGTCTCGATGAGAACATTCCCAGATATAGATTTTATTTCATACGGGAACATCTCAATTATATCTTAACATACCAAGTCAGGACATTTTCTTCGTCTACTAGTGTAGAGGAATAGGGCGATGGATATAAAGTGTGGATTTTAAATTGCTGCATATACATTGCGATAAATAGAAATAAATAGAAGCTAACCAATAAATCAGTTACGTCTCAAATTAGGTTGTTCATGTGCCCTGTCTGCTGCCATTTGTTTGTGTACCATGTAGTAGCATTTACAGATAGTAGCATTTACAGACTCAATAATCTGGTGCGGTTTCCGTTCATTTATCAATATTTCCATAAATGAATTCTTTCCAGGTTTAAGTCCCTAAAGGCTGGCCCCATAGCTCAGTCGGTAGAGCACCTGCCTGCCGTACTAGAGGTCCCGGGTTCGATTCCCGCGGCCACGACATGGCTGAGTGGTAAGACTGCCTGGCTCTCACCAAGGCGGCCCGAATTCGGTCCCAGGCGACAGCAAAGTGAGATTTGTGGTGGACAACACGGCGCTGAGGCGGGTTTTCTCCGGGAGCTACGGCTTCCCCCGCCATCTCATTCCACCGGTGTTCCATCTTCATCTCACGTATCATCAGTGTCACCACCTGCGGTGTCGTATGTAGTAAAAGCGGGCGTTAAACACTTCACATTTTGATTCCCGGCGGTGGGGATGGGGACTTTTCTCCGACCAAGATAATTCCCCATCTTTCCCAGAGTGTGGAAGTATGAATGAGTGTGAATGTGTGTATGATCTAATGACTAAAACCTAACAAATACGAGTTAACACCTTTGATATGTTCCAAAGGAGAACGGCCGCCGATATGACCATTGTAGTTAAATGGAACAAGTACAAAAGAGAAAGAAAACAAAAAGGTCCCTAACCAATTGACACACACACACACACACACACACACACACACACACACACACACACACACACACACACACACACACACACACACACACACACACACACACATTCCCCTGTTTCGTTAAAACTCATTTTTCTTTCTTAAATCAAGAATTAAAGAAGAATATTTAGAACATATTTCCATAAATAAATTCTTTCCAAGTTTTAGTCCCTAAAGCTGCCAATATATAATACACCAATAGACTTAATAACATTGCATGTATTAAAAACAGCTTTGAAAAGAATGAAAAATAGAAAACCATGTGGCTCATGTGATAAACATGTTGAATTATTGAAATAGTGTGGTCTAATGTGCTCACTAAGACTCCTGCATTTATATAACGAGTGCTGGAAACGTTATAGGATTCCTGAATCATGGAAAGTAGCTGAAGTGATACCCCTTTTTAAAAAGGGCAAAGAAATGACACTAATAACTATAGAGGTCTATTAAACGTAGTTTACAAGCTGTATGCTAAAATTGTAAATAATAGTTTAAAGCCAATAACAGAAGTGGTTTTTGAAGAGGAAAAGTCAGGTTTCAGAATAGGATGATCTACTAATGATAATGATTTGCGTATAAAATAATGTTAGAAAAAAAAGGACTAAAACTCAACTTAGGAACCCTCATAGCATTTGTAGACTTTACAAAACCATTTGATTCTATAAATAGAAATACATTGTGGTACATGGAAATTAATTGTTCTTGCACACTAGCCGGGTGTATGCTAAAGTATGGAAAGATAGACTGAAAAATTCAATGTCATAGCCGGGATTTGAGCCACGGATGTTCTGGTCTGCGTCCAGTCCCTCTAACCATTGAGCGACATGGCCAACGTGCCAATTAGACATTAAATTTTCCAACTGACTCGTATTTTTCCTGGACAACCACTTAGGAGTTCTCATAAACATATGAGACAACTACCTTAATGGCGAATTACAACGTGTAAGTAATTTAAGGCCCGGGCTTTATAGTTAACCACTATTAGGTCAATTAATGGTAATTAATTGTTCTTTCACACTGGCCGTGTGTAGGCTAAAGTATGGACTTTTTCAGTCTGAATATCTTTCCATATTATGTAATATAATGGACAAAAGGTTATATCCCCCTCATATGGTAGAAATAAATAAAATCTTAAATGGAGGCACAAAAGTTACCATAAATACAGGATATCTGAAAGTAAATCAAGGAGTAAGAGAGGGGTTTAGCCTTTCTCCCATACTATATAATATATACTTGGACGATTTGATAGAAAATTGAAAAAAGTGAGTGAAATAATACCACTAAATAGAAATAAAACCCTAAATGCTACTCTTTACTGCTCATGATGTAGCAATAATACAGCAAAAGAATGAAAGCCTTCAACGTTCCATGTATAAAATGTATTTACTGGGAAAATAATACAATCTAAATATATCCAAGAGTAAAACAAAAGTAATGGCACGTCGAGGAAAATATCCTGTGAGATCAAAAATAAGCATTGAAGATAAATGTCTCGAACAGCTCTCGAAGTTAGCTACTTGGGCTGTGATGTAAGCTTTGACTTAGAGATATAGAAAACAAATAAACAAATTTCAGCAAAAATGTGGAACTATAGCAATAACGTTTAAAAACCAAGCAAGGAAAGTAACAAAGTTAAAGTTTTATAAAACAATGGCAGTTCTTGTACTCATATACAGAAGTAGTCCTGGATATTAAAAGAAAGAGATAAAAGTAAGATCCAGGCAGCAGAGATGAGGTTCTTAAGGAGAGTCAAACAATGTACTAGACAAGATTTAATAAGATATGGAACTATTCGAGAGGAACTGGGCATATATAAATTACAGGATAAAATAGAATAAAATATACAGAACTGTAAAGAACATATGAATAGAATGACGAAGAAAGAGTACCGGTGTTAATAAAGTGATGCAATCCTCGTGGAAGAGATGTAGGACGCCCTAGAAAAAAAAGGGAATGGCTGATAGAATGTGAAGACGGAAAGACAGAAATGCCTTATCCCTGAAGTGAAGAAGAATAAGAGAAAGAAGTACATTCAACTCGGAACTATCCAATACTTCTAACTTTAGAGGAGCAGGCACTAATACAACATGAAAGATTTTGCGGTTAAAAACAACAAAATGGGAGAAAAGATTACTACAGCCAATCAAGATGAAAACACAAACAAGTTTCCTACACAAAGTTACGGCATTAAAAACAGATCTGAATCTTCCTAATTCTAAAGAAAACATTTTAATCAAAGAAAACTCACTGTCTTTTGAACCAATTAATATTCAGTTAGATATAGGACAAGTAGTTATAAAATCTGACACTTTCAAACCTGTACTAAAAGCACTAGCATTAGAAACTGTGACCAATAGATACCCAGCTGAAGAATGGTTACATAACTACACAGATGGATTTTACTTGGACAACAACTCAGGAGCAGGAATTAAGTGTGCACTGTTCTCATTCTATCAACCAGCAGGATACCACACAACAAATTTTGATGCAGAAGTAACTGCTATTCATATTTCACTCCAACACCTTCTATACAGAATAGATAAATTCAAAAATGCTGTCATAATTTCTGATTCTAAAGCAGCATTATGTGCAATAAGTTCATATAAAATGAGGTCAATCCAAATTAAAGAATGTCACAAAATGATCTAACAACTTCAAAAACTACAGAAAAGAATTATATTACAGTGGGAACCTGCACCTTGTGGAATTGCTGGAAATGAATCAGCTGATTTTCTTGCCAAAAAGGTGCAAATTTAATTCAGAACAACAGTAAAAACTTAGCCTTTACATCCATAAAAAGATTAATAAAACAAATATAAAAACAAACAAAACCAATCAATATCTAACAAAGCCAAAGATAAAAAAATGGAACATTGTAATTAAAAATCCAGAAATTGTTCCAAAAAACCCACGTAAACCTTCAGTAGCAAATTTTAGATTACTTACAGAACATGATTATTTGACCAAACACTTACACAGAATAGGAATTTCTACAAGTCCAAATTGTCCTCTGTGCAACAAAGAAAAGGAAATGACTGAAGAACATCTTTTAACCTGTGAAGCCCTACCTGCCGGACCCACTACACAGAAATATTGGAGAGCAAGATAGCCAATGACTTCATTGCCAAAGCCTAGCATTTGATAACAACAGCAACAAGTACCTAAACAATTGACACACACGTGTCGCTATTTCGTTAAAAAAAATCCTTCTTCTTGCTTAAAAAAATTAATATTTAACATGAAAAGTTCATTTTGTATACTAAAATCCTTACCCTTAATGAAGACACATCGAATAGCGGATACTACAGTACAAAAAAGGGGAAGGAGGAATTTGTTGCATTATAGCTGCATCATAAATGAACTGTTATTTATACGAGCTTCTACATTACTCGGCAGCTGAAACAGGCCGTTAAATGTTTATCACAACAGCCATCATTATATCCCCATTTTCAGTCATATTTGACTAGCTTACATACACATGTTATTTTTTCCCCTCCGTAATGCAAGGGATTTAACTCATAAATGTTGACACAGTCCAGGAGTCTCATTTCCTGATCACGTATATGTATGGAACTTTAAACAAACATACGTTATATTGTAAATGAATCGTATAGGAACACATATCGGATTTGTAAAGTACACCTAGAAGCTTTAAAAGCTTGCCGCTCTTGTGTTTCATCATAAAAAATTCTCTAACAAGTAAATTACCAAACCTAGAGAGACCGATTCTATCAGAAAGTTAGATTGAGTACTTTCTAAAACTGTAATAGTCATTATTCTATTCAAATGTATTCCATAATGCTAGCTATGTTTATTTGAATTAAAACGTAGATTTATCCGTGGTTTACAATCACATCTTACACCTCTGGTTACCAATTGAGGATATACAGAGGCCGACAGAAGTATTCGAATAATATAACATGTAACATTGCACCTAGTATAAATACTGTAATATTTATTTGGCAGCGTTGAATTGTTAAACATGTAAACATTAACGTTTTGTGTCTCGGAAACAATATTTAAAATATCACTTTGCACTTATTTATTACACAATCTCTACTGTATTTATTCTATTCTCCCTGTTATTGGAGGACACAAGTATTCGAACGTACCCAATCGAACAGAGGCAAAGGTGATTGGGTGTACTCTACATGCCCTTACCACATAGCAATTGTGTTTATGATATACCTCGAGACAATGTGCTCAAGATTTTTCAGCCGATTGTGAACTCACAGGTAATATGAGACGCAAAGTCAAGGAGACAACGGTGGCAGAGAGGAATATCGTGATAAATGTGTACAAACAAAACGAATCTCTCTGTGAAATTGCAAAACACCATTAACTAAAGCAAATCTACAGTGTTATGCATAATTCAACGGTTCAAACAGACAAATATTGTAAATAAACCTAGAAATGGCGCTCCTTCTAAACTCACCACCAGAGACAAGGGGCAAATAATAGTATTCTGGAACTGTGGTTCACACTAGAACAGTTGAGTGGGTTTTAAATAGTACTGGGTACAATGCCCGCGTTCCTAGGATGAAACCATATGTTAATAAGGCGGATAAGAAAAAGCGTGTAGAATTTGCTAAACATTGCGTAGTGAAATCAAATGCATAATGCGAACCTAAGAACATGGTAGCTACAGTGAAACATGGTGGCAGTGGTGTGATGGTATGAGGCTGTACAGCTTCATCTGGCTTTGTGGAACTGGTGTTCATAGATGCGATCATGCGCAAATTTGAGTACAAGAGGATTCTTGAAAACAATCTTAAAAAGAGTGCAGAGAAGCTGGGACTAGGTCATGATTATTACTTCCAGCAGGACAATTATCCGAAGAATATTGCTGAAATTGTAAGGCTTTGGATCGTGTACAACACTCCGCACACTTTGAAGACACCACCTCAATCACCAGTATTAATCCTATAGAGAACATCTGTAAGGAACTCAAGGAGCATCTGAGGAAGCATCACATCAGAAGCAAGGACCATCTGAAAGAACTTCTTCAAACAGAGTGGAGAAATATGGACTCTGCAGTCACTAAACTATACGCACAAAGGCTGGCGCCGTAGCTCACTCGGTAGAGCACCTGCCCGCCGTGCTAGGGGACCCGGGTTCGAGTACCGACGGTGGGGGTGGGGATTTTTCTCCGACGAAGATAATTGCCCATCCTCCCCAGAGTTGGAAGCATGAATGAGAGTGTGAATGTATGCGTGATCTAATGATTAAACAGCCCAACGAATACGAGCTAACACCTTAGGTATGTTCCAGAGCAGAACGGCCGCCGATATGACCATTGAAGTTAAAGGCAGGTCATAAATGGAATAAGAAAAAAATACGCACAGATAATGCCCAAAAGATTATCAGCAGTATTTCAAAGTAACGGGATGATAACTAAATACTAGCTGTTCTCTGTTCGAATACAACGATGTAAAAATGTAAAGTAACTGTTTTATTTCTCCTTGTAGTGCAAATTAGTTTCAGTTGCTATTTATGAGTTTATATGTTTAATGGAAGACTCAAGTTTATTTTGTACATCGTTTATTTTGTTACTCGTGTAACCACTGCACTTCCTGCGTCCCTCATCCGTTCTAGTTGTCTACCCTACACAGTCTTGCTTTCTTTCTCGTTCAGTTCAGAAGTACAATCTTTGGGAGTGATTAGAAGTGTTTAGCTTTGCTTAAAATGCTTTAAATTCAGGCCATTTGTTTCCTTGAAAAAAATTAAGGCAGATGAGATCAATTTGTGATAGGAAAAGATAGGTAAGAAGGCGTGTAACTACGGAGCTTAAATTCGAGGAGAACGGAGAAGGGTTAGAATGATCATCTGAATATCTCTTCGGCACCTTGTGTAAAATTCAGATCATATAAGATTACTGTTGTTCAGAATTGTTACCAGTTGTTGCTGATTACCAGCATCTGGTAAATGTCTTTAACTGGATTTTTAGGAATGTTCACAATTGAACAATCGATCCGCAATTAACACTCTTCAGTAACGAACCATGGTCATGCCATCATAACATAATCAATATTATACTACAAACCGAATTTCATTCATGAAACTCCCTTGCAAAAAAAAAAAAAAAAAAAAAAAAAAAAAAAAAAAAAATATCTGTGGGATGTGCATAAAATGGCCGAATTTTATCAGTGTGCCATAAATGCAGAAAGATACAAAAATAATATACTGGTATCATGTTTCGAACAGCTGACAGCGATTGAATGTCACTCTGGATATTTCTGCAACCGCACATACAGTTGATGAGTCGCTACAACTTTCTGCGGAAACATTTGAGGTTAGAAACATTATTAAGTGTTATGGCCTTCTGTCTGATCTTACGGCATTCCCTATTTATTAAAATAATTGGGCAATTTATAAAATAAAATATGGAAAAGTAATTCCCACACATTAGAAGAATTAAAGTCAAATATCAGGACAGAAAGTAACGTCGCTTCGGAAGCTGAACTAATGCGTTAGAATGGAAATTTCCTTCAAATATGCCCTATGTGTATTAATGTAGATATACAGAATATTCAACTTCTCATTTTTAGGTAAGTTTTGTGTTTATTCTCATAGTTACGAATGTTATTTCAGATTTGTCCAGCATGTGTGACCGGCAACGGCTCGTGCAGCTGTCAGCCAACTTTTATAGCATACGTAAAACTAATAAAATAGCCCGCCTCTGTGGCATAGATGGTATCATGTCTGCCTCACTTTCAAGAGGTCCCGAGTTCGAATCTCGGTCAGGGTGAGTTACCTGGATAAAGTATTTTTCCGGGGTTTTCCCTTATCCCGATAAACGAATGTCTGGTAACTCTAAGCTCTACGGACCCTGGACCCATTTGAGCATAATTTCAACCATTCCATTCATCGTCCGGTATGACTTAACGTTGGAGGACGTAAATTACAAAAACAACTAATAAAATAAAGTAATTGGTTAAAATTTTGCACAGCTTTTATAAACCTATGACTTAAACTAAGGGAAATGAGCGTTAGTGAGAGACCCTTATGAGTTCTTATTTATACTTCCCTCTTTTTTCAAAGACTTTATTTATATTAAAAAAAACCAGAGTTGAAAATATCTTTCCCCTTTCCAAGATATTTCGTACAATTCCTACGCATCTTTGATAAAATGTTCTATTACATTTTTACTTCAACTTCAGCAACTAGTATATACTTACATTATCGCAAAACGGCTTATGCTCTTAAGTAACGAAAATCATTTCGTTTATTTTACATTTTACTTACATTTTCGCAAATTGTAATAGTAGGGAAACATAATACTTACAAAGCTTTTTACGACAGCCGAGAGAAGTCCCTTGGCGCGCTGATATAGCAGATAGAGCGCGAGTTTTTGTAGTGAAAACATGCCAAGAACAAAACTAGATATCTCGCTTTCTTCCTTTTTTTCTTCTTTTCGTTCACCTTCTTTGGCATACGTTGAATCAATCATTTACCTATGTGTTGTTCTTTCCTTAGTTGCCAGTAGTTCTTCATTCTATCTGATCGTTTTTTTCTTTCTTCTGCCGATATAATGCGTTCCAATTCTAACATAGATTTATCTTTCGGCTTTATATTTTCTTTTTTAGTTATTACTTTCGCTGTCCCATCAAGTAATGAATTTTCTGTGACTTTTAATTCTGCTAAGTCCTTTTTAGTTTCTTTAAACCAGTCAGGTTTTGTTTAACGGTTACTTAAGAAATAAAAGGTTTCTTTAGTTAGCCTGCTAAAGTTCATTCTGAAAAGACGGCCATAAAAATTTATTTTTCTTATTCACATAGTTTCTGAGAGTTTTTCAATTTTCTTCTTGATCGTTTCATTCTTGATGTAGATATATTATCGTATTAGCTTGAAATTTTGGTCCTCTGATCTTTCTAAATATTTTCCGTTCCTTTATTCATGCTTCCCTACCTGACCTTTGAAATGCATGTTGTCTGTTTCTGATTCTTCCGGTTTAATCGCTGCTTTATGTTTAATTTTGGATCCCCATGATAGTGATTTCTTGTTATAAGTATCTTTTATTAGTTGGAGAGATAGTTCAATTTTTTCTGGATTCCATTGCTTTATTTTCCAATGTATTCCAGCTGATCCATTCTCCAAGATATTTGATCTCTTTTACTATTTCAATCGTTTGTTCGTAGACTTTTATGTATTTACGTGGCTGCTTGCAGTTAGTCATGATTTTGGTTTTTTCGAAAGAGAAGTAAAGACCTAATTTACCTACTTATTTCTCTGGTTCAAGCATTTGCTCCCTTGCTTCTTCTATTTTTTCAGCAAGCAAAGCCATATGATCCGCAAATGCAATACAATTGATTTCAAAATTTCTGTTTTTGCATCCCAGTCTTATTCCACTTTTATATTTTTCTTCCACTCTCTGACTACTTTCTCAAGCGCACGGTTGAACTACAACAATGAGAGTGCATCCGCCTGTCGTACCCCCGTTATTATTTCAAATGGATCTGATAGTTCACCCAAAAATTTAACTTTCGAAAAAGTATTTGCGACAATTGCTTTTGTGGTATTAATTGTTTTCTTGTCTAAACCAAATGCCTCCAAGATTAAAAGGGATTCTCTATCAATTGAAGCAAATACTATTTTAAAAATCCATGCACGAAATTACGTATGTCTTAGCTTTCTTTGCTACAGGATCCCAATAAAACTTTTAAAGGTTAGGGTTGTAACGGCTGAGTTCGTTATATCATTTACTCTACAATCACATTCCTTGCACTTAGCCATATGCTGCAGTAAATGTATGCATAGTTGCCTCAAGCAGTTTGCATTGAATGCAGGCTCTGAGAGTGAGCAGAGCTAAATCTCATTTTCTACCAGTTCCATTTCTTCAAATCACACTACATGATATTTTACACCAAAGTGTTCACTAACAAGTTGAGAAAGAACTGATACATTTGCACTTGACTACTTCTACGTGGTGATCTTCAGTTTATCAGAATATAATCATAAAAAGTACATATTTAGTACACACAGTCTTTTACTTGTCATTTTGTAAAACGGTTTTTAATTTCAAAATTATTAATTATAAATTATTAACAAAGTAGATATATGTGAACTAATTGTGAGATAAACATTTATAGTAATAATACATATATCCCCGTGTGGTTGTTGTTGAACTTGTTAATATTAGCATAGCAATTGATTGTTGTAATTTGGGTTGGCAGTTCTAATGGCTGTGTATGGAGACAGTGCCTCTGACTTGGACAGCGACTGTAAATATTGCATCACAAAGACGCAAAACTGCAAATTCAGAATAAACGAATAATAAAACCGGTAGCTTGCATTCAAAATATCACATTTCCCTTGTTGAATCTGCCCTACTTTGAGGTATATACATTAAAGTTTGTCACATGCTCTAGCAGTTCGATTACTAATAATACTTTATTTGCCAATTGGTGTTTAGGGAGAATAATCGAAGGCACGGCAGGAAATACATTGAAGCGTTATCATGCTAAAGGATCTAAGCCTAAGTTGTGTTTTTTATTTCATTAGGTGGTACCTATGTGAACCGGGATTTTACATACTAAGAGGGTTATATCCAAATAATGGCTAATGTAGGCGCTAAAAAGGCCAGTACTGTCCGCAACGCCAAGAAGATCCCTGAAAGGAATGTGCCAACCTTACACAGTGGGACAAGGACAGCGAATGTGTGTGACAGAAAACGTATGCTACACAAGGATCAGAACCGATAAAAAGACTTGCGCCCTATTAATTCTGTACACTAAAACCGAGAAGGTTCATTCACAAAAGTAGAAGCTGTAGCAATGTTTTTGAATGGTCTGTAATTGTATTGACATGGGGTGTCACAAACCTGTCCAAGGCGGGTGTGGGAACCTTCTACAATCCCCCTGCGTCTCAGGCCGCGCAGACTTTCTCTCCTAAGGAGGACAGTAGATGGTACGAAAGGCAACTCCTAAACTTGTTCATGCAGAAGGTGTTATGTACCGGGGTTGGCGTCATCATATGAAGTGATAATTGCAATGCTCAAAACAAAAAGCGGGTCATGATTTTTATCTATATGTTTTTGATTGGCTGTGGTGCCAATGAGTCAATAGATCACAAATATTTAGTTTCTGGCCACAGTTTTTTATTTGCTTGTGATCGTGACTTTGCCGTTATTTAAAAAGAGCAAAATTAAGGAAGCATTTGGTTCCTGATAATGTGATGAACAGCATTAGAACAGCTTGCAATAACTAACCATTTACAGTTATTTTATTAATACAACAAAGGTTAATATAAGTTCTGCCTCATGAATTAAAATCACCACACCATACTATGGTAAAACAAAACATTTGGTGACATAGGGCCATGGAAAGCGATAAAAGTGTTGAGAAAGGATGGCGAAGTGAATATTTTAGAGTGGTAACATTGAGACAGGTCTTTGAGGCAAAAGGATTGTCTTCAGAGAAGAAAAGAGACCTAAAAATATGATGGAATACATAGCTGAGGTGCGCAAATAGTTTTACAGTGAATTGTGCAAAGACTGAACAGTGAAATGATTACTAGAGGTAAATGAAAATACAAAATGTGTTCGGTGTATTTAGCACGTTTAGCATTTCAGTGTCAATTTATTTACAAAAATCAGTGTTTATTTGTTATTTTTGAAACATGCCATGTAATATCTTGGAAGTTAACTGCTCTTTCATACTGGCCGTAAGTATGGAAAGGTAGAGTCAAACTGAAAAATTCAAAGCCATAGCCGGAATGTGAACCACGGATCTTTTGGTTGCCGTACAGCCGCTCCTACCCTTGAGCTACTATGTCCAACGTGCCGACATGACATTCAGTTCTCCAACTAACTCGTGTTGTTCCCGGTAAACCGCTTAGGAGTTGTCATAAACACATGAGACGAGTACCTTAATGGCGACTTACACAACATTTAAGTACTTTAAGGTGCCCGCCTTGATAGCGTGGTGGTAGCTTGTCTGCCTCACGTTCAAGAGGTCCAGAATTCGAATCTCGGTCAGGGAGAGTTACCTGGATAAGGTTTTTCCGGGGTTTTCCCTTATCCTGTAAGACGAATGTCGGATAACTCTAAGCTCCATGGGCCCCGGACTCATTTGAGGATCATTTCATCCATTCCATTCATCGTCCGATATGACTTAACGTTGGAGGACGTAAATTACAAAAAAAAGTACTTTAAGGCCCGGGCTTTATAGTTAACCACTATTAAGTCAGGTACATTTACCTGAGAACTTCTAAGTGGTTTGCGGGGAAAACCACGAGTCAGTTGGAGAATTGAATGTCATATCGGCACGTTGGCCATAGTAGCTCAAGGGTTAGAGCGGCTGGACGGCAACCAGAACATCTGTGGTTCAAATCCCGGCTATGGCTTTGAATTTTTCAGTCTGACTCTACCTTTCCATATGATATGTTGTTTTCCTAAAGCCAATGAGCAAGTGTTATGTGTAGATGGTGCACCTTTTTTCCCAAGTTCCTTTCTTCCTTTTTGAATAACTTAGAAGTTATATTTTGTTGCTTAGCCCCTTTAGCATGATAACGCTTCAATGAATGAAAAGAAACTTCTCCATTTATTTGGTAACATATGCCCGAGAAGGATGGCTCTGGCGGTTTCATCTGTGGCCCGCATTTGGGAGACTCAGTTCGATTCCCGGGCCGATTTACCCAGCCCACGGGTTTTCTCGAGGGTTTACCCGTGTCGCCAGGTGAATACTGGTTAGCTCAATTACATCCACCGAATTTTCTGTCACTTCATTTTACGTCCATTATCATTTCACATCATCTCTGTTCTGGTGGTATCTTTCAGGGTGTCTTGGCGCTGTTGTGACTCCTTGAGTCGTTTGCTCTCTGTCCCTTCTCGCCTAATCCTTCCTACCGGGGATGTCCCACTTGGAGCTTGGGTACAATAAACCACAGGTTTCGGTGCCGAATACTCCCCATAGTTATGCTAATGCTAATCCTAATCCTTACTAATGTATCAACAGAACCGCTATTGGTATGTTGCCAGAGCATAATAAAAGCTTTCGCCACTCCCGAGCCTCGAAACCGCACTAAAGATCATTTAAACCGTGATAGCATGTAGCAAACAGAACGCTGGCCGCAGTTACGCTTCACCTTTTTTCGGACCGATAGGTGCTCCAAAAACTGACTTAAATGATAAAACATCCACGTTTAACATCCATGTTAAATACGCGGTAGAACCTAGTAATGGGGTGATGTTTTCATGTTGCAGAATAAAATACGGATTGCATAAAACTCGAGAATAAGGGGCAGGTGATTCATCTGGTATATTCGGCACAATTGACAATATGTTCTAAAGAGAGCAGTATGTTCCAAAAGAAACACATTCTTAATATTATTTTGGCAGCTGAATGCGGAGTATTATTGCAACAATATGATACTGAAATTAAGGGATGCAATGTATAAAGAATCGTAATGGATTTCAAAGGAGTCTTGTATATTTGTTACGACATGAACAGATGCAGTTGGTTGAGTCCTTATGTTTCTTTTGTTAAAACAACTATTCTTCCCCAACTGCTATTTGACTCCACTGCACTTGCACGCGCTGTAAGAAAGAACCAACATTCCTTTGAAATCCATCATGATTCTTTACTTATTGCAATCCTTTAATTTCGGTATCAAATATTAAGAAATTGTAGAGACAGGGAGAATAAGGAAACAAATTAAGTAAATTTAAGCAATACAAGAAGCTGTCACTTTGCGATATTTTGAAACTTCTATCTCTTTACATGGCAAGGAAATAGAGACGAGTAACAATTAGCTTTTTGATAAAAGTGAATCTACGACAGGGAACCATTCGCTGTTTTCCTTCCGAAAGAAACCGCCTGCGGTGCCGTATGTAGTAAAAGCCGGCGTTAAACACTACACATTTCCGAAGGAAACCATGCTAAGGAATTTTACTTCCGAACTTGTGATTGAACCCACGTTTCGGTTAACTATTCTGTTTCAGATGGAAGGATGAATAAATGCTTGAAAAGTAAGCTACCTCATTGAGTCAATGAACACTTATTGGTTTAGAACATGTATAATAGATTTCACGTATTTTGTTTTATTTAAAGTTAATTTACATGTCTATCACACATCACTTAGAAACAAAAGAAATCTAGTACATATCTTCAACAACAATAAATGCTTAGGCAATATTTTCAGTGTATGACCGTGCTATAATTTACGTTTAAAAGAATTTTGTTATCATTTTTGGTATGCAAAGATGGAGCGGATTATAGCAGATGCCGGAATAATTGAAAACTGAAGCCATCACAGCACAAACCAACATTGCGATCTAGAGATTTCTGGCATGCCGCTAATCAATTGACCCTTCAGCGTTGTATAGTTCATTGTGGCTACCTCATTGTAATTATGATAATGGGCCATAAATCTAAACTGGACTCTCTCACAGCTTAATTGAATATCTGCAAACTAAGAGCTACGGTTTATATCCCACACGGGGTTTACAATGACGTGTCTCAGCGGCTGAATTATGACACAGTTTCGTTTTTGGTATCCGACTGCTAATAACTAGGCCCTATTTTGCCAAAAGTGCTACTATGATGCTCAGCGTCCCTAGACAATAGTTCGATGATATATAAGTAATGTGACATAAAATTGGCAACTTACCCAGAGAGGAGTTATAATTTTGTTAAGCTGAAAGTTGTGAAACTCTCGAACCGATCACAAAGTTATAATTAAAATGTTACACAACATAATTTTTATACGCACTATTGTATATCTAAAAAATAATTATGTTAATATTAATTAATAATTATAAAAAGTCTTTAAATTCGTTAAAGGCAACACCTTTTCCTTTTGGAGGACCGCTGTATACTGCATTATCCTCATATAAGTTCTACAAACTATCTTACCAGCACTTAATCTTTCCTTGTACTTCATGTTATACCAGGTAGCCCAAACGTCCCGTCCTTCGCGTAAGCAGATATCACTTCGTGTGCTTGAACAGTTGCAGAACGCAACGGAGAAACTCCAGTTAACACGTAACAATTTTGTGAACGAACTACACAGGGTAATTCAATCCTGTGTAGTCCACCATTGCCGTGCGTTTAACTGGAACTTGCAACAGAATGACTGTCGAAATAGGCGTGATGGAAGATGCTGATTAGTTTTTCACATTTGGTGACGATTTAATATAAATCTTGAAGATGCCTCGGAGCTCTGGAGCAATGATCTTACCTCAGGTCGCAGTCTCGGAGCAAAGGAATTTCACACTGCAATTGTTGGAAAATAAATAACAATTCTTCTCTTTTAAATACTGTGGGATCTGCTCCACAAAGCAATTAGTAAATTATGTTACAATTTTAAATAATATAGATGCTGTCCTTTCATAAACAATTGTCTTTACATCGATGTACTTTATATCTCTGGCACACGCCACTATCATTGTTGGCATAGGGACACCAGGGTACTGAATAACACGGCCAACTTAGTACAGCACTACTTTATTCCAAAGAACATATATACAAATATAATAAACTTAACCTCAATGGGGTTCAAGAGAAAGACATTCCTCCACATCCTCCTCACCCTGGTCAATCTCCAAGGGGAATGACCAGTTGGACGGGTCTGGTGATTGTACCTCCATCTGCGGTGTGAAGTCTAGCTGTTCTAATGTTGTCATCCTTCCTTCATGCAGTTCAACTATCCGGCCTTTCTTCCACATATGCCTTGAATGGACTGGTTCGCTGATGAGAGCAACATCTCCGAATCTGTGCCGGGGAGATTTTTTCTGGGGTTGTCGGGCCTCATGAAAACTCCTCAGTTGAGTGAGGTATTCCCTGGACGAACATTTCCATATATCGTCAGTCAACTTCTGCTGTCTCCTGTTAGAGAGACGCTCGTCGTAGGCTCAGGTCCACTAGGTATTGTTGTTAGTTTTGCTCCACAAAGAAAGTGTGCTGGTGTCAGTGGTTCAGAACCTGCTTCCTCTCTTTGCGTTATAGGTTTGGAGTTCAGGGCTGCTTCAGTCATTATCAGGACGGTGTTGATGCCTTCCTCCGTAACTTGGGCTTTGCCAAATACTTTCCTCAGGCAGCGTTTAATGGTCCCGACCATTCTCTCCTACCCTCTTCGGCACCATATGTTAGAATAGGGATACCAGGGTACTGAATAACACGGTCATCTTAGTACAGCACTATTTTATTCCAAAGAACGTGTATACAAAGATAACACACTTAACCTCAATGAGGTTCAAGAGAAAGACATTCCTCCACATCACACTTATGTCATATCCACACGCGAAGTCTACGCGGTGGTTTGCTTGCTTACCTAAGTGTGTGTGTGTGTGTGTGTGTGTGTGTGTGTGTGTGTGTGTGTGTGTGTGTGTGTGTGTGTGTGTGTATCAAGATAATACACTTAATCTCAATGAGGTTCAAGAGAAAGACATTCCTCCACAATAATCTTCGCAAAAGTTAAGGCATATGGAGGCGGGCCGTACTGCAGACTCCAGCCAATGCTAAGCTTACCCCTCCTACCAGTGCTGTCGAATGTGCTACTCCAATTTCGCGTGCCTGAACTGAGAACAGTATATTAATTAATGAAGCTCGGATAAATGTTTGAAAAATGACAGATGCCAATCTTATATAAGAAAGAATGTTATTTTCTGATCATAACTGTACAACAATCCTGTATCTACGATACTTAGGACACTAACAATGCAGGTTTCATCTTCACATGTGGTTAAATGTCACTGATATGTGAAAATTACAGATGCAAATCTTATAACAAGAAATAACTTTACTTTCTGATCATGAACGTTCAAAAATCCTGTCTCTACGATATTTAGAGCGCAAGCAATGCACGTTTTATCTTTCAAATGTTATGGTTACCCAGTATTCATCCATTCAACAGAGCTAGCTCGATAAACAGCAGAACACAACTCTTGCTTCTCCAGTCTCAAGCATAATTGAACAGTGCACCTACTAGGAAAATAGAAATCAGGTAGTTTGAAACTGACGGAGTCAATGCTCAGTTCTTTTTCAGAGTAGTAGTGTGATATTTCATTAAAGTGGACGGCATCTTTAATTCGTGTGTCTCACTTAAACTGAAATATTATTAATATTACATTAAATTATTAGTATACATATATCTTTTCTCCAGTGTTTGTGATCCGAGTGCGTGAACATGTCCCTCTAAGTTGGGGCAAATGATTTTTCCACCAACAAACGTGAAGTGATTCATTCTCAGGGCAGAAGAATTATATTTAATATGAACAAGTTTTTACGAAGGGTCTCCAATCCAGAATATAGGGATACTGTAGATTTTTCAAAAACCCAGCAATTAACTGCGGAAGCTTGTGGTGTAGATAGTGTACACCCAGTATAACGAATTTGTTGTGAAGCAGGTTCATCCTTAGAAAAACGGAGGGTGCCTATATTTCAATCTCCAGGAAAGACCCGAAAAAGTTGGAAAGCTGTTTACTGGATTGGAAACCGTGCTTGCTGTTCCGGGGCTGTGACGCGTGTCAAGGTAAGATTTTAATGTTTTAGGAATATATAATGTGTTGTTCAATTACAGGAAAAGTAGGCAGAACATTTTGCTGGTGTGCAAAACGCGTTCTTATGTACAAAACCTCTACCGGTGTACGCACTTTGCTTGGCAACAGCGCTCCGCTTGAGCATTGGTCAGCATTTACAACAAAACGTGTCCTGCTGAGCGACACAAAAACACGTCTTACTATCAAGATGGTCGTTTGCAGAGTGACGTCAAGCTGTCTGCTTATTTTGGATTCTTTGCACACTATGTTTATAAAACAACTAAATTACTTCTCTGTTATTGGTTCACGTCACCACGTTACGTAATTGCATTATTGCAATTACCAATATTAATAATATTATGTAACATTTAACTTGCGTTGTGTCAGTTTCTTTCTTTCCTTTTTTTTTGTGATTTGCGTCCTCCAACGTTAAGTCATATCGGACGGTGAATGAATTGGGTGAAAGGATGCTAAAATGAGTCAGGGTAAATGGAGCTTAGTTACCCGACATTCGTCTTGAAGGGTAAGAGAAAACCCCTGAAAAATCCTTATCCATTATCCAGGTAACTCACCCTGACCGGGATTCGAACTCGGGACCTCTTGAACCTGTCATTCCGTGGCCTACCAAATTTCACATTTCCTGTTTTTACAAATTACTTTTTCAAAAACAATTAAAAATAAATTATTAAAATTTAAACAAAAAGACATGAAATAACCATCACAAACTGCACCGTTTCGTTCTGCAACTTTTTAGCACACGAAGCGGTATCTGGTAACGTGAAAGAGGGGCAGTTGGTGAATCATATTATCGGGGAAAGTGACTATATATAGACAAGTGCTAACAGAGGGGCGGTATATACATATATTAAAACCCCAATGGCATTGTAAGAAACAATTGAATAGACAGCACTTTAAAGATGGCTATAAAAATTTTAAAACAAATATAACAGATATCTTGAAAATTATTTATGATACTTAAATGTCTTGAAAGCCCGATAAGGGCGGTTTTTACTTTGTAAATCGTACAAAGCTTAAAGTATGAGAATTATATGACATATAATTGTCTTAACAAAATTCTGTGAAATATTAAAATGTTTTCATATTCGTTAAATTCTACACACTGCAAAAAAAGTAAAAATACTGTTTCTCAGTAAACGTTTAGGATATGATATGAAAAATCATGCTTATGTTTATTTTTTTCATATTTTGTTTGTATCGAGTCATTTCTTATAGCACAAAGCTGCTTTGATAGTTTAAAGGTATTATCTTCATCTACCGTTTGACATGCTTTGCGACAAATTAAAGTAAAGCAGTAACAGAGGAGAGTCTTCCTTTGATTTTCTATGTACTGTATTAATCCTATTATTGTAAACAATAGTCCCAATTGTTGATCCAAAAATCGATGTATTGAAATAGATGCTAATGTGAGCAGCTCTAACACGCTTCTCTAGGTTCTATTTGAAAATCACTGCTCATCCAAGAGTCATTGATAAACAGTGGTTTGCCCTGCGCAGTGTGGAAATGGATATCTCATAACCCTAATCTTGAATCCAGGAAGGAAACGTTTCTACTTGGCCGGAAATCGAACTGGCTGCTTTTGCATGCTTAATCAAGAGCGCTTACTGTCATGCCAGATAAACGGAGAGCTTCGGTTATATCGCAGGATGCTATCAATACACAGGGCTGCCATATTGCCCATAGTGCAAAACTATCGTGTATGATATATTTTATCAATTGCTTTCTTAAGCGATCGCTTAGTGTTTAATGTTCGGGATTAGGAAACCAGTGAGCGAAAGGACTCTGGATGATATATGGATTAGAGGTAGATGAAGTACCTTTTTGGTGCTTCTAATGCGATATTTAGATATGCTCACATTAATCATTATTCAAAGCATCACCAAGGCTTCACTATATTCTGGACAAGCAGTCCACGTTTCAACATTGACCTAAGATACACTACATAATTTGTTTCAAGTGATTAAGCAATGGACACCTAATCTAATCTAATCTAATCTAATCTATGCGATCCATATAAACCTGAACTTTTCCAATAGACGATAACTGTTGAATCAATAATAGGACACACGTGCAACTTTGAAAGAATATAATAAACAATTGAGAGATTACATTACACTATTTACATTTCAAAGAAAATTTTGGAAGTGTTCTCCACCAGCATCTATACATGTTTGCACACGTTTCACCATATTCTCTGAAGTTTTACGGAGAATATTCTTGCCAATGTTACTTATTTCGGTTCGAATGGATTCCTTGAGAACATAATTGTCCGTGGTCTATTCTTGTACAATCTATACTCATATACGCCAAAAAGAAAAGATCTGGTGAGGTTAGGTCAGAGGATCTGGGCGGCCACAGACCTTTTGTGATTATTATATTATCAAAGAAAGTGGTTATAAGTTCCATGGTGACAGATGTATTACACGTTGCTCTATCATACTGGAAATAACCTTCTCTCAATTGGATATCATCCAGCTGCTCCACAAATGTATTAAAGACATATAAACTTTAATGTCTACAGTTGTATCAAGGAAAATGGAACCAACAATCCTGGAAGCTGACACCGCGCACCATACTCCAACCTTTTCATCATGCAGAGGGGTTCGTGGATCACTTGGGGGTTCAGAGCAGCTGCTTTTTTTTTTTTTTTTTTTTTTTTTTTTTTTGCTTGTTATTTATACCCCGCCTTTAACTACTATGGTCATATCGGCGGCCGTTCTCCTTTGGAACATACATACCGAAGGTGTTAACACGTTATCTTTGGTTTTTAATCATTACATCACGCGCACATTCACACTCTCATTCATACTTCCAGACTCTGTGGAAGATGGGGAATTATCTTGGTCGGAGAAAAATCCCCACCCCCACCGCCGGGAATCGAACCCGGGACCCCTAGCACGGTAAGCAGGTGCTCTACCGACTGAGCTACGGGGCCAGCCACAGAGCAGCTGTGTTTATGTAGCCTGGCATATGAAACCATGCCTCATCTGTAAAGCACGTTATGGAGAGAATGTCTGGACGTGGAATAAGTATACCCTAAAACCATCGACAGTAACTGATTCGTTTACCATAATCTGCTTCCTTCAGTCGTTGCACCATATGCACTCTGTAAGGCCGTAATCTCGATTTATTCGCAGTTCTTTGACACTTTCGATATGAATACCCTGATTCCTGGCTCAATCGACGCAACGATTTTTTCGCAGAATTCAATAGCCTTCTGCGAACATCTGTAACAGTCTCAGCGTTTAATTGCGGTCTATGTCTTCCACTCTCACTAATGAGTACACCAGTTGTTTCCAGCTTTCTTGCCAGTGATAAAACTGTTGCCTTTGTGGGAAAATTGCGTACATTTTATTCTCTTCGATATCCCCTTTGTGTTGTTACCAAGGAATTTGTCTTCCAATATGTTTTAAAAATGTAAACACGCTCTCATAGAGAGTAAGCATTTTGCTGTTATGACTGCATATTTAGGACAAGCAACTATCAACAGTAGACAGTGTATTTAATTCTGCCAGAACCACTGAGATCATTGAAACAAATGTTTACATTCTATGGGCTTTCAAAGGGAAATTATGGCCTATCGACATGATCCAAGTTTATATAAATCACACTGTATCTTCACTATTTACCGTCCAGTATTTTATAACCCTAGAAAAAAAAACTGATTCGAATAGCTCACCCTCACTGAGATTTGAATTCAGGACCTCTTCAACGTGAGGCCGGCCGCTACCACCTGCAATATAGAGGCGGGCAATTCATAGAATCGATTCATGGAAGGTTAACGCGAATGTACGCAAACACTCTATTCACAATCATGCAACCTGTGTCAAATGAGTCCAAAAAGTTTTGATCAAGAGAACTCTAA
Source organism: Mantis religiosa (assembly GCA_030765055.1). NCBI lineage: Eukaryota > Metazoa > Arthropoda > Insecta > Mantodea > Mantidae > Mantis > Mantis religiosa. The sequence continues at coordinate 50,530,132 of CM060952.1, read as the reverse complement.
ATATCTGACACGCTTATGATAGCTAGTTTGGATACAACTTAGCACTTTTGCTAATATACCTTAAGTTTTATATTTCTACATCTGTTTGGTTGTTCTTCAATGGCTATTACCACAGGTGGGTTATTTTACGCTCTTTTGAGGAGAAAAACATTAGAAAGTCTGCGTCTTTAAAATGTACCACTTAATAGCTATTTGCGTCACATAAGCTCACATGCCACGTACTACATAAAGGTGCGTTCTGAACAAAAATGTATCCAAAGTGAAAATGCCATTCATAATAACACGATAGCAGCGTAGACAAATGAAATATAACAGCAATCAATATATAAAAAGGCACATTATCACTAGGAAGTTAGCCTCCATACAGCACGAAGATAATAATGATGAATTATCCTTTTATCTGACGTTCTGACTGACACTTTTGGACTACAAATAATAGAAGAGTGTTCGTATGTTGCTCTTTTTACTTTTTATGATTGTACGTGATGGCACGCAACGTGAATAAATGCTAGAATACTTTGGCACGCACTTCGGGCATTTTGGATTTGAATTTCTCACTGCATGCAGATACTTGCTGGATGTAGTCAACCATCCATTGCAGTCATTGTTGTTCGCTCCAGTTGGCGGTAAAGGCTAGGAGCAATGCTGTTTCCAGTACACGTGCTTCTACCATTACATCGCTCCATTCTTACATCTGCTCGCAAATTCATCTGACCATTCTTTGTTATACTTATGAGTTACACGTGTTTGCTTACAGGAGGCTCAAAGCTACTGGATTAGTATTTCAATTTACTTTTGTATATGAAATATTTCTTCTCTCACACAGAGATGCTGTGTAAAACAGATAAATAATGGAGGCATAGCCACGTGGTAGTCATAGTCCATCGATGAAGGTTTTAATCGCAGGAGTTTCCAAATGCAAATTCATGTGGCAGAGTGGACCACCCATTGGAAAGCCCTTGATTGGTTACTCTTCAAGAAAGCGCGCTATTTTAATTCTGGTAAATTTGGAAACACTGCATTAAATATCTTCCTAGGGACCAATAATTTATAAAATAGCAGAAAGTAAAGGCGAGATTTACTAAATTATTTGTAAATTAAGAAATATTTGACACCACTGCCGCAAAGCAAGTCAGGTGAGGCATTTCTCAAAATAAATTTGTTACGTGATAAAATATCAGAATATGTTCCTATGCTGTTTCGATGAACGAGTGTGCTTATCGAATAGAATAACAACGTAGGACAAGCCCGCCTCGGTAGCGTAGATGGTAGCGTGTCTGCCTCACGTACAGGAGGTCCCGAGTTCAAATCTCGGTCAGGGTGAGTTACCTGGGTAAGGTTTTTCCGGTTTTTTAAAGATGAATATTGGTTAACTCTAAGCTCCATGGACGCTAGAATCACCTATTGCATTCACCGTCCAATATGACTTAATGTTGGAGGACCTAAAATTACTAAAATTAAGCACGTTGTACAAGGAAGTTGTTGATAACTCCACTAGTTAGAGAAACTGAAATAAAATCGAATATTGATTGAGATATTGAACTTCAGAAGAGTAATTGATGCTGCACATTAATGTTTTCTAAAATTTTTTCTCAGATGTGTCGATGTATGGAACAATATTTGTGACATATTCTTTGATAATTTATGGGCGTGTTTTATTTCTGATCATGTTTGAAGAACTATAAGTCTCACCTACGTCGCCACTTTGAAGAAAACACACTTATCATGGACATGATCGTCAACGGATAGTGAATATTATAGTAATGTGCATCCTTTTGATGACAGTTGAGTTAACTATTTGAAATAAGTGTAGAAGTTTTTGTGGCATAAATTAGGTTATAAGGCAGTTTCTTTCCAAACTTCCCAATAAGAGTAACGACTTTTGTTTAAATTGGATGTAGTACCCTTATTGATGTCAGACTTACATTGCTATATCTCTTTATAGCAAAGAATTTTTAAAACACTTAATAGCCTACCAAAAATATAATTATACGCAATTGAGACACAATCCAATATTTTCATATGTTTAGGCTGGAAAGCTATACATATTCATTAGACAAAGCTTTGTAATTATTTTGAAACTTTTATGATAAAGTATTTCAAATTATCAGACACATGTCCTCTCTCTTAATGCTATAATATACTTAAATTAGCGATATTGAAATCGTCAATGTTAGTTCAGTGATCCTCCAAATAAAATCGTTAGCAAATTTTTAAAAATTGTGGAAAAGTGAATCGCACAAATCGTAAAATTACATTATTATTCTATTAAATTCAGACTGATGAGTGTTGTATAAAGATTTAAGGATAGAAGCTGGTGAATTTTACATTTTTATATTAATGAATGATCCAATCCCAACTTCTACTATAGCAAGAGTAACTACGTGTTATTTTGCTGTGGCAAAAGTAGTCAATGACGATTATTTAAAGAAGTATACATTTGTTATTTATTTTTAAATCCAGAAAATCACAGGTATTTAAGTATATTTTAATGTATTTAAAATAGAATGAAATGTATGAACTTCAAATACTTATGTTATTATTCTTTCTAATAAGCATTAAGCTGCTCCGATGCATTCTACTGAAGAAGTGAAGCTTATTTACAAGTTAAAAGAGCAAATGGAGAAACGCCTACACGATTAAGAATTGGTAATTGAACCTTACAAGGACAAAACATTTGCACAGAAGTCTACGGCATCTGACCTTGAAGTATCGCGTTACCCCATGTAAGGGATAGACATCAGCTCTGCAGCCAAGCCATTTCCAGTAAAGGCACATCAGCTGTTCGCAAGGAACGCAGTGTTCCTCATAGTGATGTGATTGTGAGTGCTAATACGAAGGTGCTTAGTGAAAGTGTAATTGAAAAGTCTTCTAAAACCAAAGACGATTCACATAAGCATATTGGCAAGAATAGTAGGCAATAAATCTTCTACCCTCCTAACCGGTGTTAAAAGAAGCATGGTTCCATCTTGGAAGACTAAAAGGCGATATACCACCAACGAACAGGTAAACGAAGCTTTCCCTGATGTTAATATAACTGTGGAAAAACTTGAATCTAAAGGTGTAAACACCAGTTTTAAAGTGGGTGTTAACTTTATTTACAAGGATAGTTTAATGGAGGCCGATGTGTAGCCATGCATGTCACATTCGTCGTGTTTAATTCATACGTCAAAAAAGTCAGCTTCCCTCACAACAATAAATCATGTGAAATTTTCAAATTCAAGCACTACTTACCGCAGTGTTAATTTCACTGTTTTGAATAGTAATGTTCAAAGTCTTAGAAATAAATTTGCAGTTTTTAAAAACAAAATTGAAAATCTTAACTTGGACGTAATCTCTATAAACGAACACTGGCTAAATGTTCAAGAAATACATTATTATATTCCTTCTAATTATGTCTTGCATACTGCATGCTGTTGCACATTGTTTCAGAATGATGGAAGTTGTATAATTTTAAAACATAACGTCAAATTTCGTCCACTTGATGTTTCCAAATACTGTTTGGAATAATTGCCACTGATCTGAATGTAGATTTTAATTTGGATTCTAATAATGCTATTAATTGCCAGAATATATTACGATCTTTTAATCTTCATTTCACGTCCTTGGTTGCTATTCGGCAGGACGCTTGTCTCGATTATATTTGAACCGATCTTGACCAGAGTATTTATAGCACCAGTGTAATCCATCTTTATATAGCTAGCTGATAATTGTGCCCTGTTTTTTAATTTTAAAACATGAGCAGCCCATTTATAACCTTTCTAAAGTCTATTCTGCAAATAATTACGATAATTTCATATGGGCTATACCGTCCATTAATTGGAACCTTGTACTTGATCTTTCAAAGAACATAGATTTAGTATTTTTGGATTTTTAAATGTTTTCACTGATTTGTTTAATTCCTGTTTCTCTTTGAGGTCAGTAATGAGTGAGTTCAAAATCAAGAAAATTAATTGGTATAACGCTAACTTAAAATTAAAGGGTAAAGTTATATTATGATATGTACAAGCTAAGACAGAGTCAAGACTTTAAGTGTAAATACTTATTACTAAATAGTGAATGCAAAAAACAAGTGAAATTGGCCAAAAGCAGAGCATACTCTCGTATTGAATCAGCTAATATCAAATCCAAAGCTACTTGCCTATAATATTGAGAGATCAAAACAGAATAACAGAATAATCACTTTTACATTGCTCTGCTTGCCGATTCTGATAACTTTAAACAAACTGCCTTTAATTGCTCTGGCTGACACATTCACCTCTGCGATTCCACAGCATGGCTTTTTAACCTTCTTTCCCACCTCCCTCTCACGGAAAAATCTTCTGGTAAGCGAGATTTCTCGAATCGAAATAATGGAACACTTTTGCTTTAGAATGTTCTACATCTGCCGAAATCGAGCAGTCTGGGACACATCAGCACAGTACGACAATGAGGTACGTACCTCTTCTTCGTGATGTCGCTAATGGCTGTCCTGGAATGTTACATTTTATCATCTCACCGCAAACAGCAAACACCTGGAATGATGCAACAGGATTAATTGTATGCGTTAGGTATTCCCAAAGCCATTTTTCATTTTAGCCTCAATGAACTTGTATGACCTTATCCAAAGTTACACAGATGTGTGTTTTCTGCCCCGCGCTAGTGGCATTACTAATTTACATGAAGTATAAGAAATCATTGCGAGGCAGAGAGAGAGAGAGAGAGAGAGAGAGAGAGAGAGAGAGAGAGAGAGAGAGAGAGAGAGAGAGAGAGAGAGAGAGAGAGAGAGAGAGAGAGAGAGAGAGAGAGAGAGAGAGAGAGAGAGAGAGAGAGAGAGAGAGAGAGAGAGAGAGAGAGAATTTTGACCTCTCTGGATGGAGGAGAGATAGCTACTGCATCCCATTATGGTGATGAGTTCTTTGGGCTCGAGACTTACGCAATGCCACGCTGCCAGAACATTTCTCCTAGATTCTTGGCAGCTGAAGGTCCAATTTGATGCGCGATATTACGCAAAATAATTTCCTAGTGGTTAACAGAGGATATTTTTCCAAATTCCTATTAATTTTACTCCTTATCCAAAAGTGCTGCACAAAATAGCAGATTTTCGAAAAAAATCTCCAGATTTTAATGCACGAATATTACCGAACTTAGAAACTAAGACATTTTCATTTATCGTTGCAGATAATATTGCACTGGTGCTTATGAAAAGCATACACAGTACGTAAAGGATAACATTGATCCTATATGAAATACTAGGACCTAACATAGATAATTCTTGGAAATTTAATTATTCTGCCACACTAGCCTACCACGGCTAGTATGGAAGAATGATTAAATTTACAATAAATAACCCAATAGTGGTAACTATAAAGCTCGGGATTTAAGTACTTACAGTGTTAGTAATTCGCCACAAAGGATGCGTATCTCATTGCCTATGTGAGCCTCTGGTGGTTTACTGGAAATCATACGAGTCAGTTGGATAATTGATTGTCATGACGGCATGTTGGCCATGGTAGCTCATTGGTTAAGAGCGACTGGACGGATGCCGAGAGATCCGTAGTTGCAATCACCGGCCATGGCATTGAATTTTTCAGTATGACTATCTATAAGTAAAAGGGAATCATTTCGTGTAACCAAAACTTAGTCATATGATTATGGTGTACTATAATTGCAGTGACTTCTGTTATTCCGTGTTATTAAAGCGCTTGTATCAAAGTAGCTATAAGCTTCTCTATGCGCAATAGAAGATTTTTTTTCAGAAAGACTAACAGATACAATCTTTAGATCTAGCAGGAAAACCGCTAAATTGCCAACGCTGATGCTGTTAATCTACCGCAGAGCTCCTTCCACCAGCCCCACCTCCCCCTCAACACACACGTGTGTGCTTTTACGGATATTCACCGCACCTTTGTTTTCGATAGCCAATAATTAATCACTGTGACTTGTAACGGGAGTCTGCAACCGATGTCACTTTAACATTGAAATTCGGTGCATACGTGAGAGAAATTTCAAAAAATTGGTGTACTATCTTTAAAGCTGAAGGGCAAATCTGCGAGGTGTTTTTATCGTGATTCCTTCATTGTTTTTCTATGACGTTTAGTTTTATTTGATTCATGTATTGAAATGTTAGCAACCATGTACCTATTTAAAGAAACAGAAGAGAAACACAAACAAGGTTGCACTGCATTGAGAACGTGGATGTAACGATTAGCTCACACGTGCGAGAGGACAGTATCAGCGAATTTTAATGGCTATCCCATTCTGCTTTGATGCCGCTATCTAGACATAAAACGCAACATATTGATTAATTAGACTCGCGATAAGGATTCGGGGCGAGCTATTTTGTAATTTCAAAACGTCGAAAATGTATGCCCATCTGCATTGGCTTTTATTACGTTCTCCTTTTAAATCCTTCTCAACATATAGGAATTCTATTTTTTAGCTTTACAATAGTATAATCTAAATTCACCCCCAAAAATATTTAAAAATTTACAGAAACAAGGTTTGTGTTCTTATAGCATCTGAAATTAAATGAGTTGTCCTGGTTCCATTGTTTTTTGTCCTGTTTTATGTTCAAATGACAGCAGTAAAGAAAGGGGTGTAATAGCTTTGTCCCTTCGATATTTTAAGTTAGAAATAAATATTGTGTTGTAAAACGTTACAGCAATGGAACATAAAGCACGGTTTCCAATCCAGTAATTCGTTTTTCAACTTTGTGGGTACTTCTCGGAGATTGAAATGCAGGCATGCTCCCCTTTTGTAAGGACGAAGGTGCTTCATTACAAATTTGTGGCACTGTATGTACACTACTTACACCAAAAGCTTAAACAGTTAATTTCTCGGCTTTTGGAAAAATCTATACTGCCACATATTCGGGATTGGAGGCTTTCATAAAAGCTTGTTCATATAAAATATATTTCTTCTGCCGTGAGAATGAATCACTTCACGTTTTTTGTTCCAAAAGTCACTTTTTCCAGCTTCGAGGGACATGTTCACGCACTCGGATCACAGACTCTGCAGAAAAGATATGCGTAAATAACAATCAAATGTAATATAATGTAATATTTAAGTTTGCTTTCAACACACTACTTAACGATTAAGTTCATTTTAATAAAATAGCACACCACTACTATGAGTAGTAAACAGCAACTCGGTCTGTTTCAAACTGCGTGAAGAGCGTTGATGCGTATTAACCTTCAGGTGACCAGCGCTGATCACCATTCCTTTTCAGGTCTTATGGTCGAGTAGAAGAGTGAAATATTTATAAATTGACGTACAGTAGGTTACGAAACAAATAGAGCGATTGGAAGCTTGTGTGTCTTTCTTTTCTCGCGCCTGCCGATATATGACACGTTGCTGTCCAGAAGACATGATTATATCTGAACAGAGTATACATACACTGGACTCACCGTGTATGTGCGAAAAGCTAAGGTAAACATCTCTGTGTTGCGAATTTTGTCCGATACGCCTTCTTACTTTGCCATGTAGTAGGTGCATTATTTATATTGTGCTTGACATAAATGTTTTGAGGAAAGAACGGTGTTGTTTTTCAGGTTTATCTATGTTGAATGGATGGATGTTGGGTAAGCATAACCATATGAAAGATAAAATGTGCATCGCTCGCGTTCTAAGTGTCGTAGAGACAGCAATTTTGTATTGTCATGATAAAATAAAATTATTTTTATTATGAGATCGGCATCTGTCATTTGTAAACATTTAACCTAGCGTAATTAATAAGACTATTTTCTCAGTTCAGGTGCATGAGATGAATGTACCACATTCGGCAGAGCTGGTAGGAGGGGCGAGCTCCGGCTCTGACGTTTAGCAGTTACAGGAGGCGGAAGGGGAATGTTAATTTTACCAACATACAGTAATGAACAATTGAAAACATAACCTCAATTATCTTTAGAATAAAAATATAGGACTATCTGAGATTTAAAACATTGAAACCCAACTCGCAATTTTATTATCATGCAGGATATTCATTACAAAAACCTTTTATTTGAATATTTCTTTTGTACCTTTTACGCGCACTAACTGCTTCTGTTGAGGGTACTGGGAATCCCTACATCCGGTTCCGTGGTCAGGAAGTTAAAACTGTCTGCTAGCGCCAATTCGCATTGCCGCTGCAAGGCCTGGATTACGAATCCAGCACCGTGTTCTTCTTCTTCTTCTTCTTCTTCTTCTTCTTCTTCTTCTTCTTCTTCTTCTTCTTCTTCTTCTTCTTCTTCTTCTTCTTCTTCTTCTTCTTCTTCTTCTTCTTCTTCTTCTTCTTCTTCTTGTTCTTCTTCTTCTTCTTCTTCTTCTTCTTCTTCTTCTTCTTCTTCTTCTTCTTCTTCTTCTTCTTCTTCTTCTTCTTCTTCTTCTTCTTCTTCTTCTTCTTCTTCTTCTTCTTCTTCTTCTTCTTCTTCTTCTTCTTCTTCTTCTTCTTCTTCTTCTTCTTCTTCTTCTTCTTCTTCTTCTTCTTCTTCTTCTTCTTCTTCTTCTTCTTCTTCTTCTTCTTCTTCTTCTTCTTCTTCTTCTTCTTCTTCTTCTTCTTCTTCTTCTTCTTCTTCTTCTTCTTCTTCTTCTTCTTCTTCACTCCAAGGGCTAGGCAATGCTGCCTGTTCCGGCTTAAAACATACCTGACCATCGTTTTCGTGGTCTTCCCGGATGTCTCTTTCCTGTAGGTTTATAGTTTATAACTCTTCTTGGGATCCTATCTCTCGACATTCTCTCAATATTCTCTCTCCATTCATTTCTATAATTTATTATTTTTTCTTCTAAATCTTCTCGTATTTTTTCATTTGGAATTATATCTAAAAGAGTACATCCCTTTACTGCTCTTAAAAATCTCATTTCGGCAGCCTGCATCTTGTTTTTGTCTGCTTTTGTTAATGTCCATGTTTCAGAACCAAAAAGAAATGCAGGCACAGCCATCACTTTATAAGTACATTAGTAAGAAAATCTCGCTTGATAGAGTTACAAGCCCTATGCAAGTACAGTCTGATAGTGGGGTTGCCACCTTACTGCCTTCAGACTTCAGGATTTTTAATCGAGGTTTACTCCCCTAGAGAAGCTGCCTTCGCTTAGCTATCGGACCTTCTCTGTCCGTCTTCACCCTTAACCCTGGGCATGGCCCTCCACATTTATATCCCCGTGTTACCAGTTTAATTTTGTATGGACCACGTGGCTGCAGTTGCTTTTGGTATTTGCGCTGGTGAAGTTTCTTTGCAATTTTGTGCATGCGTGAATTCCGATGTTAGTGTCTGTAAATCCATTTATTATCGCTATTATAATAATTTGAAACCTCCTTTTTTTTTTTTTTTTTTTTTTTTTTTACGTCCTCCAAAGTTAAGTCATATCGGTGGATGAATGGAATGGGTGAAATGAAACTCAAATGTGCCCAGGGTCCATAGAGGTTAGTTACCTGACATTCGTCTTTCAGGATAAGGGAAAACCCAGGAAAAACCTTGTCCAGGTAACTCATCCTGACCGAGATTCGAACTCTGGACCTCTTGAACGTGAGGCAGACACGCTACCCTCTACGCTACCGAGACGGGCTGCCTACTGGTTTGTGAAATATTCAAATGCGTGAAATATTTAAAATACGCATGTTTCTCTGCTTGAAATTCTCGCTAAAGAACAGGCTCGCTTCCCCCTCTCGAGAAATGTCAGAGCCGGAGTACGGTCAGTCAAAGGGTAGGACTGGCTGGAGTCTGCAGTACGGCCCGCCAGCATATACATTTCACTTTTTTGAAGATTATAAAAAAGTATGCGACATCCTGCACATCAGCCTCAAAAGTATCTCATCTGAAAGACATGCAACTATTGAGATGACATATAAAATCCTATATGTTTATGTAATATAAATTGTGACTAATGTTCTAATACTTTGATTGTTAACTTTATTTTTAGTTAATCACTAAAGTTAGTGCAGCATACAAATATATAAGTTAGAAGTTCTGAGAGTCACAAGTAGCAGGAGCAGAAAAGTGTGCCATTAAGAATCGTTGATCTTATTAACATTTAATATTCATAAACTTCGAACCATTGAATTTCCAATAATTGTGACTACAGTCGAACAGTTTTGTGCCCAAGTGAGAACAGCAAATAATTGTGAAGTGATTCGCGAGAATATCGCATTATGATGCATGTGGTGAGGCGGAAGGAAAGAGGGGGTGAGAGGGCGTCAAAATGTTTCATATTTTAAACACGAAATAAATGTTAATTTTACTTTTATGTATATTCATCTCTATTGGTTTGGAAGCTTAGTGGGAAAATACATTTAAAGCCAGCCGCAACAATTGCAGAATACGACAATATTATGTGCATCTTTTAGTATTGCTTTAAATGGGAAATCATATATGAGCTCTAATTTGCATCATAATATACGTATATATTATATATATATTATGTACAATATTACCAAATTATTTCACGTTTCTGACCAAGGGGAACGGTTATAGGGTACTTAGCGACAAATCAGAGATGCGCAGAAGTTTTCGACTGTAAATGGAATCTAAAGTATGACAGTTATAAAACTACTCCTTGACGAATTAATATTTCAAGGTGTTTTAAAAATATTTAAAGTCAATGGAAAATATTTGTTGCTAATTCGTGTAACATGCTGTATCAGTTAAGTTGTGCAGTAATATATTAGAATGAAACGACAGCCAGTATCTTCAATAATAAATCAATCACCTGCCATTAATAGAAGGTTTAAACATTCTGGTCTCCCAATGTAGATATAAACGGTAAAGGCATCTACGCAAATGAAAGAAGCAAATACATTACTGTGCCTTTCAAAACATATTGCTATATGGGAAATATTAAAAGAAGCAGCATCGAATACTTGCAAACTCTAACGTTTCTACTTGTATTTATATTTGTGAACTGAGTACAGTTTAAGGGTTTTCTGTTTTTTAAAACGAAGGAAATGAAGGGGGTGTACTCGGTAAACATTTACAGAAAAATAAATATATTTGGTTGATATCTTAGTCTTTCATGTTTACTGTAACTTTCAATGAGAAAGTAAACACCCTTATCCAATATACCAAGTTTCATTTCTTTTTATTTTATTGTTTTTGGCTCACATTTTATTCGTCTTATTTCTATGCAAAATGCCCTAGAATCATCGTTCTGTAATTGAGCTTATTTGTACTTGAGGACGGCGCATGGAAAATACGGATTTTATGTTGTAAAATTTTCAGGGGAGGTACAAATTGAATCAATTATGACTTCTGGTTTTGTAAATACACACTTAAAAGTATGTATTATAATTGCAATGTGTACAAACGGAACCGGGGTTCAAATTCCAAATCTCTTCCTTCAAAATCCGTCATCCTAATCGCTCGTATATAGAACAGACTTCTTTAAAGCTGAAGATCCACCACTGCCTCCACTACTGCTTGGATTAGAATGTGTAGTGGTTAATCCATGTTTTATCATTGTGACTTATCGGCGGAGAAACTCATTTCTGTTCGAGAGTGTCGTGCATAGTGAGGATACGCGGATATACCATAAATATTTTATCACTTTGCGAGGAACACAATTGATAACATACAAACAGTACGTCTGCTAGATAGATGTAACAATCAAAGGTAAATGTTTATAAATAAGAAATGTTATCTCGTCCTCGAACACATATAACAATATCACGACGCTGCAAATAGAGCAACTGAAATAGAACATTGCAGTTCTAATCTCTGTTTCATATAACCTAGCCCCGCTGACATGTATCAATCCGCGTGCAACTATCTTCCCCCTCATCCTAATTCGCTAATGCTTTCGCGCCATAGGCCGTATGCGGTGCCTTCCCTTCACATTAAAACCTGCAGTAAACGCCATAATAATTGGCGAAAGACAAATTCATACAAATAAAAATATGAAGGCATGCAAAAGTAATGACGTTTATAATGAAACTAAGCAAGTTGAAACTGAATGACTAAGGCATAAAACAAACAAGGTTATAATGAAAGGTCTTCGGCATTTACCACTGGGACTTTTTAAAACCAGCACACCTACCTTACAAAAATGCTTGTCTTTCAGTCTGAAAAGTCGTGTCACGCCATACTTGTGTGTCCTTCATTCACCCAAGTCTCGTCAAGGTAGTATATTTTGCGATTTGTAGCCCGGTAGTCTGATTGTCCTTAAGTATCGTCTTCGCCACACAGCAATATCGCCCCTGGAGTGATAAGTTTTCCTGTTGTCTCAATTTCACGTCGCGATGTTCCTACGCATCTAGCACACCTGTAAGTTCAGAGCACAGCTGCTCGACTTCTCTCATTGACAAACACGGATTCTTCTCTGTGAGTGCATTAAACACATGCACCAAAATTCTCTTTTCGCTGCTTTGTAAATATTTCCCTTGCGATGCTTCAGCGAAAAACTGGCAGTAGACTCTTCCATTAAACATATAATAACTACACGCGCAATAAACGAAGAATAAAATAATTTAGCTCTCGCACTTAGCACAACACACCTTCGAATGGCGATATATGAGTAATCCAGTTCAAAAAACGTCTCAACGGTAAAAGTCATATAAACAGATATGTCACCACTACCACTAAATCACGTGTTATCATGTCATGTGAAAGACGGGCTTCTGATCAAAGGAACCTCCTCTTTACTTCGTTTAGGAATTAACATGCATTTCAGATAAATCAACTCTGTTGCGTAATATATTTAATTCAAACTGTTACGAAAATATAAATCTGACAGCTCTCTTCCAACATATAAAGATATATCACCATGTTAAATAACGAACTAATTTTTACCGCACAACAGTCTATACTACAATAGCAGCCAATGAGAGGTGATAAGATCACGTGACCGTTAAGAAATACGGAGCAAGCTTATGTGAATCAAGGATTAGATATGTTTTACCATTACTGATATTTTTATTTGGTTTGCCGATTTGAATGAAGGGAATGGAGATTAGAAAATATTGCGCATAAGATATCTATTGGAAATTTACATCCTAAAGCAATATACTTAAATCATCATAGCAACGTTTATAATACAAATACACAGATAAAAACTAGAGTACTGATCTAAACATCAGTCATAATTCACTTGGGGTGTATCATAATATACTTGTGGTAACCCTGTCCAATACATGCTCATAATTTGTAAATAAATGGTATGTAGGTTTTAATGGTTTTTAGGTAACACAGGTGTCTTTTGGAACAATTGCTAACCGACAATGTCTTTCGTTTCAGTATTTAGCCCTTTTTCAATCTCTAGGTGCTTCTCATTTCTTCTAAATCTAAGGTGGATAATGAATAATCCTGTCCAAGCAAAACAGAAAAACAAACAACAAAAAAGATGCCTGCAGCTGGGAACCTACGAAATATAGGACCAGGGTGTGAATCAGCATAATTCAGAGGTAGTCTGTATAAGCTTATAAGATGAACGTACCACTTCCAATGCCTATATGCTTATAATATCAGCCCCTATATACCAAATCAGTGGAAATATTAAAAGTTTTAATTCATTAAAGTATACGGGTATTTAATGAAATTGCAGTTCTCGGTCTATAACGACTCGATACAAATGAAATTACATCTGAGTGTTTCCTATCCATTCTTGTGGCGCAAGTAAGACCAGCTTAATTTGTAAAATTAGGTTTATAACACGTAGGCATATCTTGACACTTTATACCACACATACACATATAGTCATTATATCTGGCCCAAAATTTACTTGGCAAATGGCAGAACTATGGGGACATTGGAAGCCTTGATTGGGTGCATCAGTTGTCAATATATTACCACACTGACAATGTCTACTTATCAACAACACCCTGAAATTACGGGTCTGCACAAAATCCAGCACGCATGCATGTGATTAATGACTCGGTACACTTAACGTTATGCGCTGGGTTCCTGGTCACGCAGGCTTGCAGGGGAATGAACTGGCAGATTCGGCGGCAAAGACGGCAACTACACAGCCTCAGGTTTTTATGTCACAAGCCCTCGAAGAAGATTTTTGCCTTGAGTTGCGACGAGCTGCGCAGTCCTCCTGGTTCGCAGAATGGTCCCTTCTCCGCCGCAACAAACTTCGAGCCATCAAGGCACTTCCGACCCCCTGGGTTACCCCCTGCCGTTCTTCCCGTTTGGAGGAAATGAGGCTGGCTCGGCTACGAATTGGCCACTGCTTTTCAGCCACAATTATAAATTAACAGGGGACCCCGCTCCAGCTTGCCCACTTTGCGGTAGAGTTCTTCCGGTCCGTCATGTTCTTTTAGGATGTTTGAGCCTGGCGGATATCCGTCAGTCTCTGCAGCTGCCTGCCAGGTTGGCAGAGATACTGGCGGACGACCAGCAAGCAGTGGCCAAAGCTTTTACTTTGTTTTTGGAAACCAATTTTAGAATTTAGTAATATATTTATGCCTTTTAGCCATTTTTATGTCTTTTAGCTTCTTGTAGACTTGGGATCCGTTTCTTGTTTTTATCTGTGATTTTATTTAGAATTGTTTTTAAGCTCTTTTATCCCGGTTTTAGCCTATTTTAGATTTCACGGAAGCTGATGGCCTAGCAGTTTAGCGCCCTCAAACATCGTCATCATCATCATCATCATCATCATCATCATCTCTAACGTTATGCGCGATAGGTATGGTTTTTGCAGGAGATGTAGTGGTGGGTCTCCATTTCTTTGAAGGTAACAACAGATGTTGTATTTCATATATGATGTCACTTGATTGACGCCAGAGATAGTAGTTTAAGAAACACTAGGCTTTCACCAACTATGACATAATGACTTCCTAAGACATGTGGTCGTCAATTGTTTGGACGTTGTGCTCCATGGAAGTAGCCAGGCAGGTCATTTGATCTGACACGCCTCAATTTCTTCTTCTGGAGCAACATGTTCCTGAGACTCAATCAGCATCTCTGGAACACTTGGAAGAATCCATCAGATATATTAGGTGTCTCATAAGTAAAGTCGATTTTTTATTTTGGAGTTTTGGAAAAATTATTGGACTTCTTTGGTTTGGCAATGCTGTTTACAGGATATCAGGGCTAGTGCTGTGTACAATGCGAACATGTATCAGTCTTCAGTTGTTAATAAACAATCACGAAATGGAGATAACAAAATTTAAACCTATCCTTCTAATGCACAACTAGAAACAAGACTACAAAACCACTGCCGCAGCTCGAAGGATATGAAGTGAAATGTGAAGGTATCGTTAGTGAGCATGAGGCAAATGATGGTTCCAACGTTTCAACAATGGAGACGAAAATACTAAAGATTTGCCACGTTCTGAAGGATTTAATGTATGGAATATAGAGAATACACCCCAAGTTTTGCAACAAAAATTCTGCAAATAGTACACGTATCCTTTCAGAAGAACTTGGTACATCAAAAGATACCATACATCGCCAAATTAAGATAATTGGAAAATCATAGAGATGTTGAAAATCTGTACCTCATAAATTGAAACTTCAACCTGTTGACAGTAGAGTCGATATATGTCGTCAGCTTGTCCGTAATCCCAGGCACGATAGACCAGGAGAGTTGTCTCTTGTGATTAAAAATGATTGTATTACCAAAACCCAATGCCTTAAGACGGTGGCCTGATGCCGCCGATAACCTGCCACAGTAATCGTAAAAGAAAAATCAGCTCGGTCCCAAGGTAATATTGAGTGTCTGGTGGAATTTTGGAGGTGTGATGCACTTGGAGTTTCTTCCATACGTGTGGGCGATTAATACGAAACTGTATTCTCAACAGCTGGAACAAATTTATGAAATTTTGAGACGGATATATAAAAAATTAGTTAACTGAAATAGAGTTCTATTCATCAGGACAATGCAACACCCCAAGCTGCACGGACATCCATGGAAAAGTTTCAGGAATTAGGTGGAATCAACTGCTGCCTCACCCAGCATACAGCCCTGATCTCGCACCATGAGATTACCCTCATTTTTGATCCAAGGATCATTTTTACGTGGAACAAATTTAGACAATACTTACGCAGTGCAAGTTGGTGTCACCAAATTCTTCGCATCAAAATCCAGAGAATGGCAGCATCGGGGGATAATAACCCTTGCTGAACGATGGCTCAAGACCATAGAGTATAATGGTCTATACTTTGAAAATTAGTTGTTTATCAGAACACATTTCAAATAATTGATTTTCTTAAAAACCGACATTACTTATGTGACAATATCTACACCATTCATCATATTTCACCGTGAAGCGATAATTGGTGAGCAAAGAGTTCCACATTGGCACGACAGTTTGATGCAAATAAGATGTGTAGCGCAGGGTAAAGCAATGAGGTACTCTCAGGGTATGCGTGGATATGTATGAGTAAGGATACTCTAATGATACTGGAATGCAAAGTTCAAACTGGTTTAATGACTGCTTCCTTATATCATCACATCAAACTCGAAGTTACCCCGCCTCGGTAGCGTTGTGGTAGCTTGTCTGTCTCACGCTCAAGAGGTCCCGAGTTCGAATCTCCGTCAGGGTGAGTTACCTGGATAAGGTTTTTTCCGGGACTTTCCCTTATCCTGCAATACGAATGTCGGGTAACTTAAAGCTCTATGAACCCTTTGGCGCATTCATTTCACCCATTTCATTCATCGTCCTGTATGACTTAACGTTGGAGGACATAAACTAAAAAAAAAAATAACAACTCGAAGTTGCCGACCAAGTTTATCAATATTTCACTGTTCAAAGTGACTGTGTGTAGAATGCTTATTACTCGATAAAACTTAATTCGTTCTTCACGTGCATATGAACCGACAAATATCTTCTCTCATCGCTTCTGGTCTGCCTTCGACCAAGACAGAACCAGAGAGAACCGACTGAATCAACAGCCAGCCGCGGATTGTCTGTCCTTATTGGGCCTGTGGGTCCTTACTGTCTGTGGGTGTGTAACTTTCACTTCTGGAAGCCCTCCACAAAGATTCCCTTTGTAACTATTTTGTCCATTGTGATTATTAGTCTCGTTCATGCCATTATTAAGAGTCCGAAGAATACATTTTCAAACAGAGTCAAGTGCTATCCCTTTAGAACCTTTTGCTAAGACAACAGTTTCTTATGTTTCTTTTGTTAAAACAACTCAACTCAACTGCACGTGCATGCATTTCACAAAGATACATTCCTTTGAAATCCATTACGATTCTTTATGCATTGCATCCCTTAATTTCGGTATCAACCGCGTACATCTTCAAATGGGACTGATCAACTACAGTTTCTGGTTAGGCGTCGCCTTCAGATTAATGGACATTAATTTTAACATTTACTTTAGTTAGTTATTACTCTTTCTTCTGAAATTCCTGTTACCATAGACCTTTTGGAGTCCAATTATATAAAATGCCTTGATATGAAGCTAGTGGATGGATACTTTTAATCTAAGTTTTATGCAGAAAAGTGGATAAAACAATTAAGTGTGGCTGTAAATGAATATTGTTGTGGACCAGGATTTTAAGAGGGGAGTGAAAGACTTACAAACTAATCTGCAACTGGGGGTGTAGCTACTGAAAGGGTAGAGCGAAAGAAACATCTAAGTCAAACTGAACTGAATAACTATGTCTCAAAGATGCCTAGTATTTCTACAGGGCACTCCCTGGTTCTGGATGAGATCAGGGGCGCTTTGGTACTATTTAAATACATAATAACATAATGCAACTTTACCTTTGGCGATGACTTGTTTGTATGGCTTGAACCTTGTGTGACTGTCAAAAGGTGTACGATCTGGTACGCCCTGCTGGCTATCTTACTCGTGGTAGCACTTTGAAATAAACTCCTCTTGATTCTTAAAGAGACCAGCAGCAAGTCCCCTCTGAAATCTCTGTGAAGTCTCTCCCCTTGGGGCTAACTCAACCAAGCTTAAACGGGGGTCCTAACAAAAAGTCAACTCAGCGATTTCCACGCTAACTGTTAATTTGCACCATATTGTGCAATCATTGTTTACATCATTGAGAACATTTTTAAACCTGTTACTGACCAACTAACCATTATTTCCCTTGATCAGCAGGATGTATGATTCATTGCTTGAAACACGGAGAGCAAGTTGAGGCCTGTTGCAGGCCACCTGTGAATTATTTCCCTAAGCCAGCAGGATGTATGATTCACCAGTCCAAAGTACATGTTTTGCCAGTCAGCAGAATTTACGCTTAATCATACAACTTTTACACACCGCTGTGCCCAGACTCAAGGCATCGAAAACAAATGATTACAGAAATTTCCAAATCTTGCTCAGCCTATACACGCAACACAATGTTCTAGTAAATATAAAAGTGGGACAAAATATACTTATTTAAGTAACTGTTGTGATTTAGTTTGTAGCATTCCGTAAAATCATAATTTTGGTATGAAACACTCATGAGACCCAAAAGCAAGTACAGCCTAAATCCACTTGTTTAGACATCTCATACTGAAACAGCTGAAACTCAAAATGGTGAATCGCCAGGGTGTTTTCTTTAGCGAAATGCTGTGTTTTCCAATTCCGTTTCACAAGCGCCCTCACTAACTCCCGATTAACAAACTAACAGAGTGCACTCATTTAAAGGGAGAGGCATTGTTTTCGTTTTTTCTTCTTTTTTGCGCTTCTGGATTGGACAGGTAAAGAGTTTAATGTGCTATAAGCAAATTACATCTAATTGCCTGTGCATGGGTATGCATTTTGATTGCTTCTGTGCTGCGCTGTTCCAATTGATTTTACAATTTGGAGCAGGGAGGGCTATGCCAGCGAAAATTCTGTAAGGATGGTATTAGTATGGAAAGTTTACAAAATGTAGCAGCTACGTGTTTGCAAAACCTATTTCCAGGCACTGCGTAATGGTGTACCGGTACTAACATAATGAAAAACAATAATACATTATGTAACATTTCTTCTTTAAATCTCACATGAGAGGTTATTTAGATAAGTTGATTTAATGTCCTGTGTGTAATCGTTCATATGGAGTTGTAGTTTTAGTTTCTTCATGTCATAGTAAGCAGAGAAACTATTGTATTTTGCAGAAAAATGACTTCTGCTACAAATATTTGCATGTGTTGAAATTTAACAGGAAGTGCCTATAAAAAGGTTCTGTATCCCTCTGCATGTCATTGTTTCTGTGATCACAACTCAAAAAGGTATTAAAGTCGAAGTTTTCCATGGATAAAAAAGCGGTCCAGCCTCTGTAGTGTGTCTGCCTCACCTTCAAGACGTCGTGACTTCGAATCTCGATGAGGACGAGTTATCTGGATAAGGGTTTTCCGAGGTTCGCCCTAATTCTGGAGGATTAATGTCAGGTAACTGTGCATCCTGGACTCATTTGGGCATCATTTCAGCCATTTCATTCATCGTCCGATTTGACTTAATCGGTTAAAAGAATGTAAATTACCAAAACTAAATAAATATAAACGAAAAATTCCCTGTTCTCAAGTACACATCGCACTGATTTTCTCAATAATGGCTTTAACGATTTTTATTAAAATAACTATGTTTAAGCTATTTTCTGACCAATGAAACTTTACAGAATGCCACTCATCTTTATTTTAGATGACCGGTAAATCACGAGATAAAATCTTGCTACACCAAAAGTGTATATCGTGTTAAAACATCCAATTTATGTGAAATGAATTTATTTTTTTAACTATTTTTTTAGTTCTATGTAGTTTCTAAATACTTATTAGTTTACATTTTAAACTAATCATACTTTACCCAAGTGTGGTGCAGTTTGTTTTTTCTCCAACCTTTCTTTTTTGACCATCCAAAAACAATGGTTTTGCAAAGCCATCACTTAGCTAATAGCTCTAAAAGGTTTGACTATCGCTTAAAACATACTGTGTTTTGTTACTATTGCATATACAACTAAATGTGCAATAAGAAAATTTCTAAAACTGTTTGCCTCATTGCCAGCTATTTTGATGCAATTGTCGATTTGTTTCCCAAAAGTAAAGCTTTCAGTTGCTGCGCAAAATTTGTTAAATGATCATTTTTGTGATGCCAAGTGCTGCAATATTGTAAAGGTACAACAGCAGCAATATTTTTTCTGAAAATTGCAGATTGATAACATATCCAACATAACAATTTCAATAAAAATAGATAAAGTAAAGTCCCTAGGGTTAAAGTTGAAAGAGAAAATATAATTATTTTTGAATAATTTTGTTTGAGATAAATGGAGATTGTTCATATAAATGTTTTATCCCGAATTAACCCACTGAGAACCAAATGTGAAATATTAGAGAGTGGTCACTTTGGGAACAGAGTAAGTGCACTTGTGAATCATATCATGGATCCTAGTGTTAGAGAAATAGTAGAAGAGAATCTAAACGTTTGCTGCGTATGACTTTGTCTAAATTAAACTACATTATGCAAAAGAAACTAATGATGTAAATAACCATAAAAGCTATATCATTTGTTTGAATTTGCTAGGCTAGTTACTGAATCAAGTATAGGCGATTTAAATCATGTAATGGCAGAATTTAAACAACTAAATGCACTTAGAACCAGTGGTATTACTCGTGATTCTAATTTACTTCTTTGTTACACGAGCTTTGTGACATTGTTGAACAGCAAAGCCATGGTAATAACGATAAAATATTAGATGTAGTAACAGCACTCTTGTCATTGAAGGCAAAAAACTGGTTCTTACAGTAATATCTGTGAAAAGTACCTTCAATGTCTTTGGTCCGATGTCAAACGCTGACAGTAAGAGGTTTTTCTCTACATATAAATCAGCTGTGGTAGACAACAGAACAAGTATGAAAAGCGAAAATATCACAACTTGTATGCTGTAGTTTGGCGATGTCTGATGTGTGATCTTATTCATGTTACCTACTGTCTGCTAATTTCAAATATAATGTTTTAATTTGAAAAAAAGGGGTTTTAACAGTTCTGCTGCTCTAGTTACATGTTACTTTTCATTTGAGCCATGTCTTTACTTATTAATTCTTCCCCAAAATGTGCGCGAAATTAATGCGAATTAAAGGTTAATAACACAAAACACCACCAATTAAAATTATTAATCCGAATTTTATAAATAATTGTCACCACTTGCCTCTGAATATGAGGCAGAGTGACTTATTAATGCATCACTAACGTTTATATTAGTCGGCATTAAGTGGCGCGTATAGTTTTAATATCTTAGAACCACAAAGTTAACAAATACAATAACTTCCACGAGCAATGCGTGGAACGACCATTTTTTACGTTTAAACTTCTCTCGCCAGTACTTTACGACACAATTCGTCAGAGTTAATTGCTAAAGCAAGCACCATGTGTCAGAACGTGTGAATCATTTACTTAAAATATTACACACGTGCGAGTTTTCACCTGCTGCCACAATCACTTTGCCTATTGCACGTAATGTTAGTGTTTGTATAAACTGACCCCCCTGCTCTGCGAACGTGTAAAGTGAAAGTGTGGAATACAAATGAAACGGGGTATGTTACCAGCACAGCGCTCTCAAGTGGACAGCTTATGACTACTGCAACCATATGCCACACTTTACTCTCTCTAAATCTGATACCCCAACCCTTCTCGCTTTAAACGCAAGTGTGGAATCCCTACTACACAGTGCCTCCAGTTATAATTGTTTACAGAAGCATAAAAAGTATTTCACTCTGCTTTTAAAACGCTTAAAGGTTATTCAACTGAACTGTAAAAGCTGTGTATTTATGATTGTATAAATGCTATGGCGCCATTTGCAACTTTTATTGAATTAGCATTCACCACTGTCACCGTTATGAACTTCCATGAAACGCTGTTATACATACCGAGAGACCCAAAAACATCCGAACTGGCTGTGAGGTGTTTTTCCTGCCCGTAACCTCGGTGCTCGATGCCGACTGCCGCTATTATAGATAGACGCGGATGAAAACATGCAACATTTTTGAAACTTCTTTTAAAGGCGTTACTTACTATTTTTATTAAAGGAGATGCTGAAACTAGCCACCGTAGTTTTTCATAAATGTTTGACATGTCTCTAGGAAACAGTTTCAGCAACTATCACCGTAGTTCATTTTGAGAAATGCTGACATTTCTCCACGAGAAAGAGTTGCAGGCCCAATTATTTTCGACTCAGCAGTTGACGTCCGTACATACGTCACTATGTCCCCCAACTTCTCCGCCCTCTTCTTTTAGAATTAACAGAAGAAGCGTGATTCTGCCTTTTACCAAAAGGACCTTACATCAGATTATATGAGGGAAGTTTGATAAGTCCGATAAATTTCCATGAAGGGATGGAAAAATTTTGTTGCAAATTTGTAGGTGGTAAGCTTGATTAGACTATACAGAAAATTTGAAAGACTGTACAGAAAATTTGAATGTGCTACAATATACCGCTCATTGTTCACAGTTAAGTGGACAATGTGATAGCTGCGATTGAATTTCCTGCTGTTATTAAGCATTTTCATTTGAAGGGCTCCACTTTCGCACAAGTCAAGGCTGAATTGAATGAAGTTAACGCAGACTGCATCAACACTGAAGATCATTTACTTTCGGATCAATTAATTTAAACGTGATCGTGGAGGTACCGAAGATGAATCGCGCTCTGGTGTCCCAATTGAGGTCACCACACAGGACACCATTGAAAAATTCCAGATGTGGTTATGCAAGACCGCCGAATCAAAATTCGCCAGATTTCTGAGCCTCTAGACATCTCAACTGAGCCAGTGTGCAATATCCTGCATGAAATATTGGCAATGAAAAAACTAAGTTCACAAAGGATACCGTTATTGCTCACTGTAGAGCAAAAGCGCATCCGAAAGAATACTTCTACCGAGTGTCTGGCGATGTTTTGACGCAATCTGCAAGACCTTTTGCGCCGATTTGTGACCGTAAATAAAATATGATTCCCTCATTACAACAAGAGTCCAAAAAGCAGTCAAAACAATGGACAAAACCTGGTGAAAGTGCACCAAAGAAGGGAAGAACCATTTTCTCAGCTGGTGAGGTGATGACCACTGCTTTTTGCAAGATGAGTTGACTGGAAAGAGACATAGATTGAAACGAAAGAAGGGCTCTTTCACCAGGAAAATGCACCATCGCTCACAGCAGCGTAAGTGCATGGGATGGGCTTTCCGTTTCCCACACTTGAGAATTTGGCTTGATGGTAAGAAATTTTCATCAAATAAAAAGGTTATAGCCACCATCAACAAGTATTTTACAGACCTTCATGGAACTTATCTTTCCAACGGGATGAAAGAACTGGAACATCGCTGGACCAAGTGTATAGCCATCAATGGGAATATGTGGAGAAATAATTGGTCAATTCTTGCTTTTTTACCAGACTTATCAAAGGACCCTGGTACAGTCAATCTTTCAATGAGAACAGTTCAAAATTTGTTTCAGGACAGAACTATCAGTAGAGACCTAAACACTGCTACTTCTACCTCTGGGGTAACGTAAAGCATAAGATGTACAAGACAAACCGAGAATACCCTGGAAGACTTAAAACAAAATATCCACCAGGAAATTGCCAGTATTTCTCACCGTGGACCGCGGCGAAAGCAAGTAAAGAAACCATTCTAAAATTTTACAAAGTAATGTCAGTACCTAAAATACCATATGGCAGGGAAGTATTGTCATAACAGGAAAAGATAAAGGAAAACTTCAGGCAAACGAAATGAAATTTCTAAGAAGCATTGTGGGATATAGAAAAATCGCCCACGAACGAAATGAAGATATATGTAAAGAGCTAGAAATATTCTACCTGAATGACAGAGTACAAGAATATAGCAGTGAATGGGTAACCCATGTACAAAAGATGGAGAAAGAAAGGTTACCACGCCATTTTATGAGCTATAGACCAGTAGGAAAGAGTAGCACAGGAAGACCAAGAAAACGGTGGAACCAATAAAATAAATTATGTAGAAGAATGATGACAATGATGATGACGACGGTATTGCAACCCAAAAGTTTTAAAACAACTTCAGCTTCTAAAGTATGTTTGAGTCGCTTTCTCGCGTTGGTAATACATCTGCTTCCAGTACAAACAGATGCTCTAATCGTAGTATGTATTTCTTTTTACGTAAAATACTGTCTTGCAGAACAGAACAAAAAGTCAACCAAGTTAAATGAGTGCCACTCTTAATTCCCAACTCGATTTGTAATTCGTTGGTGTAATGAAACTTCACAGCCTTGCACGAAAATCGCGTTAAAAATCATAATTCACAGAACAATTCTTATTATTTCATCATCGTTAGCATTAATCGCATTTCCAGCCTTAATGACAATTGTATTTCTGTCGCGTACAGTTTTTATTCGTTCTGTGAATACAGCATCGCGACAGTCATACGGATGAAATTTCCACCCCTACAATGAGCGCTATTGCCTATTCGTGCAAATAACGTTATAAAGAGTCAATGAGGCGAATGTTCTACTTTTTGTTAATATTCTTGTTCGTTCCAAAGCTACTCAGCGAACCAATCAAAATGGCGCGCGAAGAGAATTGTGCTCCAACCGCAGACATACAATTGAGCACGCCTCATGACGTTCACAGCGAATACACAAATGCACAGCGTCGAAAATAAACAAATAAATGAATTAATAAACAAAGGGGAGCTGCAAATTGCGCAGAAAACATCACTTACCCCCTAATGCAGCAATCAAAAGTACACTGCAGCGTTATCTGCTAATTAGATTGTTTATTTCGGAGGTAAACAGTTCTATGAACTGCCTTGCTTCCAGCAGAAGAGCCAAAATGGCATCAATTTAATGCAATGGGTACAGATGGTTACAAATAACTGTTGCACTTTGTAAAATCCTTCATTGAAAAGCTTCCACTTTTTTTCAAAATCACTTGAATTATTGCAACTTAAAGTGGGGGCAAAACAAAGTAATTATTGCTCATTAACAATATAATATGTAGAGACACTTTTCACAGTTGCTGTCAAATATATTTAATAGTATACTGCGTACTAACAACTGTAAAGGGCCGAAAAGCATATTCGAGATCTGATAAAAGCTTACAGTTCGTACCAGTTGCTTTTTGCAATGTTTAAAATTTGTAAAAAGCAATTATAATTCAGAATTGCTCTTGTAAGTATTGAAAATTAGAATCATAAGTATTGATGTCCTGCTTCATGCTTGATGCCATGCCAATTGACAAATTGTAGTTTAACTTATATAACCAAAACGTGTTCACAATAATTAATTTACAAATCAAGTATTACAAATACTCCACTTAGGTCCGATGTAAACATCTCTGCATATTTCGGTAGCCTAAGTTGTAAGTTGTAGTATAGGGATCCTGGACCCCTATGTGCAATTGAAGACTTGACCTTCATAGTTGCACAAGTCCACTCTTTGGCACTATATTGTGACTTTGTGGGTTCGTAGAATTAAAAGTCAAATTTGCCGAAATTCTAAATGCTCTTTATTTGAGTAGAAACACACTGCGTGGCAGCAGAATTACATTACATATCACAATCGACCACACCAAGTTCGATGACAATAACAAACTCTTGTCTCACAACTTGCAACTCACCTCTTGGCCAATCGTCGCCTCTTTAAATATTTCACTGATAATTTCTAGATTATTCGAAAATAAACAAGAACCCGAACAGTCTCTATCAGTCAAGAAGTAACAAGAAATTTACATTTATCTCTGTTTGTTTCGGCAGAAATTTATCTGCATGTTATCTTCGTCTGCCGGCTCTTGGTTTTCACACTGCCTGCCTATCAGTTCCTTTTGTGTAAACAAGCCGCGAGATCGTTGATATGGGATCACGACAATATGAATTATATATATCGTTGCAATTGTCTCACTGAGCTCTATCGTATGACATTATAAAATCTCAAGTTTCAGGCATTTCCACTTGCTATTTAGTTAGTAAGTTTCATTACTATGCAAGTCCAGGGACTTGTGCTGTTCTGCAGTTCAGACAGGCATCGTGCGCATAAACATAATAAAGGACTTATCCAAGAACATTACAGTATGTGATGTTCAACTGTCTATGATCAAGGACTATCCGATGGCTTTCAGCAAGGTAAAGGAACCTATGCCAGTGGCCAAAAAGCAAGAGAAGTTGAAAGTGACTACATATAAGATTATTGAACATAGATCAAACATTGTTACTACTAGCAAGAACGCTAGTGGTTTAATGGCAGAGGCATTCCTAATCAAAGGAAACTCCAAGTTTGCTGAAACCATACTGAAGAAAGCTTACGATAAAGAAATTCCTCTGAAAGCTGCGAAAGCCAAGGACATTTCAAAGTTTCTTGCTTCAGTTCTTCCTGAAAAAAATAATTCGTATTTTCAAACTCTGTGTGATAAATAATACGAACATATATCTAAGGGGGAAGAATCAGGAAGTGAGATGTGGGAATCAGATTAGGATAACTGTATAGGTCTATTTTTGTTATTATGCTACAAACAAAACGTGAATCAACACATATGAGTACTATAAAATATTTCTACCTAAAGCTGATACTGCATATTCCTCCGTAAATATATTTTAAAATTCCATATATGGACATATAAAGTAAACATGGCCATCTGTAATTCGATGTAAATCAATAACCAAGCAGGACCATGTAGATGATGCAACGAATGCTTAGGTTTATTAAAATCCCAAATTCAGAAAATTCCGGAAACTAAATCTACACAAATTGTGACATCTGACCAATCAAAATTTAGTATTTCGGTAATAACCTAGCAACGAAACAGAGAGAAGAACCAATAATTTCATACTTAAATTTATTTCTTCTTGCTTGTACTCTCGAAGCCTGTAGACGTGTTTTTGGGTAAAGGCTCTTGAAAACTACAGGAAGTTAGTGGAGTTCACCGTTCATTAACGTGTAATAAACGGTTAAAATATACGCTGAATACGCGATGCGACGAGAAATAACATAAGTGGAAATTCGTTGCATCATTCGCAAAGCGAAGGAGAAAATTAAAATTTAGTAAAGTGCTATACCAGTGAAAAAGTCGCTTGTGAAAAAAAAAGATGTCGAGAAATAAATACAAGTAAAGTGAAACGGTGTTTATAATTTTATTTCATAGTTGTCCAAACGCAAAATACCTTTTGAATCGATACCACGACATTGAGGTTTCACATCTCATCGCTCGCCGCAGCTACCGGAAGGAAAATTTACAGAAATCTTCGAGACCATCATCTTCACAGCCTCGAGACAGGAGAGTTCATCGCTTCTACATCGAGGTAAGGGTTGGCTTCTCCGCGCGTCGCCACACCGAGGGAAACGCGAAACCTTTCGCGCGTGTGGAGCGTGGACCTCACGACAACGAATCCTACTTCAAATATGTCATCGCATCGTGTGGCATAAATGTACCTTCCCCAATATAACCACTTCACACGTCTCCTTGCATCTTTAGAGGTAACTCCTCCTTGAATTTGATAACACAGTCCTTTGAAGGTATTTGTACACGCAGATGAGTTTCATAACTGCACAAGTCCAACAAATTAACTATAAATATTATAACAAGTTACCAATGGTAGCTGAAATTACTGAGCAGTGCAACAAATATAATGAGCCAAAGTCGTTATGTTACAAAAACCATAGTATAGGCACATCATTTTCAGCAGTTGTGAAGTTTTTGTCAATTTTCTCGCAACTTAGTTGAATGGACTTGTGCACCTATGAAAGTCATTTCTTCAATTTCTAGCAAACTTTTGGGAGTAAAGCTACGAAAGTACCATATGTATGTTGATGTGAAGCATAAATACATACAATAGCCAGAGTGTAGGCCGTTTCTATGTTCTTAAATCTATAAGAGAACTTAAAACCTATAAGAAGATTAGACCATTTTAAACTTCATATATTGCTAACTGTACATGCATTTTTCTAAATGAAAAATCGGTAGTGAGCCACACATTATCCAGTCGCGCTCTTTGAAGAGTTGGTACCATGCGATGCCTCTGAAATTTCACTTTCTTTTATGGCCAAAATTTAAAATTGATAATAATAATGATAATGATGATGTGATAATGATTAAATGATAACGATAATGCAAATGATCATAATAATCATAATAATAATGAAGATGATGGTGATGATGGTGATGCTGATGATATATTAATTTAAGCTCAAGCAAAACATAAGTTGTTGCTCTGATATAAATGCTAGCATCACCCTTCAATTTTTTTTTCATAAATCGAATACAATGGCGAATAAATAGGATTTGCCGCTTAGTTGGAATTAATTGTACACTCAAGAGGGCACACACTTGTCCATAGCCCTCGTGCAGTATATTTTGATAAATAACTGCCGGAAAGCTAAAACAAATAGACCATTAACAGAAAACATGTAGTGCTTACATAGCACTAGCTGACAAAATGCCATCATCAGCACAAGAACCTTTTAATACCACATTTTAACAGCACGAGTGTGTTTTCATCCACAAACTGCTCTCTGCATAAATTACAAGTGTGGTATGAAAACAATAGTTATTCTACCCAAATATGTTGTGGGAGTAGATAAACACTCATTATCTTATGCGTATAAGCCTATATAACCAACGTTCGTTGAACTGTTCATTTTTTACTTTTTCTATCAAGTACACATTTTTTAATGTTCGTCCTCCAACGTTAAGTCATATCGGACGATGAATAAAATGGGTGAAATGATGCTCATATAAGCCCATGGTCCAGAGAAATTAATTACCTGACATTCACTCTCCAGGGTTAGCGATAACCCCGGAAAAAACTGATCCAGCTGACTCACCCTGGCCGAGATTAAACTCGGGACCTCTTGAACCTGAGACAGATACGCTACCATCTGCGCTACCAAAGTGGACCCTATCAGGTACATTGTAGGTGCTGAAGGTTTTGCGTTCCACTCCAAAATTAATATCTGCTTTGATGACTCCAGAATAAAAAAAGTTGAAAATGTTCCTTGTGCGGGTGTAGGTGTGTGTTTGTGGGTAAATGTGTATAAAGACTTGCGATTTTAACTTCAATATCTTTCAAAATGCAACCCAACAAAATTATCTCTTGCGCAAATCTTATGTATGAAGAATATTTATACAAGATGTTTCGAAACCACTCCGAACGAATATACAGAAGTAGTTCCTCAGTTCCTATGTGACATATATAAATAGCTTTTACCGCCAATAGAGCCGCACCAAAAGCGATCCAGAATGAATGTGGATTAGGCAGCCACAGGAACAACACCGCCTGCCTCACGCTACCTAAGTTCGCAGGTAGGTGACACGGCGTGCCACCTGCTGTAGCTGTTTGTAAACATACGGACATGCTCGACGTTAGCTTGCTACTATTAAAAATGTCTTTGGCTTATCAAATCGCAATAAAGAATCTGTTCTTTAGTTATCTGTTTATGGATGTTTAACGTGACCTAACATTCCGTTATAACAGTCGATGACAGCATAGTATTAGCTAGCGGACATTTGCAAATTAATCCTTTTAGTTTGAAGTTAATGTTAGTGAGATTGAGGATGGAAGCATTAAATGATGAAAAGAACAGAAGAATATCAAAGAATTTTAGATAGTTAACCAAAACTAAATGCCTTATGCAAGGAGACAAGCATTTTATTTCTGTGTATTAACACTAAATAAAGGATTTTTAATTGAAAAGGAAGTTGTTGATTTTACAGTAACTGGTTGAAGGCACTGTGTAATTAAGACCATAGCAAAATGAACAACCTTGGAACTGCCCGAGTCGTTAGTCGACTTTTTCACATTACTTGAAAGCAAGGCTAGGGTCAAATAAAGAGCACGGAGCAGTGCTTTTGTTTTCGTGACCGGTGCGCTCCAATAACAACTTTTGAGGTTCGCACACCAAAGATTCCTGGCCTGCCTAATCACAAAATAATGTAATATTTAATGCTGCATAAAATTATACCTAAGAGAATATCGAAGCCGCGACACCGGAATTCGACTAGTGAAAATCTCTGAAACGGCTATATTCGTTCGATGTCGTTTCGAAGCAATCTGAGTATAACAAAATATGTACTTGACATTTAAAGAAACAGCCTATGAAACACTATCGGCTTTGAAATAATATTATATAATGTTATGCAGCTATCATACGTTAAATAATAGATGAATAAATAGTACACATCTCTTTGAGATCTATTTGAAATGCACATTTTGTTTCAGATAACTTTTGCGCCATAAGCTATTTAAGACATGCTCGTTGCTAATGGTTCGAATTGTTCAGTACTTGTAATACTTTTGTACCTCTGACGATTTTTAGGTGTTTTAATGACTGCAACGAGGGAATTTTAAAGTCAGTTGATAGTTACAGTTGTTTGTGCAAAGTTTACCTGGATTAAAAAGGAGGTAGAAAAATATTTTTTTTGTGCAGAATATTCACTATTGCTAACAAACAATAGAGGGTAAAGGAATATTTTATGCCTCACATTAGATTGCAGTTTCTTTATTGCTTAGCTAGTACAGTACAGGTACTTGATTTCACCTATTTTCGTTTAGAGTTATACATTTAGCTGAAAAGAATTTAAGCCAATGCTTATAACATCTCGAAAGAGTGTTAAAAGGCAAAGGATGGTGCTATAGTACACGATATAATCTGGGAGATAATGAATTAGGAGAAATGTGGAGAGTGAGGAAAAGAAACTTTATGAGGACCTACAAATACAATAGTTGAAAAAATTAAAATCATTAGATTCGTACATTACAATAGAAAGTATATGGGAATTATATATAGACCAACTAAATAAAGAACGAAGGGAGGATATAGCATGCGTGTGAGCGGGTATATGAAAACTGATAGGGACGAGAAAAGATTTTGCTAAAAGCACTACCCAATATGCGGGAGAAAAGACGATATACAGCATATAATGTTTCTACGTGAAGGACCTGAGTTATGGAGAAAAGAATATATTGTGAAATGACTCACAATGGATAGAAATAGTATATTAATTATATGCTTTAGTAAATAAGTACCATAGAAAATTGAAGAGCTTCTATATGAAATTAAAATGAAATGGAACTGTCCGTTAAAAAGGCAAATAAATAAAGTATAATTTTAAGTGAAATTCATGTGTAGCTGGTAGAATTTGCATGATGAATATGGTCAGTTAACAGCCTGTGCTGAACACTTAATCATGTTTATGTTCGACAATGGCAAATTTTAGTATTTATATGACTGGTAGCAGTACTTTAATGGTTCTCATTAAAGTACACTTGTTCATTAAAGTATTGGTCATTGACCAATCAGAATTGGCTACGTAACACTGTGAAAGGGCAAGTATTGATTATACTCGTTTCGATCGACAACGGTACTATCGCCAGTTTAGAGAAGTCAAAATATATGACACTTGTAACAGTGACACTGATCTTACATCTCCAGAAATTACGGCAAAAGCACTCAATGCTATCAATAAATTTCTGCCAGAAAAGTCAAAAAAGATGTTCGAGAAATTCTATTCAAAATTCATGGATTGGAGAATATCAAAACGTACAAATTCGTTCTCAGTAAATATATTCCTAGTGTATTTCCAAGAATTGTCTCAAAATATGAATTCATGACCTTGTGGACTCACTATTCTGTTTTGAAATGAACACTCAACATTAGACACCAAATTGACTTATCTAAATACTCAAAACTGAGCAGCCTGCTGAAATGCAAATCAGAAGGATATAAAGGGAAAGAAGTCAGAACATTTGCAACTGGTAAGTTGGAAACATTTGTAAATGAAGCACCTGATGTTGAATACCTTATGATAAAATTAAGTTATAATATCAACGTTTTTAGATTAACTGTGTCACAGGTCAACAGCTGTTTATAGGGAAGAAATCTGTATTTCTGCACCAGTATACTACTTACTACATCTCACTTTACACAACGCAATATCTATTTTAACATATCACTCAAACCATAAATGAATACTGTGACTTTGTGGGTTCGTAGAATTAAAAGGCCGAGTTGCAGAAATTAAAAATCTCCTTTATTTCCGTAGAGACACACTATTCAATTATCACGTAACATTACATCACATAATAACACAATCTTCCAAGGTCGATGACAATAACAAACCGTGACAGCTGAGTACATTAGCTCTCGCTACAACAACACTCTTGTTACACAACTCAACTCGCTTTGCGAGCCGTCACGTCCTTAAATACCTAATTCGTAACTCTAGATTGTTCTAAAATCAGCCAGAACCCGATCAATCTCTATCAGTCCAGAAATTTCCGGAAGAGTAAAGAAACCACGCATTCTAGATTCTTAACTTAATCTATGGCGGCGAGTCCTTTACCTCAGCTATCGCTGCCCGCCGGCGCTTGTTTACAATCGCCGCGCTATCATTAACTACTTAGCAAGGCTTATTATTACCATGAAACTTTTTCCGCCCACTGTTTTCTTATTTGTGCCGAAAATTTTATACCTGTTGCCGTGACAATTCTTTGAAATGAAACCTTTAATTTACATACA
Organism: Mantis religiosa; assembly: GCA_030765055.1. Classification (NCBI taxonomy): domain Eukaryota; kingdom Metazoa; phylum Arthropoda; class Insecta; order Mantodea; family Mantidae; genus Mantis; species Mantis religiosa. Next base: position 50,497,853 of record CM060952.1, on the reverse strand, counting down.
TCATCGAGCATAAACAGTCTTATGAAACTTGACTATAAAGGCAATTTACATGCTCGTATCATAATTAGTAACCTCACACCCTAATTACTACCCTTATAGTATCCTTGCATAACACATTATTCTTGATTTTCTGGTATATAAGAAGCTTGGTACAAATAAATATTTTGAACACAACTGAAACTTAAATACACAAATTTATTCTGATTTTTTTTTCGAGCTGGTTTAATATCTGTGCCAGAGCGCTCCTTCATTTTTTCGGAAACCGCAGAACTCCAATAAGTATTAAATTTATCGTTGAATTATTCATTTAAGAACGGACAATCATAAAAATCCCTCAAAAATAACTAGTTTTCTTTCAAAAACTAGTTCTATAGTGAGTTTTTTTCGGAAATAGGTATACAATTTTAATTCAAATATTGTAAGTTTGCAGCCTAACATTTCTGTGAATTGCCTATAAAAGTCTTAATCACTGTGGAGCTACCGATAGCTTGTTCATTAAGAGATAACTTCCTGAAGGGAAGGTACAATAATGGGAGTTTAAGGTGGAAGAATTTTCCTGAAATTTGTCTCACTTGCTTGAAAGACAGTGAGCTTAATTATAACGTTTGTTATTTAACTAATTTACTCATTTACTATATATTTATTAATTAATTTATTCGTTCATTATTTTGGTGCTTGTATTTCGGAAGAATCAAATAATGCATTTCTTCCCCTGTTCTTTGGTGCCTCTTTCCGGTACCACATTTTTTAGTGAAATGCAATGCATTCTCTATTTTGGAGAAAGTGTTGTTTCCAAAGGCAATGTTTAGGTATTCGACTCGTGTGCCACTGAATGATTCATCTTATCTGAAATTGCAGAGCAGTTTGACCGAGCAGTGCCGATGGTGATAAATTAACTGTATCCTGCTTTACGGCTCCATATAGAGTCCGCGCACTCTGAAACATCCCTCGGTCTATAAAGATCACTTTGAATCGATTACACGAATGTATTTCTGGGATGCAGAAGCACTGTAATGGCTAGTCTTCTCGCATTACAACTAACATATAACCTTTCTGTTAGCCTCTCCTATTGTCCTGGTTAGAAATTTCTAACTTACAAATGAATGGAAATTTCTATGAATACAGGATAACAAATGAAGTAATGCATTTCAAAAAGGTTTAATTGGAATGTAACTGGATGGGAGATATTCTTTGCAATCACGCTAATCTTCATTTGTTTAGGTTTTCTCTGCCGCTTACAAGGGGCTATTATTACATTGACGTCAATGCAGCGAATTGATATAAACAAAATAAAATAACCGTATATCGGCTTTCTGTCCAGTCTTTATATTTGTCGGGAAGCAAAGTTTCCAGATGTAGCACCAGAAATAGGACCATCTAATAAATTGTTCAGCTGCCTGGGGCAGGATAAGCTTTGTCCCGCACCAACAATACCCCTTAAGCTGTTCACTTAATGACATCAAAGCCGTCTCCAGAGGTCAGTCCACAGATGCAATAATTCCTATATGTACTCGAAAAAACAGAAGTCCCAACAAAATCTAAATGTTTTCAGCCCAAAGAAAACCACAAAGATATAGATGACATAGGAACGGTAGGGAAAGCATAAATTATCTTCACAGACGGGTCCAAAAGATAAAATCATGTTGAAGGAATAGTTGCCTTGTAAAACTCGAAAGAGATTTAGGAAACTTTAAAACAAGAAATGGGCAGCTAGAACTTTTCTGATACAAATTATACCATCAGTTATGCTTAAAATGCTTTGATATCAGTTCTTATACAATTTAGACAGGGATATTTCGAAATCTTGCCATCACTGCATTACTTTGTTGACGGATTTTCTTACATAGCCTTCTCATTCGTGCACCTTTCGTGTTGCTATCTTCTTGAGGGTTTGTATACCTCTCGTCATGCAGTTTAAAATTGTCAGTAAAACTCCGTTAAATACCCATTCGCTATTCAGAAATTCAACTTATGTAGAACTGGTCGTGTCGTGTGGCTCTACAATGCTTGATCTCTCAATGGCTATGAAATAACAATGAAGTCGTTGGAACCACAGTGCCGCCGTTGTGGTTCGCCGCATCTGCAGTTTCGTGACTGCGTGGTTTCGAGGGATATTGTCGACACAATGCCTAACTAACAATAATGAGCGCGTGTTAGTAAAGCCAATACTGAAATCGTTAACTGACTGCATAATACAGCATTTCTCTTCAGCATTATAATTCGCATAACATAACGATTTCAAAAGGGATGGGATATTGGAGTGTAATTACGGCTCATTATGCTGGGTCAGGCATGATGGGAGCTGTATTGCCAATCACAGTAGAGTGACACGGTAATTGGGCAATAAAATCATGAAAAATAGTTTCCCATCGATTTCAGGGGTATAAAATTCCTTATTGAAGTGTGTAATCATAGAAAAAGCACCATTTTAGCGTAATATGTTGCAAAGTTTGAGTTTCTCTACGACTTATTAACCTCCCTTTGGGCTGCAGTGTTGCAAATGTTAACAAAGTTTATAGTACTCAGAGAAGTGGATCTTTATAGTCGTGAGCCTTCGATAACAGTGCTAAACAGGTCTTACAGTTTTAATATTACTTAGAGAAGGGAAAATTAACCCCATATGTGTTACATTCACTTACTTTCTCTACCCATTCTTCAACATTTTGATCTTACAAAACAGCAATTCAACTTAAGGGGGGATGTAGGCAAATATTCAGGGTCTTACATAAATAGCCATAACATCCAGTTTTCAAGTTAGAGAAGTGAAACTTAGTATACTCATTTAAGATAATACAGTTAATATGCATAATTTTTTCATAATTTTCCATTGTTTATAACTAATGCTACATATTTTTTTCTATATGCAGAGATATTTACAAACTTAATCCCATTGCTTTTTCAAAATTCACTTATACTATCTTTCTAAAATTTATTTTAAAACACACTAAAAATGAATTTGTTGTATTTATATTTCTTATTGAAGCTTGTTAATCATATACATCCTTTAAAAATTAAAGTAATTTCATGTATTTTGTATCATCACATTCCATCTGGAGCTAAATCTTAAATTCTAGAACCAACAAAATGTTCACTGTGGCATAAGAAAGCTGTGTGCTAAATGGCATCACTGTAGCTGAAGTAGTTTGAGAGAAATATGTGTTGCAGTTGTAGAAAATGCAAGTTACGGGGAAAGGCAATTAAAAATAATACAATACGTATTATTCAGTTTGCCTTTTAATTTTAAGTCAGAACTTCCCATATCCATAGTCTGTATCCTCATTCTGGTCTTTATCAGCCTTTCTTTGTAAATTCCTCTTCTGTCTTGCTTCTTTCTGCATTAATTTTATAGCTCTTTCTGCACCAGCGATGCGAATGTTGTCGATACTCTGCTAAATTGTTTCCATAAACACACCAGGTTGATACCCTAACTGGTGCATAACTTTCTTTCTGTCAACATTCCCATCATTAATCACATTAAATTCTCCAATTGATTCGCATATTTTCCATTTATATCTCGGATACGAGAGCTCTTAGTGGTTTACAGGGGAAATATGAGTTAGTTGGTGAATTTTATGTCCGGACGACTCGTTGGCCATGGTAGCTCAATGGATAAGAATGACTGGACAGAAACCAGGAGATCAGTGGTTCAAATCCTGCCCATGGCATTGAATTTTTCCTGTTGACTCTATCTCCCCGTTAGGGGCGTATCTCTCCCCTTAAGTTGCCTTGGTGAGGGTACTGCGGCTCCCGAGTACTCGTGGTATCTCTGACGTTGCTAGACGAACCTCGGACCGAACGTTCCAGCCCCTCCCGTGTGGGAGCAGTTAGGATTTAGTTGGCCTCGAGGGGGTAGTAGTTCCCGATACCCATGGGAGATTGGATGCCTCGGTACAGGCTTCTTGGGGTTCCTAAGAAGTCCCGGGTACTAGACTGTATACACAGTAGGTGTGCTAGATCACCGGCGGCCCCACCGAGGTTATTCGGTAGTCTTCCCTGCGGGGTTGACGCGCGTCAGTGGCGTATCCATCACCATCCTGTAGTTTTACCGAAATGTATTGTCCTTTAAACAAAGCGACTGCGGAAGACGAATCAGAGGAAAATAAAATATGGTATTTAATGTCAGGAACCGTGTTATAGGTTCAGAAGCCAGGACGGCTGTTTTGTGTTGACTCTATCTGAAACCTTAGCCTATATACGGCTAGTAAGAAGAAACTATATCATTGACTTACTCTCCGTCGATATGAAATATATTGATCTCCCCGGCATCTCCCAAGCTTGCTTGAGAGCTATGAGACTTAACCATCGGGGTTTGTGTAAATGTAAAGAAAGCACACACTTAAAGTTTTTTATCAAGACTTGTTACTTAAATGTTCAAAATATAACAATAATTAAATGTTCAAAATATGCCAATCACATATATGTATCAACTAATTCACTTGTTATGCAATATATTCATAAATTGTAAATTTGTGAAGAAGTTTAAGAAACAGGACGCTGCATAAGTCCGATCTCGCTGCCAGCCAGACGCGAAGTGAGTTGAAGTGATGCGGCCAACGGTTCGGTGCTTTAGTTCAAAATCTGGCCGTCAGACAAGCACTTTGCCACTCTTTTTTCTATTTACGTCCTCCAACGATAAGTCATATTGGATGATGAATGAAATGGGTGAAATGATGCTCAAATGTGTCCGGGGCCCATGGAGCTTAGATATATTTTTTCTAAACCTTGGAGGGGAACACCTTGAATGGTATTTCTATTCCAATGAAACTGCCAGTGGCTCATCCATATAGCTATGAATGTCACTTCCGTTAAGAGGCAATTCGTCATTGTCACCGTCTTTATCGTCTGAGTCTAGCAAATTTATGAGGTTCCAAAATCTCGTCACGTGCTATTTCTTTCTTAAAATCGTCTTCTTGAAGGTTTTCTGCATGCCTCACGCAGTTTTCCCCTTCCTTTTGTGTTACCTTGTCAAGTTCTTCATGAACATGTCGTTCATCGTCCGTCAGTTTAAAAGTATTATTTCTGTTTGCAACCCCCCCCCCCCACTTTATTTGAGCTCACACCAACTCAATTGGATGATATTGGCAGTGGTAGGTAAGGTGGGTGGCGTATTACCTCGTGTCCCATTTCAATTACAAGTTGATCCAGCTGAACTTTTACCGTGTTTTTAAACGGAAGTACTCTTTGCAATAACCCATTTTATTTTCTGTTTCCGGAAGTTTGTTGAAGAACGTGTACAGCTTAAAAATAATACTTCGAGCCTGACTTCGCAATATCTGCCTTTCTGACTCGCCACTAAATTCACTGGAAGAAGTCATTTAACTCTTAATCTGTTGCGTAAAGAACAACTGAATGATATTGATCTGAACTCTCCAGAGTAAATAAACACTTCTTATCCAGCATTCATTGGTAAACATAAGCATACAGCATTCCACAGGCTAACAGGAAATGAAATGTTTGCTCTTTCTGGATTTTAACACCTTGACTTATTCACACTAATTCTTTTATCACGTCATAACAGTAGTTTAAATTTCAGTTCTAAGTAATTAAAAGTATATGTATGTACGTAGACACCAAACACTTTAAACTCTCTAGAGTAAATATAAATTACGAACCATTCATAAACAAAGATATAATGTGACCAGACACGTTCTGCCAGGGCAGCAGGAAATTTATTGTTTTCTCTCGCTCGAATTGGCTTATTCAAAGCAATTCTTTTATCATGTCATGTCAAAGATTTACCTTTCAGTTCTGAGTAGTTACAAATTTACGTACACGCATACATGCCAACCAATAATGATATTCATACAGTGCTTACGTCGTGATATGTTGATATAATACAGGTGATAGTGTTTTATTTATTTGTATTAGAAAAACTATTTGAGCTAAAAATATGTGGTTTCCATGGTTATGTTAGATACATTACTCTCTACCTTCCACATGTATCGGTTTTGGCAAAATCTGAAGTTTTGTCTTAGCGCAAATAGTAGTTCATACAGATTGATTAGATTGGCGCTCCTCACACACCACTTAGCGGGAAAGCAATACAACAACACCGCAGGACTACGATTGGTTGCTCGTCTGGTAGCGTTCAAGGACAAACACCTTCCCATTTGAAACATACAATAAATTTACATTCTTTACTAAGAATAAACCTAGAAAATATAAAAACTGGAACTGCACTTCAACAGCATGTTTCAATTTCAAATGTTATAACTTACTTTTGCCTTTTCGTAAAAACTGAAATGTGATTTTGCCACAGCATGAGGCAACTGTGGCAGAATATGCATGATTTAAGTGGTTTCATTTAATTACTTTTCGAGGAAACCATATATTTTCGGTTACATTATTCACTGTGAGCCCTGCGCGTAGCCCACAACTAATGACAGAGTTGCCACATGCAAAATAGTTGGGCCTGTATGGCAATTTATTTTATATTTCCTATGACCATGTGTATATCTCTTGTCCAAAACTCATATAACGAGGTATCAATTTTAAAATACACGCTAAGGACAATCTCGTCATGTGATGAGATATACAAAAATTAACGAACAATAAAAGTATGTAATGAAATACTTGAATTTGAAATATTGATGTATATACTTATGATAATTTGATTTATATCCTATGTGTTATTAATAGTTTTGTACTAGTGTAGTGTATTTTTTTCCTTAAAAGGTTGCTGGCAACCAACTCTACCAGTTTTATTGCTTGCACTGCTTTGTTTGGAAGTGAGAGGGGAAATTTACATTCTTCTATTGTTACCGAGAAGTGAAACTGAAAGAGCAGAAAAATTCTTATATATCTGCTATTACTCGTTTGACGTAAGCGAATATACGACATGATGTCAGAATTTAAGCTACAGTATAACTACATTGAAAATAAATGGTTTCAGCCCATGAAAACGTACCTCGCGACAACTGTGTCAATTTAATAAATCGATGGTGGCATGCTTGGGTAGTGGGGAGTGCTCAACGGCCCTTGCCCCTCAACCTAAAGATAGGATCTCTACCTCCTACGGAACCAGTCAAGTGAACACTGGAAGAATACACTGTCTTAGAAGCCACACTCCTATGGTTGAAATCGGACCTCCGTGGCCGTGAACCAGAACTGCTACGCTCTAACTCACTGTGCCACGTAGGGACTTCCAAATGAAACTTAAGTAACTCTAGAAATAAGTATACAAAAATCTAGAAAATAAAATATGTTTTAAGTTATGGTGGCCCTACTTATATTTTACAGATTTGAATGCGATCATAGGTATCAGGGAGGGATTAAATGTATCCAAATGAAGTACGAATATCACAGTATTTAAGGGTATACCATGTTCACTATCGCCCATTTTCTTTGACGCCCTCCTAATATCTCAGTACTCCATAGATCTGCTCCAATGATCAATTGATATTTTTGCCCAAGCTGTACGTGGGTGGACGTGAGGATAAAGCCAGTTACGTTAACTAATAAGTTGAATGATTGGATTGGATTGCTCAGAGGGGATTCGGGACTTCAACCAAACTGGTCTTTCGTACCTGTGCTCCAAATGGGGCACTTCGGTGTGAGAAGTAAGAGGAGACACAGGGCGGACGGCCACTAGGAGTCCCTACAAAAATGAGGGCGGTGTCCCTATATTTCACCAGATGGAAACCTCCTGGCGGTCACCCCAGCTACAGCAGCCCCGCAACAATCACGAAGCCGATTCTGAGACCGAAAGCCCTACCCAGAGCCGGTCGGCGACCGGAATCCGTTCCGCCGGAGGCGACCCACCTTCTGGTCGCCTGGGATTGAAACCAGACCATCTTGATGAGAGCCAAGTGGTCAAACCAATCAGTAATGGCGTGGCATACCTCTTAGAGCACTAATCTTTAGAGCTTATCTTAAAACCCAACTTTCACTCTCATACCAAATTACTGAGATAGGCATAATACAAATTTGAAAAACACAAATCTTATAAAATTACGCTCGTGTATTCACTAAACTACGAATAAACTCACCAAACCTCCTGTATTACGTTCGAGGTTTGAAGTTTCTCAGTCATCTGTAAAACTCTACTGTGATCTTTTGCATTCCAAAATTTGAAATTTTATTTTCATTCTAATTTTCTGAACTATTACCTGTGTTTTTGCACGATCTGAACCTTGAGCTTTTTTTGTTGACGAACCACTAATTACGAGGGTTGTTCAATAATGAATGATCATAATTTTTTACGTTCATAATTTTTCACTCTAAAATTCAATCTTACTGTATTCTCTTACCTTAATGTGAAACAAATATGCCGCAGTATTCTCATTGTTGGTACTCCTGTTTCGCGCCAGTGAGAACCAGGCAAGTTCAGACATGTTCAGTATCGCCTACCGCTGCAATGGAGGTAACATGCAGTTAAAGTTGATGTTAGAGGAAGATCCGGAGTTTCTTTCAAACGTAATCACTGCTGATAAAACTTGGCTACATCATTTATATCCTGAGAGCACACAGCAAAGCTCAGTGTGAAAATCTCCTTCATCACCAACTCACAAAGAAGCAAAAGTGGTTGTTTCTGCTGGGAAAGTTATGGTCATCTCATTCTTTGATATTCATGGAATGATTTATCAGCATGTTGTATTTGCACACATATCAGTAACTGGACAATACTACAGGAATGTCCTGAAAAAATTGCAAGTTCATATCAGTCGGAAAAGAACACATTTCCATGAAGCAAGCTGGATGCTGCACCACGACTGTGCGTGGCCGCATATTGCCAATGTTGTTGCTGAATATCTTGCAAAAATCAACGTGAAGTGCATCCCTCACCCTCCGTATAGTCCGGATTTAGTCCCATGTACCTTTTTTCTATTCCCTAACTTGAAGAAACGCCTTCGCGGGAGGCATTATCTATCATTAAAAGCAGCGGTGACGGCTGCGGAGGCGATTTTGAAGGATCCCTCAAAAATTGTTTCCAGCATGTCTTTGAAGATTGGCAGAAACGCTGGGACAAGTGCATCGCATTCAGGGGAGACTATTTTGAGGACCATCAAAATTGTGATCATTCTTTATTGAACAGCCCTCATATCTTATGTGTTCGCCTTAACTGTTTTCTTTAACAGTGAAGTCCCAAATAACCTCTTCAGTTCTCTTACAAAACCTGCAACTCTCTCGTGACTATACGTTGTTTGTAACATACGTAAATTACTTCTTAATTATTTATCTATTTCCCCATCATTTCTTTATAAAGTATTAATATCACCCGCCAGTAATTGCTGTATCAAGAAATGTAAGGGGAGTAAGTAGCGTCTGAAGAAACAGAATGCAACAATTACAATGTTGATGAGGTCAACCTAACCCAAGGAACAGAATAAAAGATAATTATGAGGGCTAGGTACCTCTACCTATGTCATTGCAGGACGAGTGATTTATATAGTACAGATTATTAAAAAAATGTTACACAGAAAATATTAATTTTAACTAAATCAACAACACCAAAGCTTATATTTGGCATTATTGCTTTTTAAAGCGAATGGTCTAAGCAGAAGCATCCCATTTTCCCGCCAGGTCCAGAAGGAGCCTGCGTCTACGCCAACTGTTTCCTAATGACGTTTTCTTCTGAATGGTAGAATGCGCAAAACGCCCCCTCAAGGTACGTAAGGAAAGAAGGAAAGTAAAGAAAGGGGAGGTGGCGTAATAAAATTATGTTTCTTCTTGAAATCGGAGTCCCGAGGGTAGGACGTGGGAATTTCGCTTCGCATCTGGGAATGATCACGTGACCGGAAAGACGAAAAGGTGAATGCACGCACACATGGTCACTTCGGGACGCCACACCGATTTCCTGCGCAAGAGCTGGTGGGAGAAAAATGCTTTTTTTCCTTTTTAGCTCTATTTTGAAGCAGAAATAGGATGATATCGAGCGTGACAGCATTGGGGACTTCCTGTATTAAAGCTATCGGATTTGGGGCAGCGGGCAAACCAAGGAAAAAGAAATTGCCCACACGGTAAGTTCAGAAAAGCTGTTTAAGTCACTCTTGTGAAAAGCGATCCCATTTACCAGATGGTGACCAAAAGAACCAAAAAGTAAACAACAAATGAGCAATGTACAAGAAGGGCAGGTCGATTTATTTATCTTGAAGTGTTTTCATACCAGAAATTCCCAATATTCTTAGGCTTAGTAGGAAAATATAAATTTGTAAGTTGAAAGCGGGAACCTTCATGTATCTCGACACAAAGAAAGAAATAAAATACTGTGTTTCTCATGCGATAGATAGTGCAAGATCTTCTGTAGGCCTGCATTATCATGTAGGGTTAAATGTAGGGTTAAACTAATTTGAAAATTCTGTTTTTAAAATTTTAAAATTTCTTTCATAATTATGCTAAGCAGCGGAAGTAGTTCTTTCAACTAAAAGTTCGAAAATTCCCTGTGAAGACTTCACCGAAAATTTGTGTGCGTGCGTGCGTGCACGCGCGCTTAAGTTATAACGAAAAAGTGGGTTAAACTGCAAAATTAATGTTTACATTCAGTATTTTTAAGCATTCCACACGAACATATTAAACCAAATCGCTACACCTTAAACTGCTCTTCACATGAAAATATTTTAAAACTGCTGATTTTCACGAAAATTCCCCAATGCTTGAGATACCTCTACCACACATTTAAAATATTTTCAGAATAAATGAAATGTGTATTTTGAACTTTGCAGAAATAGGACATTCTCTTCATTTTCAGAATTACTTTTTCATAGCTAGGGAAACGTAAGACAATGCAAAAATGTGGATTTCTTTAAAGCACACCATTTATGTCAAATACGTTTTCCAGTTAATGATTTACAAAATACAAAGTGCTCATTTTTATTCATTATTTCCCTCCCCCCGATTGAGCAATAATGACGTCATAGTTGACTGGTGAGTCTATCTGTATTAATCTGTGGTCCATCGTGAAATCATAGTGCCCTCTACGCAGAAGAAGAGGTAACTTTTGCGGAAGAGTAAGCAAATTACAGTGCTCTGAGTGTGGTTGTGCTATTAACTAATACAACCAGCTTCCTCTGGATATGAACACAGACCTCCGCGTCTTCATGGTTGAATGCTACTTTCCTATTGGCATTAAAATTGGTGTGACATATAAATATAGTTTAAAGCGCTGCATAGAGGAGCTTATGCAAAGCTATCCGGTGTTCAAAAAAGTCCCTCGGAGCTTAATGTTGTCAAAAGTGTCCAGCTACCGTCAAAATGGCATACTTTTGTTTGCGTCTTACCTTTTATGAGTATAGGATTTAAATGTTTTGTCATTCTCACGCTTAATTAAAATGTATATTAATGTTGGTATCCTTATGTCTGTTAAAACCAATAGGTGTATCAAACATTTCCAAGGTACAGGATCAGTTACTCGCTAAAAAGGACACTGGACGCTATTAAGTGACTGGTCCCAATCTAGAACTAATAAATGTTATGACAGAAGGCCTCAAGCATACCTTCACTCAATACAGTGTTTAAGGGGAGGAGAGAAAGGAAATATAAGAAAATGGAGACATAAGACTATGTATTAGAGATATTTTCTTGTTTAGACTTAGATAAAAGTTTTGTACATATTGTAATAATAATTTATTTTTCATTCCTAGAACATGTTCGGCTAATTTTCTGGTTTGTAATGAAGTTACATTGTAAGGAAACTGTGGATGATAGAAAAGAATTGAGATCAAATTGAAGTATTTCTATTTTATGCGACAGGATTACAATATGCATATATGTCTACTACAACAGAGAAACAGCGCTTCATTGTAAAATAAGTGTTAATTGACATTTTGTTTCGTATAATCTTTGTGGTCTACTTTTATGGCTGCGTAATTAGCTTTGCAATGCACTGCATTGCAGTATATGTTTTTTTTTTTTTTTTAAAAAAAGAAGAATAGCTATCGTATCTACGCGCCAGGCGAAGTTGCGCACCTTTATATTACGCGGGCAGACCCACCTCTCAAATAGTATATTTACCTGCCGGTAGAGGGAGGCCTCAAAGTTGCTGTCAACACATCTAATGCCATCGCAAGCTGCTAGGGGAATCGTATATAAACTCGCTCCATCAGTGATGCTATTGATGACGTCAAATTTTGCGCGCTAAAATTACAGATAAAAATGAACATTTCTTTCTTTCTTTCTTTTTTTTTTCAAATTGGAAGTTATTCTTTATTTCTTTCTACCTTCTACATCTTTGCCATGAGAATTTAATATAATCTCAAAAATTAATTTTGTGGACCTGCACTTCAAATACTTTACTGTCACTCAGTACCCGTGTATTCCCCTTATCACATTCTATCTACCAAGGCGTTTGCTAAAAGATAAGTTCTGCAAATGCTTATGCTGAAGATAAAGAAAAAGGGAAATAAGCGCTTTTAGGGAAAGAACTAATTTTTTCAAGAGCGATAAAATTATATCAACAACACATATGTAATACTCATATATAGGTAAGTTTTACTTTTCTCAACTGCACCCCTCACGATGTTGTACTGATATGGAAATATTCTGTTTGCACCCTCTTAACTAAATATCTGCATCTTTCCTTTGCCCTTCCTTTGTGTCAATCTCACTTCTGCTTTTCTTTGTGTTCTTCACATTCTTCCAATCTCTTTCTCCCTCCCTCCTCTTGCAGTTTGGTCTTCCGCTCCTTCCCTCTTTGAACCACCTACTAGATGCTTCTCATTTCTCCAAATGGGCACTTTATGTCTAAAAACTGCAGTTTTGTCAAACTAATTTATGTTGGAATAGTAAAGAAACCTTTAAAATGCTCTTAAAATATTTCTAATATTCATACATCAAGGTCAAACATCGAAGCTTGTCCTATAAATTATGCTAATGAGCTTGCTTTTATAGCACACATAAGTTAATGAACGAGACGTAGCATTTCTGTGATGTCAGTAAACGTTTCTTCTTAGTCAATAGCCGGTAGCGTGAGTGACTCACACTCCACAAGATATGGCCTCTATTCCCGCGGTTGACCTTTCCGAACCAAAGGTCACTAGACGAATACCCGGAAGGTAGGCTACATCCCCCAAATTTCTTGGCCATCCATTTCACCTTTCTTCTTATATCATCTTTCATATGTATGTTTGTTTCATATCAAGTTTTGAATATTTAGGATGTAACATAAGTTTTATAAACAATGCTGATATAGAAGAAAAAGTAAACAATCTCCGAGCAATATGTGAGACAATCCAAAGAACTTCTAAAAACAGAGTGAGAAAGGATACAAAAATGAGAATGTATAAGGTAATGGCTATTCCAACTTTACTATATCGAAGTGAAACCTGGGTGTCAACACAAAAGGATTTAAATAAAATACAGACTGCAGAAATGAATTGTTTAAGAAGTGTTAAATGTTTCGCAATATTGGACCAAATAAGAAATGAGGATATTAGAAAGGAATTAGAAATCGATTCATCCTTATAATTTTGATAGTCCTTCTTAAAATAGTCAGCGTTTCTGCCAGTCTTCAAAGACATGCTGGAAACCATTTTTGAGAGATCCTTCAAAATCGCCTCCGCAGTCTTCACCACTGCTTCTGATGATGGATAATGCCTCCCACAAAGGCATTTCTTCAAGTTGGGGAATATAAAAAAATTGTATGGGGCTAAACTTGAACTATAGGGTGGGTGAGGGATGCACTTCACGTTGATTTTTGCAAGATATTCAACAACAACATTGGCAATATGCGGCCACGCAGTATCGTGGTGCAGCATCCAGCCTGCTTCACGGAAATGTGGTCTTTTGCGCCTCATATGGACTTACAGTGTTTTCAGAACATCTCTGTAGTTTTTTACAGTTACTGATGTGTGTGCAGGTAGAACATGCTGATAAACCATTCCATGTATATCAAGTAATGATATGAACTTAACCTTCCCAGCAGAAGCAATAAATGTTGCTTTTTGGGGTATTGATGATGAAGGAGATTTCCACACTGAGCTTTGCTGTTTGCCCTCTGGATCAAAATGATGAAGCCCAGTTTCGTCAGCAGTAATTACGTTTGAAAGAAACTCCGGATCTTTCTCTAACATCAACTTTAACTGCAAGCAGATGTGCATGCGATTGTCCTTTTGTTCGTGAATCAACAGTCTTTGAAACCATCGCGCACAAACATGCCTCATGTGTAATGTTTCCCTCACCAACGTGTGGATGGCACCCAATGAAATATTCAGTATTTCAGAAAGTGATCTTAAGGTAATTCGTCGATCTTCTCTCACAATTGCAGCAGCACTGTTTATGTTTCCTTCCGTAGTAGCAATAATTGGAACACCGGATCCATCTTCCTTTGAAATTGATTGTCTCCCCTCTTTAAACATTTTAAATCACCTTCGAGCTGTACTGTAGGGAAGAAAAGACACTCCATATGCCTGCTGTAACATTGTATAGGCCTCAACTGAAGATTTATTGAGACGAAAGTAGAAATTCAAAGCCGCATAATGTCCTTCACGTGTTAGCTCCACTGTAGCGGTAGGCCATATTGAAAATGTCTGAACATGCCTGGTTCTCATAGGCGGGAACCAGGAGAACCAACAATGAAACTACTACGGCGTGTTTGTTTCACATTAAGCTATCAGCATATAATAAGGTCAAATTTTAGTTCGAAAAGTTATGACCGTAAACAAATTATGATCATTCTTGATTGAACAAGCCTCATAGAATGGAAGTCTCAAAAACCACAGCAGTTAAGGGCGTTGATAAAAAAGCTCAGCTTCAATTTAAACTCTTGATCCCTAACTCATAATTCCAGTTATTTGTCTACTCTAAGAATAATGACATCCGATGTACTTTCTTGCTTGTTCATCAGCTCATTTTGAAATGGTCCTGTACTTTGTTCATGTGTGATGTATGGGTTTAGTTCAAATGTAGGTATTTACATTTCCAAGTACAGGGTTAAATTGGTTAGCCACACTGTTAAATATCTCATGTTCGCTTTCATTAGTCCTGTTATTTTATGCAAAATAAAATGCTGGAATATAATAAACATAAATCAGTTTTGAATGCTAAAATAACGCAACTGAATTAATGAAAATGCTTGTGAATAATTAATCTGAATATATTAAAGCAGTATGTTATGGAATACAGAGAGATTATCTGTTTGTCGAGTCCTGCTACAGTACAGGCCACATCGAATGCATAGTTTATTGTTTCACCTTCATTAATGTTTTATATCTTCGTTTATATTATTTACAAGAACCCCAGAACAGAAAGATTTGTTCAGAATATGTTCACATAAACATATTGTGAGGGGATGTCTCTCTAAACATTTTAATTACTGATCCTTCGTTTAAACGTGTACCCGCTAGAGACGAGCATAGCGTTCTTTGCAAGCAGTAATTGCTGAATCTAAGAGGGTTGAGTTGCTGATAGCGATATGTTAATAAATTTGTTGCTACTTGCATCAGAATGGAGAGGTAACTTTGTTAAGCTATACTGGAACCCCATAAACATTATAGAGGAGTTATGTCTTCATACTTTATACATAATACAATATAACAAGATATTTAAGTTAATTGATGGAAATTAACCATTTCTTCACACTAGCGGTATATAGGCTAAGGTTTTGGATAGAGTGAACTTGAAAAATTCAGTGCCATGGCCGGGAATACAGACCCCCTAGAGATTTACCGGGAAAATATGAGTCAGCTATAGAATTAATTACATGACGGCAAGTTGGCCAAGGTAGCTCAAAGGGTAAGAGCGACTGGATGGAAACCAGGAGATCTGTGGTTCAAATCCCGACCGTGTCTTTGAATTTTTCAATTTGGCTATCTATCCAAATCCTTTGCCTATATACGACTAGTGTGACTAAATGATTAATTTCCATCAGCTAAGTTAATAAAATTTAAATAATGAAGCCTGAGATTTAAATACGAGAGCTGTTCAATAAAGAATGACTACATTTATTTTTATTTTTTTATAACGTATTTACTCTTTCTTATAAGTTCGATGGTCCTTCTCAAAATAGTCTCCCCTGAATGAGAAGCACTTGTCCCAGCGTTTCTGCCAGGCATCAAAGACATGCTGGAAACAATTTTGGAGAGATCCTTCAAAATCGCCTGCGCAGCCTTCACCACTGCTTCTGATGATGGATAATGCCTCCCACAAAGCCGTTTCTTCCAGTTAGGGAACAGGAAAACGTCACGAGTGTGAGGGGTTGATTTTTGCAAAATATTTAGCAATAATATTGGCAATATGCAGTCGCGCATTATTGTGGTGCAGCATCCAGCCTACTTAACGGAAAGGTGGTCTTTTGCGCCCGATATGGACCTGCAATGTTATCAGGATATCCCTAATATATTGTCCAGTTACTGATGCGTGTACAGATACAACATGCTGATAAACCATTCCATGAATATCAAAGAATGAGATGACCCTAACTTTCCCACTTTTGCTTTTTTGGGGGTTAGTGATGAAGGAGATTTCCACACTGAGCTTTGCTGTTTGCCCTCGGGATCAAAATAATGTAGCCAGGTTTAATCAGCAGTGATTACGTTTGCAGGAAACTCCGCATCTTCCTCTAGCATCAACTTTAACTTCATGAAGACCTGCATGCCAATGTTCATTTCCTCGGGAATCAACTGTCTTGGAACCCATAACGCACAAACACGTCTCATGTCTCACGTCTCACGTCACGTCTCACGCCTTTCTGTCACCAACGTGTGGGTGGCACCCAATTAAGTGTTCAGTATTTCAGAAGGTGATCTTAAGGTATTTAGTCGATCATCTCTCACAATGGCAGCAGCAGTGATTGTTTTCTTCCGTGTGGGCAGTAACTGGAGTACCGGTTCCACCTTCCTTTGAAATTGATTTTCTCCCCTCTTTAAACACTTTAAACCGCCTTCGAGCTGTGCTGTAGGGAAGAACAGACTCTCCATGGGCCTCCTGTAGCATTTTATAGGCCTCAACTGAAGATTTGTTGAGACGAAAGCAGAATTTCAAAGACGCATTTTGTATCTCACGTGTTACCCCCATTACAGCGGTAGGCGATACTGAACTTGTCTGAATTTACCTGTTTCACATGGGCGGGAACCAGGAGTACCAACAATAAAACTAATACGGCGTGTTTGTTTCACATTAAGCTAACAGAAGATAATAAATTTGAATTTTAGTGCGACAAATTATGAACTTAATAAAATTATAATCATTATTTATTGAACAGCCCTCGTACTTACACCCGTCACAAACGGTGTATCTTGAATACGAGAGCCCCTAGGGGTTTACCGGGAAAAAATAAGAGTCAATTGGAGAATTTAATGTCATGACGGCAAGTTGGCCATGGTAGCTCAAAGAGTAAGAGCGACTGGACGGAAACCAGGACTTCAAGGGCCCTGGAATCATTTGAGCATCATTTCATCCAATTCATTCACCGTCCGATATGACTTAACGTTGGAGGACGTAAATTACAAAAAAAAAAAAAAAAAAAAAAAAAAAAAAAAAAAAAAAAAAAATCTAACTATCCAACTTTATCTGTTTCGGCATGTGTTTATCTCCAGCCGACACCATCTGCCGCTTATCTCTCCGGGCCGAGCCTTTTGTGCGCGTCGCCGCCATTCGTGACAATATGGTATAATTAAGAACTTTTTCACCTTGATAGAACAGTATTCGCTATCAAGCGCGACTAGTACTATTTCCATAAATTTGTAGCAATATAAGAAGTCCAGCATTGCTACGCAGTTTTATGGGTACCCATCGCTGAAAAAGCATAGAGGAATATGTTACTCTTTTATTTATTACCTGAACACTGCAGTGAACATTTCCTTGTTTGTTTGTTATATATCTCATATTTGATGATAAAGTTCAGAGGTAATTCCTTACCTAACTTTTGAAAAAGTTTCCCCTTCTCATGTCTAGGTTTAGGGGAGAGTGCTGTACTAGGGACATTTGTACCAAGGGACATTTTAAATTACAGAAACATCTGTGAAGTCAGAGAGCAAAGAGCTACACGTTATGTTGGCTGCTCCACAACCTTCCCTCCAAATGTATTTGTATTGGTAATGACTGTTTTTTGAGCAGTGAACTGACCAATAATTGTTTTTCAGTGGTAGTTGTAAATTTTCATACTGCTAGAGAACTTAAGTATTTCACAGGTAAGATTGCAAGAAATGTTGGTGAATGTATTTATTGAATGTTAAGAATATGTTTTAACATGGGTCATGGCATTTCGCTCAACATTCGTACTTAACCTGCAAATATGAGCAATTTTCAATGAAGGTGCATAAAATGTACCAGGGGACACATGTATGTGCTGTACCAAGGGAAGTCCCTTAGTACATTAATGTGTTCCTTCGTACTTAGATTCTACTTTTTTATTTACTGAACTGCTTTTCTTGGGTGAAGAAAATGTCACGAAGCAAAAATGGTATCAAGAGACCACCACCAGATAAAGATGTAATGGAGGCAGCCGTGAGGGTTGTTATTGAGAGGAAGATGTCCCTTCAAGAAGCCGCTGACAAGCACAAGATTTCAAAATCTGCCATAGCACGTTCAGTTTGTAAAGCAAAGATTGTTTACTCCAACACAAAGTTTATTTATCCTAATTTTGATGTAAATAGGGTACTTTCCAATGAAGAAGAAACTGATCTGGTTAATTATTTGAAACAGGCTGCATATCTGCATTATGGTTTGACAATCTATCAGACTAGCAAATTTCCTTATGAATACGCTAAGAGCAATGAGAAGGTTGTACTACAATGGGAGGAAAACAAACTTGCTGGAGAGTGTTGGGCACGATTGTTCCGCCAACATCACCAAGATTTATCATTAAGAAAACCGGAAGCTACAAGTTTATCCCGTTCAGCAGCATTTAATAAGAATACTGTGAAGAAGTTTTTCAAAAATTACAAGAACATTTTGAGCCGAGGGAACTTCCAGCCATAGCATGTGTGGAATTCTGATGAAAGTGGATGTTCTACTGTGCATGTTCCTCCCAAAATTCTTGCAGCAAGAGGTGCAAAACGGATTGCAAGTACCATTTCAGGTGAGCGAGGAGAGATTGTGACCATAATTTCTGCAGTAAATGTTCTAGGAAATAGTGTCACTCCTTTATTTGTGTTCCCTAGAGTTCATTTAAAACAACACATGCTCAAAGGTGAACCTCCTGGTTCAATAGGAGCAGCTAATCCAAGTGGTTGGTCGAACGAAGACATTTTCTTTCAATACTTGGAACATTTTATCAAGCATGCAAAACCTAGCCAAGATGAACCACAAATTCTGATTTTTGACAATCATGAGACCCACATCTCATTACAAGTGATAAAAAAGCCAAGGAAAATGGTCTTGTGCTCCTGTCTTTAACTACACATCGCAGCCATAAGATGCAACCCTTTGATATATCTGTTTTTGGACCATTCAAGAAGTATTGTCACACGGAAATGTATGACTGGATCAATACCCTGAGCAACTTTGGCAAACGTGTGACAATATATGACGTCTGTGAAACTGCAGGGAAAGCCTATGAGTCTGCATTTGCACCAAAGAACATAAAAAGAGGATTTGAAGTCACAGGAATTGTTCCACTGAATGAGGGCGTTTTCAGTGAAATAGATTTCCTTCCTGCATATGTGACTGCCCACCCACCATCTGAAGAAAATGAATGCACTGAGTCTTCCACATCAGGGAAGTTGAAAAACCAGGTCCTTCTGACAAACTAGACACTCCTTCAGCTCCCAAAATGTCACCAGAAGTGGTCCGCCCTTTTCCTAAAGCTGCACAGCAGAGGCCCAGCAGCAGGCAAATTGGAAGTAAGAAAAGGAAATCAACTATATTAACTGATATGTTCAATATGGAGGAAATAGAAAATAGAAAGAATAAGAAAGTGAAATCAAAGGAAAACAAAGAAAAGAAACAAAAACAAGCAGTGAGAAACCTTTTTGAAGAGAAAAGTAGTAGTAATGAAGATGACTTCACACTAATTGATGATGACTCCGATGATGTAGATTTAGAATATGGATGCAAGAGTATGAGCTACAAAGTTCAGAAGATAGTTCAAAGATTGAAAAGGAAGATTGTGTTAGTGGAGTTTAAGTGTGAAATAGGCAAGCAAGGTTTTGTTGCTAAGGTAATAGGAAAAAAACACGAAGGAAGACAGCGACTTTGAAATAAGATATTTAAAGAAAATGCAAAAAACTGATCGTTTCATCATGAATGAGGAAGCTGAAGTCTATTCTGTTGCTGCAGAAGATGCTATTTGCAAACTACCAGCACCAGTGCCGGTTGTAGGCACTTCTCGGAGCAAAAATCTGTTGCGTTTTCCAGTAGAATTTACTAACTTTAATTTGTGGTACTGAAATATTGTTGGAAATTCATAATTGTATATGTTTTACTTTTCTATAAATAAAGTAATCACATACTGGAAGTGTATCTTACGATAGAATGTGGTGTCCCTTGGTACAGCATGGAGATGTACCTAGGGACAGGTTGTAGAATACTACAAATTTTGTTTTTAACACTTAATGTGCAACAAAATGCATGCAAATAATATTCTACCTTGTAGCTAATAGATGAAAATCACTAACGTGACAGTCATTATTACTGTAAATTTAAATAAATATAACTGAACAAATAATTTTCAGAAATTGTCCCTAGGTACAGCACCTTGCCCTACTTGTATTTATTATACGTATATTCTCCTAGCAGATCAGACGGTTCTCACCGCTGTTCTTTAATTGTTCTAGTTCCCAAAGCTTAGTACAAACACTTTAAATGTCAGCTATTTAACATTCCATGCTGCTGTCTCTAGAAGTTGCCTTCAGTAACAAGAAATATTTCCTTCCACCTTAAAATTGAATACCAAGCCTTCACCGTAGTTGCACGTATTGAGGTCAAATGAATCGACTAAGAACCTCTCATGAGTGTCAATGTGAAGGGGGTGGTCCCATTGTGAAAATAATTACTACAACCGAAACATTTGCTGAATACTGAGTTTTGTATTTAAGTTCAACATTTTCATGCTAAGACAATATTTTCAAGAACAATATCCCATATCCAGGTACCTCTACATGGAAAATTTTGCTTTTTTGCTTTTAAAAATGACTCTAGTGAATGAAATACCATAATCAAATATTTGTATAACAATAAATGTATTGCATTTTCTTTGAAAGGTGTTTGAAGTCCTCTCTGATGTAAATAACGTTTGTGTAACTGCTTAACTGTATGAGGTAACACACAATCTTTTTATCAGAAAAAAGTAATAGCTTACACAACTAAAATATTTCTGCAATTACTTTTTTATGAGATATTCGGGTGTTTTTGTTTAATTTTTAAAATACTTACTTTTTACATGTGGTAGCAAATAATTCGTTTAGTTTCCTTGTAACAATAAGGAACATGGAATTTCAAAGCCACAACACTGCAATCCACTTTTTAAAAATCTGTCTTCCTGAGTCCTTGTACCTACAGCGAAGTAAGTGAATACTAATGAAAGATTATCTAAATTAGCAAGTAAACAAAGGAATATGCTTTTCAAGAAATTTTTTAATCCTATTAAATTTAATTATTAACATTCGTCATTAAGAACTAAAAATTATCAATTGGAAAGAAAAAGTTAATAAAGGCTGAGCTTTCATCTTTACCTGAACCTTCATTACTTGAAACAGAATTTACATTTTAAGTAAACAGACTCAAACGTTATTAAGCGACAGAAGACTCTAACGAGTAGAGCAAGCCAAGTGAATGCCAGTTTTTACTCTTTTGCTTCTCTAGCTTCCCAACAATTTAGGAGGCTCATAAATAACAAGTTGCACTTTCCTTGTAAGTGAAACACGCAGAATAAATGAAAAACACATGGAGGAAAGATTTACGTGAAACTCCCTAAGTGTAGACAAAGTAAACTGTGGATCCCATGTAACATTCAGCTTTCTCTTCGTTAAATGAATGAATATTCTAAGAAATGAATAGCTGTGTCGTATAATTTCCACGTCAAACTTATATTTCAAATGATTGTTTACGGTTAAATAAACGAAAAGTATGATGTTTCAAAGAAAATTGCTGCTTTGACTTAATGAATAACGTACTTTGTAAGACTTTGTGTGATTAATGAAATAAATAAAAATATTCTACTCTTATTTTTTCTGCAGCAACGATTTTTCATTATTTTTATTTTGTTAGATGTCTGAAAAGGTAGAGTCAGACTGAAAAATACAATGCCATAGCCGAGAATTGAACCTCGAATCATTCGGCCTTCTAACCATTGAGCTACTATGGCCAACGTGCCAACATGACATTAAATTCTCCAACTGACTCGTGTTTTCCCCGGTAAACCACTTAGGAGTTATCATAAACACATGAGACAAATACCATATCGGCACGTTGGCCATAGTAGCTCAATGATTAGAGCGGCTGGACGGAGACCAGAGGATCCGTGGTTCAAATCCCGGCCACGCCATTAAATTTTTCAGTCTTACTCTACCTTTCCATACTTTAGCCTGCACACGGCCAGTGTGAAAGAACAACTAATTTCCATTTGTTAAATGTCTCTTTTGCGGAAATGCATTTTTAAAAGCGCTTCTCAATCGACACTAGCAATGAAAGATTCGGGAGACAAAATATTAGCATTCACGAAATTATTATAATCTTCAATAGTGATTTTATAATGTATATTTTTTTCCTTCACTATAGTAACAGTCCTATTCTTAATCGATCCACAAGTCATCAGGAATATAAGCGTGGATAGTCTGTCGGGATTATTTTGGACATGTAAGGAGCACTATTACCTATATAAATATTTGCTTCATTTGCAAATTTGGAATTTTACTTATTATATGCTTTTTAGTTGGTTATTACCCCCAAGTAGGCTCGGCCTACACAATCCATACATATTTATTTTTCTTCGAGAGGCGCAACGCCGACTGGGTAGGTCTTTGATAACGGATGTATCGGAACTTGTTCCAATGCTTTATGCTAAGGCTGTCTCAAATAACCTTACCCCGCTGACATGTATACCTCCGCCTTCCTCTTTATCCTAATTGGCGAAGTTCGACAAATACAGCTCAAAACAAGGTCAGCGATAAGTCATATAAAAATATCACCAATATTGATAAAGGCAGCTGCTATCGTCAGTCATCCTGAGAGGAGGTATGAAGCAAGGGATCCTACTCTGTATTTCGTTTAAGAATTAACATGCATTCCAGAAAAATTAACTCTGTCGAGCAATACTTTTCATTTATGTGGTTATCAACATGGTTTGACAATTCTCTTCGAATATATTTAGATACATCATGTTAAATAAGGAACTCATTTTACCCCATAACAGTCTATACCTCGACAGCAGGCAGTGAAAGGTGATTAGGTCACATGAGTGCTAAGAGATCTGGGACAAGCTTAAATGAAACAAGTATTGCCAGTGACCTCATATTACCCCATGCATAGAGATTGATTGGGTACCTTTGGCTCATCAGATTTTCCTAGGTTCAACGCTTGTGAATTACTTTGATTAAACGACCCATACTTCAATGAACGAATACTTCAAGTGAATAGCTCCCATAAATTGCAATAATGACTGATTTAGTTATGAAAGTGTTCATCCATAGTTACGTATAAATTCTCTAATATGATATCGTTGATTGCTTTCCTTTTAATCAGTTATAGATTGGCGCACTCATCTCCTTGACGTAATAATCCCTTCATATAGAAACAGATGATTTATTGTTGTGCAGTAATGCGAGCCGTTCACGCATAATATCTTCCAAATTTATGGCCCATTTCTTCCGACATGTTATACGTGCGATGTTTAAACGCGATGGGAGGGATATCGTAATGTGTGTATGAAGTAAATGTAGACGTGTTTAATAAGCAGATGAGACGGTAGTTTTTTACATTTCCGGATTGTCTCTTCAAACTGTATCTCAGAATACGAAACTACTGACTTTCTGCTGATAAGTCCTGGGCCTGACAAATAAAAAATATTTTTTCTTTGTTTCTCAACATAAGCAACACAAAAGCTAATGCATTTTTCATATCAGTGTTCTAATTTAACTAAGCCATCTCTATAGTGAAATTTATCATGGTCCTAAAAATAGGTGTTTGCCTAATCAATGACCTCATTGCTGTGAAAACTTCGTCCTTAAAACTGTTTTGAGGTTCAAGAAAAGGTGGTACTCACTGGGTGCTAGATCTGGCGAAGAGGGGAGGAGATGTTCAAGCAATTCGATCTTTTATTCGCACGTTTTTCCCACTGAAATAACTGAACGATGGTTTGGAGCATTATCGTGAAGAAACAACATATTTTAATTGCCAATTGCACCCATCTTGCACATAACTTGAAATATTACCTGCACGTTCTTTTGATATGTTTCCAGTACAAAACCATGAATTGTTTCAATGATCTCAGGAGTTGCGACTTCCACAGGGTGTCCAAAGCAAGACTCATCACTAATATTCATACGTCTCATTTTAAACGCTGCAACCCACCCTTTAATCATTGTTGATGAAGGGGTAGTGTTTTCAATGTACCGTCCATTTCCTCTTGATTTCTTTAGGCGTTTTTTTTCTTCAAATTCTCCATTTTACCTCTACACTTGTTTCGCTTAGAACGCTGTCGTTAATAAACTAAACAGGCTATTGACCTGTAACTATGGACACAAGCTGGCCTAGAGTTAAACTATATGATGATATCCGTCAAACTGGCCCAGTTCTGTCATCTCTATGTGAGGTGCGGGACTTATCAGCCGACCCTCATATATCCGCTCCTTGGTATATTGTGGTATCTTTAAGTTTTTCATCGTTTGGTTCACTATTATATAATGAATGATTGATTATAATTATCTGGCGTTCCATGTGTATTTATGTTTCTCTTTATGCCTGAAAAAATTATTTGCAATTCTTAGAATATCATAGCTAGCGAAGTTCAGTGACATAATTCCATTATTATTTAGGGTTTCTTCTGTATTATTCCCTAGTCTATTGACTCTATGTTTAAAATCTCATATTTCACAGTCCTATATTAACCCAGGAATTAGATACTAAAACCGTGTGTCGTGCTGTATTGAGTTCGTATGAGGCAGGATGGCAGGCATGGCCTTATGCCTTGGAAACCCATCTGGGGACACTGTGTTGTCTTGCTTACTCGTGGTAAAGCTTCCATTGAACTACTAAGCTCTTAATGTTTCTAACTTGCAATGGTGTGTGGATCGTTGAAGTATTTAAGTTGAGCAGAGATTTGTGGAAGAGGGTTGTTTGTAGTGGAGATATCAGATGGTCGAACTATGTTCTGGAGTGAAGCAGGTATGTCTTCCATGGTTGATTGATGAATCTGGTTGACGAGTGTCTCGAAGTTCTTGTGGTTCTCCTTCATTCGAGAACGTTTGCTAGTGAGGGACGTGGTCTGTGCGTCCAATAGCTCCTCCATGTGGTCCAGGCGGGCTGAGAATGTTCTGTAGTCTCTCTTGAGCTGGTTTCGTGTAGCAGTGAGATTTGCAGCTGCAGTTTTGATGAGGGCCTAAACATAAAAAATAAAAAAATAAAAAGTATTCGATAATTAGTAGCAACGTCTGAATTAACAACAAATAAAGCATTTTTGGAGGAGTTTCGTTATTGCAGTGCTTAGAAGTAATGTCCTTCAAAATAAAGAACTTGCCTCTACACATCAGGGAGCCGACGGATGCCCCCCACAGCGTCTGGTTGACCCAATATTCGAAAGTACTGCTTTAATGCTGCTATAACTGCCTGTGTGGTTCTATAGCAAACTCCTCTAAGTGGTAATTCAATTTTCGTAAAATGGTCGAAATCAAATAAGCTCATCTGGGGAGTATGGAGGATGCTCCAGAATTCCCAACTGTGAAGTAAATTAACAACAGAGGCAGACGTTTGAGAGCGAGCACCATCATGTAAATCAATCGGATGCGAATTCAGGAGATTTGGACGTTTACGACGCACAGCTGGTCGTAAATGGTATTCTATAAAGTGACTAAAAGTAAAAATGAACATAACTGTCAAGCGGATCCTGTTTTGTTGATACCTTTTTGCCGTGGTGAATCAATGTGCCGCCACTCATTTGATTGTCTCTTTAATTTCCCGTAGGGGAAGGAATCCGCCCCCTTCAGCTGCCATGGTATGGGCGCTGTGGACCCTTAGTACTCGTGGTACCTATGACATTACTAGAGGAACCTTTGGCCGAACTGCCAAACCCCTCCCGTAGGGGACTTGTTCGGATTGGGTTGGACTTGAGGGGGCAGTGTGTTCCCGAAACCCGCAGGAAATCGGGTACCTCCGGCCAGGCCTGAGGGGGAGCAGAGGGTTGCCTAAGAAATCCCGGGTACTAGCCTGCAGAGCAAGTAGAAGATGTGCTAGATCACCAGGCGGCCCCACCGAGGTTTTCGGTAGTCTTCCCTGCGGAGTTGACGCGCGTAAGTGGCGTATCCAGTTCCATCCCGTCTTGACGTTGTCGATGGGGGGGACAGCTTTTTAAGAAATCAAGCAATACCCTATGGAAAGAACCCCGGAGTTTCCATCACTCCCGGGTAGGAGGAGGCCAGGGTCTTTGGACTTTTGGGTAGATCCTCTGCGCATTAAACGTCTGTTTAATTTTGGTTGGTAGCTTCCAATAATCTGTATGGCATTGTCGCGCTACCTGAATTTTAATGAAAGATATTTGTTCGTATATATTAAACATATTTAGAGCACTAAATATAACAGCCTACAATTAAACTTATCGAAATATCTTAGTAAATAAAATTGTCTTCAAAGTCACAGCTAACAAATATTACATGCTCTTATTTTTCATCGTTATAAGCTTATATGATTTATCACTGATAGCACCAATGGAGGCAATGTTGGCACTCATTTTTGAGTGACTCATGTATATAGAGTTTTCGTTCCCTTGTTTCCCCCCTTCTATTATTCTGCAGATATGAAACATATTTCATTATATTCTGGATTTAAGAATGTAACATCCTAGGTAAGTATAATTCTAATATTATATTTACATTCCTTAAGGCCATGTTTTAACCACCGGGAACTAAAGCATTGAAAGTGTAACCCTTTATCTTTTCATTTATTTTGTCCCTAACTACAGTGGTCACATCGGCGGCGGTTGTGCTTTGCACCATATCGATGGTGTTAACTCGTAATTGCTGGGTTGTATCATTAGATCTCGCACCCATTTACACTCTCATTCATACTTCCAGACGTTGGTGAAGATGGGGAAATCACCTTGGTTGGAGAAAATTTCCCAGTCGGGAGTCGAGCCCGGGAGCTCTCTGCTGGCAGGTGGTCCTCCTACTGAGCTACGGGGCCAGCCATAAAATTGTTGTGTTGCACTTGCCCTAGTCACTAAGCTACAAATTATTCTTATTAAAGAATTCTGGTTAATGCAAATAAAATTTAAAGTGGCATTTACATATTTCGTTGTAGAATAGGGATAGGTAAAGCACTATTTAGATTTTAGAATGCGTCATTCCCGCGTGAGGACAGCGTAAGTATTGAAAATTCAAACCAGTAAGTTGGCATACCTATTTTGTAAGCAGTCCACCGTAACGAGTTCTGCGCAACATAAATTGCTTGCGTTAATTAAATGTATATTTTTTGGGAATACTAAGTATTACGATTTAATATTTTTTGTGCCATCTGGGCGTTTGCCTCCGACAGGATATGGTGATGCCTAACACCGATATGCGCATGATATGGGATTTTCATGGTTGAAAACTATATCATGATTGCCCAAACAGTGGATTCTCTTTCCTGAATTGATTGTAAGTTCCTAAAACAACACGAGCGCTACTGACGGCGTGATTGAGAACAAGAAGCAGAGCTTGGACTCCGTTGGCAAGAGCTTCCACAGTGTGTGCGAAACCACGAGAGCAGGGGTCGACTTAGGCCTGAAGCGTGACAGAGGTACTAGGGGGCACCATTCCGTATCATACGACTACTTTGGCCTATTCCAAATTCTAACGGGTGAGTATTTAGCCTCTATTGCCTCATAGTTTTCATACAAACACATGCGCTGACAGTGAAGTGGACCATTTAACTCTCCTGGAAAATTCTGTCAAATAGGTGGTATCATAAGATATAATAGTTATGTTTATGAAGCAAACTAGAGATAATATTCCTTTACGTAAACAACTGTTATGAAAGATAATTATAAAACGCTTAAGGTTGTTAAATGATGAAGCCTGGGACTCAAGTACTTAAGATAGTAAGTCGCCACAAACGGTGTATCTCGGATGGGAGAGCCCCTAGTGGTCTACCGGGGAAATATATGAGTCAAATGGAGAACTTAATGTCAGGACGACACGTTGACCATGGTAGCTCAATAGGTTAGAGCGACTGGACGGAAACCAGGAGATCCGTGGCTCAAATCCCGGCCATGGCATTGATATTTTCATTTTGACTCTATCCATCAAAAACCTTAGCCTATAAACGGCTAGTGTGGAGAAATGATTAATTTACATCAATTAACTAAAATAATAAGAGTTAAATGATAAACCCTGGGACTCAAGTACTTACGACAGTAAGTCGCCACAAACGGTGTATCTCGAATGCGAGGGCTCCTAGTGGTCTACCGGGGTAATATGAGTCAAATGGAGAATTTAATGTCAGGATGGCACGTTGACCATGGTAGCTCAAAGGGTTAGCGCAACTGGAGGGAAACCAGGAGATCCGTGGCTCAAATCCCGGTAATGGCATTGAATTTTTCATGTTGACTCTATCCATCTTAAGATTGCATTTGCTACCTTACCGCAACTCCTGGGATGGGGCCGAACCACTAATCATCTCGCAGATTTCAACTTACAATAGACTTTCAGCACGTAATAAAGATAATTGAAGATGCATATTCAATTTTTCATGAAACTACCTTACATTTATATATTTACTCATTAAATGCAGAACCTCCCACCCACGTATCATCTTTGTTCTTCCTGAAAATCCAAACTTCGAATATTTCCATCGTTAATTTGCCAGTTCTAGATCTTGCAGTCTCTCTTGGTTAAACACAGTCCTGATTTTACAGGAAGAAATATTTACAACAAAATAATCCGTGCTACTGTACTATCTCAGTACACAAAACACAGATATAAAAGCGAGACTACTAAGACACTGTAGCGATTTATTGTGGATGAAGGTGGAGATGATGCATTCCTCACCTTTGGTGAAGTTTTCCATGGCTACTCTCGAGCGATGATCTCTGCACCCAGGGTCGAGATATCCGAACGGAACTGAAGAATTAAGGGTTTCCTACCAATTTAGGAATAATTCCAATATTTGTTACAAAATATGTTTTATTTCTTCTTGGCGAATACGTATTTGCTGCTTATTTACAGAATGTTGTATATTATAGGAAGTCCCTAAATTCTCGAATGATACAACAACTAGTGACTCGTCTTTAATGCATGCGTCGTCAATATTTTTTTTGGGCATTGCACTCCTGTATTTGCTCAAAACTTTGCCTTTAATAATCTTACACTGAGCTATATTTCTATACCACTGTAGCACGGCGAAAATTCCTTCTAGATGCACATTAATATAAGTTAAACGTTTTCTGCAGACTTCCAGAAGCTCGCGTATAAAGCACGTCTGATTCCTAAGACGTATGCTTGCAGAAGACCTGGTTCTTGCAAAGATTCCAACTTCTTCCTTATTATGTTGCCATGGTTACACAAATTCTAAACTTTTCATGGTAAGTGTCAGGTTACATAATCTCATTCTAGAAATTGCAAATAACCATAATCTTTTACAAGCCTTAACCTTTGTTGTATCATTCTCATGGCCTGCTTTACTTTATACTTATGTTTTAACAAAAATTGCAATCGTAAAAAAACGTAATTCATGAGGTAGAAAGTCTCAGCAGATATATATTTCTAGTAATGTAAGCGCAAAATATGAAACCCAAATGATCCACGTCCTATGCCAGTTGATGGACACAAAACTTAGTCATTTTCAAGTTGGCAACAAGTTTCACTGCTTGAACTCCTGTGATTTTAGTGATCTACACAGACAAGGACATGACCTTAACGTGTGAATAACGTCTTAGAGATGGTTGCAATATAGGAGCAACCACTTTGTAGAAGCGATCCTCTTAAGGCCCTATAAAGCGTTTCCTCTGCAAATTGGGCAATAACCTGAACTCAAATCCGGTTTATGCCCGTGGTAATGGCAAGCGTTCGGTGTTAATGTCTGCCAATCAGCGACGACCAGCTCAACTATAAAGGACAAGATCTTTCCCAAGATATTTCTGAGTAAAAGCCAGGGAAATGACTAAACCTTGTCGATTTCACATTAAAGAAGGATAGCTATATTGTTTTATGATGTGGTTTTATGTCCCTCGCCCTGCTATAGGTGGCTTGTCAACTTGGACGTAGAGAAATGGGAAGTCGATCTGTTTGATTAGAAGCATATGAAGCCGTTATCTTCTCTTGGCTGAGCTATATTTCTTATCAATTCTTATTAAAATAGAATAGTTCATATGTTTGATCCTATTAACCAATATATTCCTCAGTACTCACAATTATGTATTTTTCACTCATAGTTGACGTAAGGTTTTCAAAATAAAATTGCCTCTTAATGTACACTTGCAAATATCAATCTATAACGAGACGGTTTGACCTTATTTTTAATGTTCTTCATTTATATATTAAACAAAAAAAAAAAAACATAAATTCGATTTTCATAAAATAGGCATGGCATTTTGACGTTCTCTATTCATAAAATATTTCCCAACGTATATAACAAAATGCATTGACAGCAAAATCTTTTCAGTTTTGACATTTCATGGTATTTTAGAATTACTTCCATCCCTCTCACCTCACACACAGCAACATATGCACACACACACACACACACACACACACACACACACACACACACACACACACACACACACACACACACACACACACAAAGGGATTTTGGACAGAGTACGACGGTCGCACCTTCGCCGCTGTCAACTTTGCATTGAATAGGCTTGTCGCCATTTCGAGCACTTCCTATAAACCTGACGCAAAGAGCTGCATTTTAATCCACCTTCTGTTTAGACGATCATCAAATGAACACATTAAGCAGCATTCAACCTTTATTAGAAATAATCGTAATTAATTGCTATTTTCTAATTGCTCTGACAAGATGAAATCACTCTGTAAAATGCATAGATTTATGAATTAAAATGTATACTTGAGTTAAAATCTTAGAAAAAATGTTAAAAAACAACAAAAAGAAAACAAATGAAACTAAACTAAAGAAAAAACACAAAGTAAAGCGGAATCGAACTCGTATACCTTCGATTTACAGCTAATATCATAACCATTGCGCCAAGGTATATGCACCTACAGGTCTCTCCGTTTTCGTGTCTTGTGCACTCAAGTGGTATCATCATTTGCAGTGGCGTACTGGAATTTGAGCCAACAGGCCATAACTCTATCTGAAATTACTTGTTTAAGATATTTCATCTTGCTCTGAAAATATTTCCGTGTAGTCTACCAACACCCAGTATTTTAATTATTTATGTTTTACAAGGTTGAAGCTTTTGCTGGCACTTACCTCCTTTTCACTATTTTAATAAATTAACATTACGTTTTACAGACCAACCATGTTGTTTACGTGGTTTTAACTTCTTTGTGTAAAAGGTCCTTTAAATTTGAAGAATATTTCTGCAAATCCTTTTAATTATTGTTTACTTTGCTCTAGTGGAGGATTTTTCATTTATATTACGTTATTCTTACAATGGCTATAAAATATTTTCCTACTTTTAATAACCGACTTGTTTTAACCTTCTCTATACTTAGAGAACGTATTACAAACCTATTTTCGTAATTGAAATATTTTTGGTAAACGTTTATCACCAAATAGTAAAATGCTAGAAAAATAAATCATGTTATTAGCTTTTATAATAGCTGAAATAATAGAAAATGAGTAAGGAAGGTGTCGAATGACTGCTGCAAGTAAGGATTTTCCTTTAAATGCGTTAGAGAACAACCTAAACCACAGGGGTAATGGAGAGTATTTTAAAATCGCGGTTTGTTTGCCCAGCTTAAAAGGATATATTCGAGTTCGTGTGCATACATATTCAGGATAAATTTGAATCCAAAGTGCCGTTCTTTCCAAGAGCACAGAATTCATTCATGAAATGCAGGTAAATAGGGCGTACACCCAATTTGACAGCAGCTTGAAGTGGTTCAATCGTAAAAATGTGAAACAACTTTAATATTTATAAGGAATGTAATAGCGTATGAAAATATGACTGAAGTTAATAAATCAATTTGTGATGTACGCATTTAATTCTGAGCTAGAATAAATGGTTTTAGATATGACGTATTATTAGGAATTTCCATCATGCAAATAATATTATAACAGTTACATTTATATAGTGTGATCCATGTAAACCTGAACTATTTCAATAAGCTATAACTTTTGAACCAATAATAGGCCACATGTGCAACTCTGGGAAAGTATAAAGCACAATTGCGAGATTACATTAGCATGCATACATGTTTGCACACGTCTCACCATATTCTCTGAAGTTTTACGGAGAGTATCCTCGCCAATGTTACTTATTTCGGTTCGAATGAATTCCTTGATAACATCAATTGTCCTTGGCTTATTTTTGTACACTATTTTTAGATACTCCCACAAGAAAAGAAATCCAGTGCGGTTAGGTCAGAGGATCTGGGGGGCCACAGATCCTTTGAGATTATTCGATTATCAAAGAAACTGGTCACAAATTCCATGGTGTCAGAAGATGTATGGCACGTTGCTCTGTCTTGCTGGAAGTAACCTTCTCTCAATTCTATATCATCTCCGTAAAACTTCAGAGAATATTGTGACTTTGTGGGAGCGTAGAATTAAAAGGACGAGTTGTAGAAATTAAAAATATCCTTTATTTGCGTAGAGATATACTGTTCAATTCTCACGTAACAACATTACATCACATAACACAATCTTCCAAGATCGAGGACAGTAACAAACACTTCACAGCTGAATCTCGTTTTACTCACAACTCTTGTTACACAACTACTCCTCTTGTTTCACAACAACTCAACTCCTGACCAGTCGTCGCCTGCATCGATAATTCTAGGTTGTTCTAAAACAAACCAGAACCTAATTATCTCTGTCAGTCCAGAAGTCACCAGAAATTTCCGTTTCTCTCAGTTTGTTTGTTGCAGCAGACCTTTATCTGCATGTTATCTTGTCTGCCGGCTCTTGGTTTTCACACTGCCCGCCTATCAGTTCCTTTTGTGTGCGCAAGCCGCCTTATCGTGACCGGGTTCGCGACAATACAGTGAGACAAGTGGAAACATGTATAGATACTGGTGGAGGACACTTCCAACATTTTCTCTGAGATGCAAATAGTGTAATGTAATCTCCAAATTGTGTATTATATTCTCTCAAAGTTGTACGTGTGTCCTATTATTACTTCAAAAGTTATGACCTATTGAAGTGGTTCAGGTTTATATGGATCGCACTAGATTTATCCACTTCGGTATGTTTTTAACCACTCAGATGTTCTACTACCCTATGTTCCTCTTTTTTTATAGCTGTAACTGCGCCACGAATGAACGTATGTCACTATAGACTACCGGTTTTTCTTGCATTTGTTCAACGCTCGGTTTGCGACCTGCTGGCCCAGTAGTGTAACGTCATTTTTTTTTCTTTGCAAAGGCCATTGTAACTCAGTTGCGAGTTACATTTCTTCTCTCTAGACCTGCCCACTCATTGTTATAGGCCGCGCATTGGTTCTTGAACACTCAAATATTTAAATGAAAGCTTTGATGCAAGTCTGTTACCGGTTTTCTCTGGTCTTCAATGGCAGCGATATGTCAGTGCAATCACTTCGCCCTCTCAATTATCACTGGATTGCTGTTATTTCATGTGTCACTACTCAGGGAAGCCGTACAGTCTGCAACAAATTAAAAGCTATAGTTCCAGGAAGATTTTGTCACTTACACACAACTTAGACTGAGTTAAATAATTCTGCCTTTAATGGCATTTTAATGCTTCTACGTTTGACGTATCTTGGTCTGTTGAGCCATTATTACTGCTATCCTCGTCACTTAAATTATAATTATTTCAATGCTTTCTTCTGTTAGTGAATAATTTCCCAAATACTGCTGCTTTAGTTCATCCACATGATGGCATATCATTCCATTTGCCAATTTGCTAAAATCGTTGGTGCCACATTTCAACATCTTCCATTTCAAAGACTACATTTCTGCAAGCAATATAATGGTTGCTATCTGTCCATATTAATTCTATACGATTCAGATCCGGATGTTACGGAGGAGACCTTGCGGTTGCATTCCGCCTTTGATCTGATCACTCATCCCGGAATCTGATTCCCAACTCGTTGCCTACGTGCCTCGAAGTTGCCCAATTCTGTAATCGTATGTTCTACTTAAGGAAATACAGGACCTCATTCATACATTCTTACGGTTGCATCGTTATATTCTGACAATATTTGGTCAATCAGAAAGTTCCCACGTTTCACACGGCATATTGCGTCAAGTAACACGAATAACAAGTTCGCTGAGTATTGGTGTTGGAAGGAGACAGAAGAGAAAGACGGTTAGACCGGGGCTCACTGACTGTTATATGGGTGAAGGTCATTGGCACCATTGCGCGACTTACACGCCTTTCAGGTTAAAAGAAACACGTATATCCTCTTTGTACCATCCCTACCTGGGAATAATAACCAAACTGAAAACATGCTCCAAATTACTAAAATAATAAGAACTGAAATATGCATTTAATATCGTTCATTACACCACACAAATAAAAATGAAAACAATACTCTTAAAAATCCTGAGCCTATCCTAGTAGGTATATTCTGCCACCTTGCTGCGGTAGGTATTCCAAATAATCGGTTTAGGAATTTCCTATGCAGTACCTACATCTTCAAGAGGTCCCGAGTTCGAATCTCGTTCAGGGTGAGTTAACTGGATAAGGTTTTTCCGGGGGTTTCCCTTATCCTTACAGACGAATATCGGGTAGCTCTAAGTTCCATGGACTCTGGACACATTTGAGCATCATTTCACCCATTTCATTCACCGTCCGATATGACTTAACGTTGGAGGACGTAAAATTACAACAATAAAAAGCACATGGTCATCTGAATAAGTGGTGTCTTCTTTAAATGTATTTATGCAGGTGTATGTGAACGGGATATATAAGGAATCAAAAATTCATATAAGTCAATAAAATTCCCATACCCGAAATTACTCCTTATATTAAAAGTTTTTCGTAACGTCTTATTTTCTCAAAAATGACTCAAATGTAGTCAATTAAAATGTTTATTACCTATTGCTGCAAAGCTTTTACTTCTAGTATTCTAATAAAATATACCTCAACCCGCTTACAATCAATCTCTGTTTCATATAACCTTGCCCCGCTGACATGTATCACTCCGCGTGCCTTCCCCCTCATCATAATTGGCTAATGCTTTCGCACCATAGGCCATAGGCGGTACCTTCCTGTCACATTTAAAACAGCAGTAAATGTCATAATAACTGCCAGAAAGATGGATAGCATCATACAAATAAGTATATGAAGGCATGCAAAAATAATGAAGTTTATAATGAAACTAAACAAGTTGAAACTGAATGAATGAGCAATGAAACTGAAACAAGTTTATAATGAAAGCCCTTCGGCCTTTTCCAATGGGACTTTTTCAAACCAGCACACATACCTTGCAATATTGATTGTCTTTCAGTCTTAAAAGTAGTGTCACGCCATAATTTACTTTTTGTGGTCCTTCATTCACCCAAGTATCGACAAGGTAGTATATTTTGCGACTTGTATACCGGTACAGTCTGATTGTCTTTCAATAACGCCTTCGCCACACAGCAATATCGCCCCTGGAGTGGTAAGTTTTCCTGTTGTCTCAATTTCATGTCGCGATGTTCATACACATCTAACACTCACACCTGTAAGTTCAGAGCACAGCTGTTCGACTTCCCTCACTGAGATAGTCCTTGACTATCTCCTAGATAGTCCTAGACTATCTCCTAGATAGTCCTAGACTATCTCCTAGACAGTCCTAGACTATCTCCTAGACAGTCCTAGACAAATCCTAGATAGTCCTAGACAAATCCTAGATAGTCCTAGACTATCTCCTAGATAATCCTAGACTACCTCCTAGACAGTCCTAGACAAATCCTAGATAGTCCTAGACAAATCCTAGATTGTCCGAGACTATCTCCTAGGTAGTCCTAGACTATCTCCTAGATAGTCCTAGACTAGATCCTAGATAGGCCTAGACAAATCCTAGATAGGCCTAGACTATCTCCTAGACAGTCCTAGACAAATCCTAGACAGTCCTAGACAAATCCTAGATAGTCCTAGACTACCTCCTAGATAGTCCTTGACTCTCTTCTAGACAGTCCTAGACAAATCCTAGATAGTCCTAGACTATCTCCTAGATTGTCCTAGAGTATCTCCTAGAGTATCTCTTTCTCACTGAGAAAGACGAATTCTTCTCTGTGAGTGCATTAACTACATGCACCACAATTGCTTTTTCGTCGCTTTGTAAAGGTTTTTCCTTGCGATGCTTCAGCGAAAAACTGACGGTAAACTGCCATTATACATATAATAAGTACACGCGCAATAAACAATCAATAAAATAATTTAGCTCTCGCAATAGGCGCAACACACCTTCGAATGGCGATATATGACTAATCCAGTTCAAAACAAGTTCAGTGATAAGTCATATAAACAAATATGTCATCACTACCGCTAAATCACGTGCTATCGTGCCACGTGCTTGAGAGCAAAGGAACTTCCTCTTTACTTCCTTTAAGAATTAACATACATTTCAGATAAATCATCTCTGTTGCATAACATATTTAATTAAAACAGTTACGAAAATATAAATTTGACAATTCTTTTCCAACATATAAAGATACATCCCCATGTTAAATAACGAACTAATTTACACCGCACAACAGTCTATACTGCAATAGCAGCCAATGAGATGTGATAAGGTCACGTGACCGTTAAGAGCTATGGGGCAAGCTTGTGTGAAACAAGGACTAGACCCTGGTATTCATGTGCTTAACTGTTTAGGTGAAAAAAAAAACAGAAAATATAAAATGCTGCGTTTTTTTTATGAAAAATGCATTCATTGTATGTACAAAACGGGAATAAAATTACCTGAACGCCAATCCAGTTGCTTATCATTTAAGGTAAAAGATGCATTTCAGATCGCAAGTATAGTAACAATGATTTCCCAAGGTGTGATGGACAAGACAACGCTTGGATGGGTTTTCTCTGGGATCTCCCGTTTCCCCCGCCATCTCATTCCACCGGAGCTCCATCCTCATCTCATATCATTGACGTCACCACCTGCGGTGCCGGAGTGAAGTACAAGCGAGCGTTAAATACTATACCAATGATTTCCCCTATTCCTGACACATTATAATTCACGAGGAAATCTACAAAAAATAATAATTTCTTATGTTTTATATTATTGCATTCCTACATTCTGAACTGAAATAAAATTTACTAGTAAACACAATTTAACGTTAACCTAGTTCATAAACTATTCTTATAAAACTATAGAGAATAAACTATTCTCTATTTAATGTTAATATTAATAAATTTTGCACATTTTCGTTACATATTTCCTTGTAGTTTTGAGGGGGTCGTATGCGTTTGGCCTTAAAATTCCATAACCTTTACATCAAATTACAAGGAATTAATATATGGTGACTTAGTACTTCAAAAATATATATTACACATATATTCAACTAATTTGTTGGAAACGTGTTTGATGTGAAAACTTCTATTTCATGAAACGTTTTTAACCAGTTTTATATTTGTTGTTTTGTATAATGTTTGTCTTTCCGTTTTGCATATTACAGGTTCTACAAAATTCATTCGATTGAAGTGTTTACATGTCACTCACAGAGGGTTTGAGATGTATGTTTAATTATTCATTATTCATGGTTACATATATTTTAATATGATTACATTTATTTTTAACGATAACTAATGTTTGAAGTCCTACTCAATTTTTAAATATAGGATGCATCAAAAGTGTATACACACCTTGAACCATCATGCAAAATTTGTGTTCCGTTCTACAAGGTTCAATTGTTGGAAATCGAAGCTTTAAGTCCAGTTAGAAATATAAATGCACTTTCTGATGCAAATATGAAGCTGGTGGTTTTCGACATAATATTACTTATTAAAAGTCACCACTGCTTCCGTACTTCGAAGCAATGTGTCCAATGGAATTTCTGCGCAAAACCCTTTAATCTCATTCCAAAAAATATCAGCGGCCTAAAATCTGGAGAACGTGGAGGATAATAAAGTTCAATCGTACGTCCGCCATCTTGCAATAACATCTTTGCTACTAGCTGGGTTGTGTAACTAGAATGACAATTATGTTGCCACGTATAGAAGAAAGGTGATATTACTTTTTTTTTCAGAAATTTAACATTTTCGCACTTTCTATAATAGTTCAAAGGTGAATACATTTCTCTGATGCACTCTGTATATACATAAAATAAAATCTATATACTTCCATATACATAAATTCGCAAATATTTGTATTCAAAATCTTAAACTTGCATTACAGTTAAAACACTGAAACGATTTTTCAGACCGGAAACATTAAAACTTACAGTAATCCTGTCCTTCATTAAACATGTATATTAATTTCTAAATATTTGTGGTAGTCTTACGTCACTAGACCAATCTGCTAGTAAAGCTCACAACATATGTCAAGTATAACTTTAGTGGCATTAACAATTTTTTAGATATTCTTTTTAACGGGATTATATTTTCGTTCATCTTCTACTAATAAGAAGCAAGCCAACTTCTTGTAAGATCCAAGTCGAGTTTTAATCTACTGAGAGTCGTGAGATCTTTTCTCAGGTGTGGATGCGGATTTTTGGTGAAAATAAAATTTAGATGAGTCCAATCTGGTAATATATTATTTAATTATATAATATAAACTATGATTCACCCTTATCTATTATAAATATTGAATAACACTTATTGAATCTTATTAATTTTCCTTCACAATTACAATCATCGTAACATCTTTCCTCGTTCTCCAGCAAGACACAAGATTCTCACTTTTTCTAGATTATTGATTTTCTTGTCCCCATAGCAATTCCCACTTTATTTTGTGATTGGCCGATTCACTGACACGTCATCACACCACGTCATACCACTACTACTTCGGCCAATCACACAACTACATACATTTTTATATATTTATTATTCCTTCGAACATTACTAAACAAAAATACTGTTACAAATGCCCCTCTTCGAAATATATGGAAAATAACCAAATAAAGGAATTAACAATCTGTTTCCATATATTTCGAAGAACAGCCCCAATTAACAATTTCGTTTACACCAATATTACACAACACCAATACAACATACATAAAATATAATAATATACATACATTGGATGAAATATAATAAATGAACATTTAACAACAATAAATTAACATTAATTAAAATACAACAATATATTGATGTTTAACAATGTTTTATTTTTATTATTATTTAACACACACATAGTATATATTCAATATTGTTTCAATTACTGTCAAGGCTTTTATGTGTATAGGGATCAGTATCATTCACTTTAAATGTGTGTGTGTATTTGTTACACAGTCCAGGTTTTGAACTAAAGGCTTTTCTATTCTTTAATATACACAATTTCAACTGTTCTTTTCTCGCTTGGTCTAAATTGTATGTGTTTTCTAACTTTACTTGTAATATTCTCTGGAATTCTATTTCTTCCTCCACTTGGCTTCCGCCGTTCTTATCTTGTATTGTATATAATTGGCAACAATGCTTTTCAAGGTCAGTTACATTATTTTGCAATCCATCAATAATTAAATTCTTCCCACAATTTTCATTTTCATCGTATTCAATATTACCATTTTCTTGCAAGAGTATATCTTCCACAAAAAACCTTTCATTATTTATATTATCCCTGTTCTCTTCTTTTCTTCCATCTTCTTCCAATAATTTTATTACTAATAAATCATTTTCTGTCTTAACCTTCATTTCATGCATTTCGAAATTCAATACACTTTGCCATTCATATAATAAATCATTACCCACAATTACATCTCTTGCCAAATGTGGAATTACCAACGCAATGAAATTGAAATTCCATTCACCTATTCGGCCCTTAATTAATACTTGATATTTAATCCTATCCTTTTTCTTCCCAATTGCAGTACTGCAGTAAACGTTACACACATTTAAATATTACACTTTATAGTTAGCTAACAGATTTTTAAACAATTCCTCACTTATCACAGTAGAACTGGCTCCAGTATCAATCAAGGCTGTATATTCTTTATCCCATAGGTAAATAATTATCTGAGGTGGGTTAACTAATTCCTTATTTTTCTGCAAGAGAGTGAGCTTATTTCCGTTATCTTCAACTTTCAATTCGCCCTGTGTCATCCTCACCGAACCACTTTCCAGAGCACAAAATGATTTGGTTTTTAGTTTTCCATCTCCCTCTGATTATTACTTTCATTGTTGGTTAGGTTGGTGCTATCGTTTATACTCACATCATTCTCTGTGCTTTGTGTATTTTCGACTCTTTCATTTTGATTACTTCTTTCAAATCTCACACCCCTAAAATCTCTTTGATTTGCACTAAATAAACTAGTACCTCTACCCCTATTAAAATTACTTATTCGCTGATTATTTCCTCGATAAAATCTTACATGGTTTATTTGATCATTTCTTCCAATTCTCGTCGACTGATTGTTATGATAATTCCTTTGCACATTATTTTGAACTCCACTTCCTGTTCCGGGAATTACAGATTCATAAGTTCGTCTAGGATCATAACCTCTTCCTTCAAATCTTTGATTTCTCACGGGTGCCCCGCCCCAATTTAAACTCGTCCTATTATTCCTATTATTTGTAGGTTGTGATTCCTGTCGATTTCTTCCTCGCTCAATATGGACGTTATTATAGTTACCATCACAGGATGTAGTATCATTAATGAGGTTATGTGCTTCAAATTCGGATAATAATTCAATCATATCAGAGAAATCGATAGGCTTAGCCACAATTAAATGATTTCTGATATGTGGTGGATAATGACGTATTAGCATGTTGACAATTTCTGTCTCAGAAATTTCGGGATTGATCAACTTACTTTTGTTTGCTAATTTTAAGAAATATTCAGTCATAGAAATCCCTTTTTTAAACTCAAACCTACCCGTTGCTAACTCAACTTTTATTCTTCTTTGTCTCTCAGGTCCCCAAAATCTATTTATAAACAGATTTCTGAAAGTACTGTATGTTTCATGTGAAGCCAAAGTTAACCTTAACCACTCAAGAGCATTTTTCTTCAAACAGCGTTTTACTATTACCATCCGAAATTCATTGGGAATTCTCTTAATACGGAAATATTCTTCCAATTCCCTAAGAAATACTTTTGGATTATCACCTGATTCCTCATCAAAACTTGGTGGACTAATATCATTTAGTGAATAATGTACACATTCATTTTGACCTAGACTGTGGAGTTGTGTGTGTGAGGACATGTTCTGTGTGTTTCTGTGATAATTAATATCATTATCTGGACTCACAAAATCACTACATTCACTTACTACATCACTAGACTTCTGATGATTGCTTAATTCACCTGGTAAGTCACAATCGTTTATATTTGTAATTCTAGACATTTCTTTCCCGTTATTTACTTTTCTAGCCTGTAATGCAATTACAACTTGTGTCAATTTTCCTAAGTTATCCTTTTCTTTTTCAAAATGTTCTTTTACCTCTTTAATTTGCAAAATTACTTCTTCTTTTGCTTTACTTATCTCATCAATTTGTAACTTTATTTCCTCTTGGTGTATCTTACTTTCATCATGTTGTAATTGTATTTCAGAACAAATTACATTGATTCTTTGTTCTACTTTATCTCCTAATTCTTCTCTTTGTTTTTGTGTTATTTCTGCCTGTTGTATCCTAAATGTTTCTAACTCTTTGTTTAATTCCATTCTTATTTCTTGTTTCACTATGTCCTGACCTAACCTAGTTTCCTGAATTATCTCTCTCAACTCATTGACTTCCTTTCTATTCTCATCCTTATTAATCTCTATGATCTGCATGAGCCTTTCCATACTATCCCTACACTCTTTTCTCCCTTCTCTAATCTCCTGTGAAATTTCAGATTTTAATTCCTGTTTTAGCTTCTGTAATAAATTAATTTCTAAGTTACTCACATTTTGTGCTAGTTCCTGTCTTACTCCTACATCTAAATCATTCATTTTCTTAGTTAAATCATTTACATTTTGTTCTATTTTAGAATCTAAATTACTCATTTCTGGTTTTACATCTTTCATTCTAGAATCTAAATTACTCATTTCAAATTTAACATCTCCTATTTCTGATTTTACATCTCTCATTCTAAAATCTAAATTCTTTGCATTTTGTTCTATTTTAGAATCTAAATTACTCATTTCAGATTTAACATCTCCTATTTTAGAATCCAAATTACTCATTTCTGATTTAACATCTCCTATTTTAGAATCCAAATTACTCATTTCTGATTTAACATCTCCTATTTCTGATTTTAAATCATTTGCATTTTGTTCTATTTTAGAATCTAAATTACTTAACATTCTTGTTATTCTTTCCAACATTGACTCATTATCTATGCTTAATCTTGCATCCTCCCTATTCATTCCTACACTATCAGTAACTTCTCCTTCCACTATTATTTCTTTTCTACTCGCCATCTTTTTAACTATTTTCTGATTTCTTAACAACATAAATCTACTACTACTACTACTATTATTATTTTTTTTTTAATTTCACTCACTTAAACCAGTTCTCGTTTTCTTCTTTCTTCTCTCTTCTTTCTTCTTTCCTTTTAAATTCCCACGGAGCTGCACGATGCTTTAATCTCCTCTTCTTTATCCTATTCGAGCCCCACACGTTGCTGCGCCATTTGTAACGGGATTATATTTTCGTTCATCTTCTACTAATAAGAAGCAAGCCAACTTCTTGTAAGATCCAAGTCGAGTTTTAATCTACTGAGAGTCGTGAGATCTTTTCTCAGGTGTGGATGCGGATTTTTGGTGAAAATAAAATTTAGATGAGTCCAATCTGGTAATATATTATTTAATTATATAATATAAACTATGATTCACCCTTATCTATTATAAATATTGAATAACACTTATTGAATCTTATTAATTTTCCTTCACAATTACAATCATCGTAACATCTTTCCTCGTTCTCCAGCAAGACACAAGATTCTCACTTTTTCTAGATTATTGATTTTCTTGTCCCCATAGCAATTCCCACTTTATTTTGTGATTGGCCGATTCACTGACACGTCATCACACCACGTCATACCACTACTACTTCGGCCAATCACACAACTACATACATTTTTATATATTTATTATTCCTTCGAACATTACTAAACAAAAATACTGTTAATATCCCTTAGGGGGTAACCGTACCCTTCAGCTGCCGTGGTGCGGGCGCTGCGGACCCTTAGCACTCATGGTACCTCTACCGTTAAAATTCGAGCCCCTCCCTGAGTGGGAGTTGTTCGGATTGAGTTGGACTCGAAGGGGCAGTGGTTCCCGATACCCATGAGAGATCGGGTACGTCTTCGGTCGGGGTTGAGGAAAGCCATATAGTCTCGCGTATTAGCCTAAATAGCTAGTAGAAGGTGTGCTAGATCAGCAGGCGGCCCTACCGAGGTTAATCGGTAGCCTTCACCCTTGGAGTTGGCGCGCGTAAGTGGTGTATTCACTTCCATCCTGTCTTGAGTCCATAGGACCAGATGTGGGGGCCTTGTTGGTCTCTAGGTCTTGCCCTATGCAAAGCCCCACAGAGGCACCGGGCGCCCTTTTGGGACAGCTCGGTAACTCCCTGGTCGTTAGAGGGGGGGGCCTCAGTCTTCATTGAGTCTTAACAGTTCCACTTAGTTCCACTTTCCAACACCCACTACTCTTAAGTCCAAGTCCGTACGTATTCTCCAGACTCCTACAAAAAGCATAGAATTTAAGAGCCGTCACATGTGGTCCGTTGCTTAGAAATATTTGACAAACTGTTAACCTACTGTGACTTTCTAATAACTACAAAGAAATGTGTAAATGTATAATGCAATTTTCTCTTAAATTTTTAAAACAGTCGAACAGTTATTTGAATATAAAGTATAAGATTTTATCAATAGCTTGATTAATTTTGTCAGAGCTAGTGAAACACACACTATACATGTTCAACATCTGAACTCTGTAAACAAAATTAAGAAGTTTTACATTCAGCAAACGGTTGGCAACACTGCAGTGAAAACGCGCCTGCATCAAAGCAGAGAAAGTGAGAGTGGTTGCACTCGTGCGCGGAATTGTTAATGAGGGCAAATGTATTTTGCTCTCCATGCTACCAAGAAACCTCCACTGCTGAAATACAGAAATAGCTGACCAGGGAAATGAAAAAAAGGAAAATAAACGTAAAAGAGGGAACGTCTATCTGTAC
The DNA here is from genome assembly GCA_030765055.1 of Mantis religiosa. Lineage (NCBI taxonomy): Eukaryota > Metazoa > Arthropoda > Insecta > Mantodea > Mantidae > Mantis > Mantis religiosa. The sequence continues at coordinate 50,453,462 of CM060952.1, read as the reverse complement.
ATTGTCTTGCGACAAACCAGACTGAGCATCTCTCGGATGTGACGAAAGGCTACTCAAGGTTACAGTGCATGCGTAAATAAAAAAAACAATCAATGCTATCATTTTGAGATAAGTTTAAATGCAAATTACAATCCAAAAGCGAAGAACAGGTGTTTCAACTTCCGTTTGTATTTATAGATATAGCCTTTACATCTGTATTCATAGTGTTGCGTGTATAGGCTGAGCGAGACTTGGGCAGAGCTGTTTGTTGATGAGTAACCTTAAATTGTACTGACTGGCAAAACATCTACTTTGGACTGGTGAATCTCATATCCTATGATTAAGGGAAACAATACACAGGTGGCCAGTGACAGGTCTCAACAGTGATTGCTCAAGAGGATTCAATATTTGGGAGTAAAATAATAGCTAGCATGTGAATTGCTGATTTGGCTAGTAGCTGCCATTTTGGGCAGAACCCGTATTTATGCTTGGTTGAGTTAGCGCACGCGTGGACTTCAGGGTGAATTTTAGGCTGGGCTTTATGCTGGGTGAATTTGATGCTGGGAGATAGCTCAGTGAAATTGCACAAGAGTTTATTTTTAAAGTGCTTCTCGAAGTTAGAATCGTCAGTGGGGTGCGACCGGACCAAACATCGCTTGTCAGCAGGACGTTACTCAGCCGTATATCCAACACATCGCGCAAGGTATAGTTACACCATATCACTATGTGTTTAAATATTCCTAAAGTGTCCCTCATCTCTTCAAGATCTAGAGAGTACCCTGAGTGTTGCTATTAATCTTAGAATACATTTCCTAATTTGGGTTTGAATTCAGATATTTATTCTACCCCCTTTTCGTGTAGCTCTACCATCCTATATTTCCTAGCCCCGTAGCTATGCCCCTAGTTGGTATATAGGGATATAAGTAAAACCCTTTCTTTTAGCTTTCTTTTAACCCTTTCTTTTAGTGCAAATTTGAGAGAGTATAATACACAATTGGAAGATTACATTACACAATACATTACAATAAAACACAAATATATTTAAAGCACACACTCTATCTAGAATTTTCACAAATTGTTTCATTAAACCTAATTTGACATGTAGAGGTGGCAACAATACTTTTTAGGGTTCATTAAGAGGTTCACTTGTTATATGTTTCTCTCGTTGTTAAATTAGTCCTGGGGACTGTTCCCTTTCTCGGTGTTGGGAGCTAGCTGTGCTATCCCATTCGCATAAGAAACAAGGATATCTTGTGAAACCAGTCTGCTGACAAAGTGATAGTCCAATAATATTGAAATCTTCACACTAGCACGTTAGCCATAGATGGTTTTCGTAACAAAAACTTAACATTTTGATATTGTGACTTTGTGGGTTCGTGAAATAAAAAGTCCAGTTTACAAACACAAAAAATTGCACTTTATTGCCCTAAAAATACGCTTCGTACACATGCACAAAAAACATACAAGGTCAACAAACACAACTGCTTATCCGCACGCGTTCAATTACCGACTGACTGTCTTTGGCGGGCGGGCTGCCTTTTTATAGATTTCTAACACAACAGAAATTTCTGAAACAATCGATACCCGGCTAGAACAAGGGCGAACTCTCGAGAAATCCGACTCCTCCCGCCCACCATTTCGGCGAGCTTGTATATCCGCATTGCACTGCCGTCTCTTTGCTCTTTGCCCGCGCCGCCTTCAATCAACAATGGCCTGGCGACAATATGTGTCCTTTAAAACGAAAGAGTGGGCCACAGAAATGTAAGGCGAAATGTTATCATTATGGAACAAAACGCCTTTAAGACATTTTGAAAAGAATCTACGAAGAACCTCCACTATTTGGAATTGTTAATTTTAAGGGGACGACATATTTTTGTACATCCCCTAGGGTGGATATTGCTTGTAGGTTCTAATAAATATATAAATGTAGCAATATAAAATTAAACACATTATTTATATTATTTCACATTTTAAATAATAAATTTGAAATTATAAGCCGTTCCATTTTTTTTCTTTTTAAGTTGCAGTTCTTTAAGTTAAGTTCTTTTTAAGTCAAACCCTGGCCTCCCAATTGCGGGCCACAGACGAAACCGCCTGAGTCATCCCACTCGGTGTGTTACGATATGATAAGTTTTTCCAGGCGTTAGGGAAATCAGCAAATGCAGAGCCCTACTAGTATGTCAATACTGTAATACTATCAACTATTGCTTATCTAGCGTTGACTCTATAACACAATACATGTAATGCAAGAGCCCGAGGCCTGTAAACAGTAATATTGATAACTAGTAGTTGACATAACCAAACAATTGAACTCATAAGGGCAGTTCTTCAAGCTGACGTATCGATTTTCATAATTGTTTCATTTTCTGATAATTAAAAACTACTGATTACATCAGTGTCAGCTATTCCTGCGGAAGACCTAAATTTTTCATTTAAAATACTGAGTGCTCAGGTTTATCCTTTGGGACGGCAGAGTGCAGGAGTTGTCATGATGCTGAAACAGTGGATAATCGTGGCCTCTAAAATGTGGAAACGGCGCAGCGACATGAGTCACATTGTTGTATACATAATGTTACGTTGAGTAAATTATCACCCGAGAGACTGCACCATAATGTTACAAATAGAGTTGTGTATGGTTAAAGTGCGTCCACCGAAATATTACTTTCTACTCTTTCACTAGGAGGGTAATTGGAAGCATAATGGAGCTAGATGGTAGAGCAAGATAGGAGCCAGATTATAGATAAATAGAGATAGAGTCAACACAGAGGTCTATAACATACCAATTTACAATATCCTAATTATTAAATACAAAACACCCCCTAATTCTTGAGGAGACTTAGAGGTGAAGTAGTGTTAAGTTATTTTAGTTAATTGATGGAAATTAATCATTTCTCCACACTAGCCGTATATAGGCTAAGATATTTGATGGATAGAGTCAACATGAAAAATTCAATGCCATGGCCGGGATTTGAACCACGGATCTACTGGTTTCCGTCCAGTCGCTCTTAACCTTTGAGCTACCATGGCCAACGTGCCTTCCTGCATTCAAGATCCATATGGGCTTACCTTAAAGCTGTGCAGATGTGTATGGTTAGAGGATGCAACGTGTAGAATAGCCATCATTGGAGGGTGGCATGACGAGCCTAAATCTAAGATCTGTGTGACCTCCGGAAGAACCAAACTAGAGTGAATCCTCTAGACAGAATACCCGCGACTGCCAAAATACGCAGTCTTTAAATACTGTTACGTTCAATATGGTGACATATTGCCCATTCGGCATTCTCACGGCAAAAAAGAAGGTACGTAGACGTTTCCCAAGCTAAGCTAAGTAAGATCAGGTTCTTGAAAAACATCCTAACTGCAACTCGGCGTCTGTGTGACTCAGATTACTTTAGTCAGCGAATGATCTGTCCAACCACCTGTACGTAGTGCAAATGAGTAAACCGAAAATTGATGCCATAAGCTGAAGTCATAAGAAATTTGGAAAAATGCTCTTCTCATAGGTCAACAGAATTAAGGACTTTAGAATGTGCAAACTAGTCAAGTCAGAGGAAGTGAGCATTGAATAACAATAATTCAAATTTTGATATTCCTAAGTATTGCTCAAACACACGCGTGACAATATATATACTTGGCTATTGCTTTATACATATGTACACCTGGCTCTTTATAAGCAATAGCAACACTGTTGTTGCTTCATCAGTAAAACATTTTTGTCAGGGTTCTTCATTTATGTATAGCTTACATTTTATTAAGTTTTAATTCAGTGTCAGAAGATTATCATCTCGTCTGGATCTGAGACTTATTTTAGGATGTCATTCCCTTTTCACACGTACTTTCTGACGCTGAACTTTGGAATAGTTGTTAAACGTTCTTAGACTTAGAGAAATGCTGATATAAGGAAATTCGTTAAATTAAATACCAGAATTCATTGCCCAAAACAGACTGGTTTAAGCATCAGAAAAAGTGGGTGACGCTCACACAAATTTAGAATTCTCTCCAAACGAACCTCCGCACTAGTTAACTTAAAAACCAGGCAAGTAAACTGTTAAATGTTTAATATTGTTTACGTAAAAGTATGTAAAGGTATATCCACTTTCCAGTTTGGGATGCACAGATGCTGACCACATCTCCTCCCTGTATCGGTTGGATGATCGCCCACCTCTACCTTCCGCAATAGACATAAAGGACAAATAAAATACAGTTATAAGGATGGTCTGACGATATACTAGTAGATAAAGTGATAGGTGTTTGGTTGAACACATAAACAAGGAAAAAGTAAACTGTTGACCAGGAATTTGCAAAGGAAGTGGAATATAGGCAACATGTGAGAGAAACCAAGTGTTGACCTGTCTGTAACGAGGTCGAAGAACACAATTTTGTCCCTTGCGGTTTAAAAGGTTCAAAAAAGAGGTAAAAAACAAACTATCCCAGAAAATTTCGAGTTACATCAAATATATTTCTCTCGCCAATATGTTAAATATATGGTATTTTAACCCTCCGTTAGACGCGTGCCTTGGCAGAACAGCGTTGGTTGCGTGAGGCCTAGGAGGCCCGCGCTATATTTATGTGTATATATGCCTGATTTTTTTTTTTCATTTTTCTATTTCTCCTCAGCTTTTGGCTTTATTTGCGGTAAATATACATTACCTTTCTTAGTACATATAATTATACTAAATACATCAGGTAAAATATAATACGAATAGAGTGTACATTATAATTTGTATTACAAAATACGGAGAGAAAATAACATATTTTAAAATATATCTTGTCATTCGAAATGTTCAGTTACTTGAAGTCATAAACTATTTATTCTGTTTCCCCTGAATAAGCAGTTATCGCAAATAATTTTGGCATTTTTCTCAAACAGAGGGGAGCGTTGCATTTCACACATGAATATTCAGTTTTGCTATTATTATTGTCATTACCGCAGGATTCACATCGTTTCGTTTTCAGTGATTCTGGTGCATTCGGCAACTCATCTACTCTTGGTTGGCCAGGTTTATGTTTCTTTAGGTGCTCTTTCACATCATTGGGTAGCTTTAATGATGTTGTTCTTCTTTGTAGCTCTTGAGACAGTAAAGCTAAGGGCAGTACTTTCAAATATTCCTGTCTTGTGCAATATTTGTTTTGATTTCCAAAACAGATAACCCTAGAATTAATACCTGCAACATTCAACAGACAGTAAAATATTACCATTGTCAACTTCCATGTTCTGGCTACATTGTACGTAGTACACAATTTATCTTTTACATTAACTCCAGATTTAGCATCCTTGTGATGCATGATTATTTCAGGCTTTTTCTCGGCACCATCTGACAGTTGGCACGATGAAATGTGTAGACTTGAGATCATAAATACTGTTTCTGAATCTCATGGTCTTGTTTCCACTTTATTTTGAGAATCAAAATCATCTGATTCGTACAAATTGTCATTCAACGGTAAGGCATCGTCATCCAAAAGTAGTAGTAGGCACGCCTCGGTAGCGTAGAGGGTAGCCTGTCTGCCTCACGTTCAAGAGGTCCCGAGTTCGAATCTCGGTCAAGGTGACTTAGTTTGATGAGGTTTTTCCAGGGTTTTCCCTTGTTCTTAAAGATGAATTTTAGGTAACTCTAAGTTCTATGGACCGCGGGCTCATTTGAGCACCATATCGCCCATTTCATTCATCGAGCGATATGACTTAACGTAGGAGGACGTAAATGAACAAAAAATCGCAAAAGTACACGATGTACTTTTACCAAATCCTTGGGATTCTGTAGACCATACCTTTTACTGATACTCATGACGAAGAACTAATAACTCTTAACAACTGCCAATGCAACAGTTCACAACTTACTAACGAAGAAAAGCATGTCATCAACATGTAACATGCAAGGGCCCTGGCTGCGCCGTGGCTCAGTGGTTAGACCGCTTGGCTCTCACCAAGGCGGCCCGGTTTCGATTCCAGTCGACCGCAAAGTGAGATTTGTGATGGACAACACGGCGCTGGGGCTGGTTTTCTCCGGGATCTCCGGTTTCCCCGCCATCTCATTCTACCGGTGCTCCATCTTCATCACATGTATCATCAGTGTCATCGCCTGCGGTGCCGTATGTAGTAAAAGCGGCCCAATGGACCCATACGACACCTGACAGCTGATTCGTCAATCTTGTAGCTACAACAATAAAGAGAAAAAGTTTTCGCTGCAGCAAACATTGGAGTAAGGTATAATATTAGATGTTCTAGTCAGGCAATTAGATAGGTGCGTTCGTTTGGAAACTACAACATTTAAATAAAACTGGAGTCCTCCCAGGACCCATGCGACTAACGGAGGGTTTGTCAAAATTGTTACATTTTTCAGAAGACCAACAGTAACGAAAATAGTATATCCTGCGAAGAATAGTTTGTAAGACTTGAAGCTTTCACGGCGAGCATTACTAATCAAGGCTTCGCAGGTAATCAGGATCTTCAGGATCTGAAGAAAGCCATGGAGTTTACAGTGGCCGAAAGCTCGACGTTTATTAATTAGACACTGCTGATCATTCGTGAAGCCTAGATTAGTAAGAACAGTTTGGTGAGATACAAGTATTCTAATATGTTCTTAAATCACGTTCTTAAAACCTCAATGCAAATACCAATTGTGGTTACGTAAAATATGAAGTTATTAACGTACGGAATATATACAAATATAACCATTTGTGGCTTAAAACTTCACTTATCTTATAAGGAATGATGACACTTTTCTTATAAATTGTCCAGGATAGCGATTTAATACAACTTTTACACATTCTCAGCCGGAAACAAAGCTGTCGTCATCGTTACGAACGCTAGAAGTTAATATGATCTTGTTGGTGCTACCAACATCTGAAAATAAAACAAATTTAGAAACAGACTCGACTGCCGGTATTTCAAAGTTCATCGCGTTCATCCGGCTGAGGATATGTAAAAGTTTTACATGAAATCACGATCCCAGACAATTTATAAGAAAAGTGCCATCATTCCTTATAATATAAGTGAATTTTTAAGTTACAATTTGTTATATTTGTATATACCAAGTATGGTATATAGGTTTTTAGGACAATGCTGCCCAGAGAGAGACAGAAATTAGAATTCAAATATCCTCCACACACGTACACATTCATGGACATTTTTGAAAAAATTGTGGGAGGGATTCAGCGAATTTGAAAATGTGTATTACTGGTGAAATATCAATATTAAATGTTTGGGTGAATGCAGTAGTTCCTCTGCTTACGTTAGGCGAGTAGTAGAGGAAGCTTTTAATCGCATACCAAAGTAAACAGCAATATATGCGAACATGTCTATCGAAGTGCAAAAACTGTGGTGTGATTCTGCAGCCCGGCTCGCGGAAATTACAAATACAAATTATGATACTCTCGGGTTTGTTTAATATTAATGCTGCAGCAGGGGTAGCTGAGGGCATCCATCATTTAGTCACGCTTGTTTTAACAAATTCTGTCACCCCTGCCGCTTTCATCTCCCCTCCCGGTTTTGAATGTTTGCCCCAGCTCTGGATATCAGAATGCGAGTAATTAACAATAGCAATTTGGGAGTGGCTCCGTCGAGGGTTTTGCTTGGAATACGCGTCACGTATGACAGGAAATCTAATGGTTTACACGCTCTTGCACATTCTCCTGAAAAAGCATAGAGAACAAACGGATTAAAAGAAGACACGCATTGCTTCAACATAGATGCTCCAGCTTGCTGCGAGACGTTTGAAACCCTTTAAAATTAGATTAGACGCCAGCAAAATACGTACTGAAACTTATGGAAATTGTATATTTTATTAAGATTTCCTCGATACAAGGCAAACATGTCTAGTGCTACCACAGTCTTTCTGATACAAGGCAACTCTATGTATTCTCAATAATTCGGAGAGGTCGAGTTCGAATCGCAGCTAATGAGTTGCCTTTATTAAAGTTGACAAACTGAAGAAAAGCAATAGATCTCTGCCCCTCAAACTCATCGCCTTCATAGGCACTGAGGTTGTAGGGTTTATAGAATTGTAATCGAAAATACATAGTACTAAAATTTCATTCATGGTTTCCTTTTATAGTATATACAGGATGATGCTTGAATGGCGATCCATTTTGAAGTATCCTAAACTTCAGAAGCAGTATACGTGACTTGTTTTTCCTACCGTTTATAAGTTTTAAGAAATACTTCATACCTGTCATGTAAGTTAATGCAAAGCTATTGTGGAGGTGAAGAGTCGAGTCGGACAACTGAGCCTCCAGTACTGCTGTTAGTGGAAGGAACCGAAGAAAGATCCATGGAGCCCACACTGGCAGACGTAGACACTGTTTCCCCACGAGGGTGCTGCAATGTTGCCCAGCGGATCCCCTTTCTTTATCCTCTCAACACTCGAAACATAAACAAGGGTTCGAGTTATGTCACCTCAACAAAATTATGTACAATTAATCTGTATAAAATCCAACATGTATCTTAAATTATATTTATTAATATTTCAGCTAATATCTTAATTACTAAAATTCCGATTCATATAAATACACATAGTGCCAAAAATAATGGCAACACATGTGGTAAGCACATAACAGAATCTCGAGAACTAGAAAAAAAACTCGGTGCAGGCGGCTCGTTTTTTCAAACCTTTCCTCGCTACGTATTAAGTGTTGGCCACATTAGTATCGCAATATACTATTATTAACGTCTTTGTTAACTGACATGTTCATATCAACGCCTCCAATATGCCTGAATTTTGATACACAGAAATTATGTTACGTGCAAGCATATCTACTGACATGGGGCTGTCACTTTTGAATAAAAGGAATAGGCTGTTCATTGATAGGAAGCATACTCTCATCTTCCTGTTGAAAGAGTTGTCTTAAGAGAACAAATGCTCTAGCCTGGTTGTGCAATGTAACACCCCAACCGTAAGTTGATCTTTGTTTTGGGCAATGAATCCTCGGTCCACCTCTAATCCTACTGTCACTACGTCTTGCTTCCATAAAAACGTATTTTAATTGTTTTAACAAGGTAGGCTAAGAGTACACAGCGCAACTGATTACTAAACGAAACTCTGTTTTCCACATACAACTAGTGATAAATGAGCTGAGGAGTATGTGATTCACCAGTGTAACAATCTGGTAAACTTTGTTTACGTTACCAGAGCAATGACCTTCCCTTCTTACACTTCACTTGATGACCTTCACGAATCTTCGTCTCAAAATCGGACTGTAGGGTACCTTCAAGGACAGCCTGTAGCTGATGTCACGAAGTGCATCTTATACGGCACAAATACTGTTCTATACTGTTCTAGAAAGTAATACAACATTCGTCTACTGTAACGACCTCCCGCATCCGGTGGGATTATACAAGAGCAATGCTAGGCCTGGCAGAGGAGTTTGTGTTCCCAGCATCAATTTAAATCTACTGGTTTCGTGGTAGGAGCCGGTGAAGTGAAGTAGTGCCCGACTCAGTCGTTCAGTTGAGCTATGCAGAGAAGTGTGATTATGTTCCAAGCTCCGTGGTGAGGAGTTGGCAGGCCGTGGATCGATGCAGGTAGCAGTTCACGAGTCATTAAGTGCGGTTCTTTGGTGAGGTATCTACAACTAATTGGGTAAATTACACCTTTAAAGTTGAAGAATCCGAGCCGTATGTAAGTTTTGTTGTAATTGGCAGACCATTAATCTAATTGTTTCGCCTTGACTTCCAATGGAAACGAGTGTACAATTTCAAATTGTATTCTTCTTCGATATTAGCAAAGGTATGGCCCTAATAGAATTAAAAGTTTGTTGTATATTACTGGTAGAAAAGATGATAAACTGCATCAGCTTTTTGTCTACTTACATATTTTGATCACACGAGAAGAGGATCATTATTTTCATAAGCCATTGAGGAACAATTATTTGTTAAATTTTGGTCTAATGTATAACAATAACGAATTATTTACAATCCTAGGATGTAGGTCACCTTCATATACCCCTCTGTGTTATTGCGAATAACTGTAGAACCGTGATATATCAGTCAAGCTTTTCTGCGTGTAAGTCAATCCTTTATTAAATAATAGAATCGGTTAGGCAAATACTAATTTCCTTAAGCTGAAAAGAAGAAATTAAATGTCCTGTACTATTGATGCTAAATTAAGACTTATTATGTTAGAAACTGCTGTCAATATCTCTTTGTAATCTTTATAGAATAACGCTACTGTATTTATAAAAAAACCTGAACCACAATTATAGTGGGATACTTATCAGGGAGAATGGTATGATTTTTCAAAATAAACTACGCAGTATAATTGATTGTGCCGAACTAATACACTTATAGGTATATTATGTTTCACTGAGATACAGTTTTACTGTTGTAGTGTCATCAGTATATTTTGAAATGTTCATCTTCTCTCTATTATATTTCCAGAGGTGCTGGAATATATACTAAAAGGATATATTTATCAGGAAAACGCATTTAATGCGAGAAATTTTAGACATTTACGTTACAACCGCGGAAGGAAACTTTATTTTTATTATTCCAATGAATGTCCTCCAATGTAAGTTATATCGGGCGATGAGTGAAATGGATTAAGGAATACTCAAACGTAGCTTAAACCCGAAATGTATCTTTGAGTATGGAAAACCTCGAAAAACCGTATTCAAATTACTTGCTCGTATCGAGATTCATTAATTCTTGTAAACAAGGTATGCTGTTAAACATTTCGGACTAAAACGAAACTGTCTATTACTTCAATTATGTATTAAGGTGCAATTTAAACATATGTTCTCTATCATTAGTTTTCTAGTAGTTTTCCTATTATCTGTTTAGACTTATTGCCCGAGGGTAGTGACTGTAAATTTGCTTTTAACTGAAGTTCAACTGTAGCTTTCCAAGCATCTAGAAGTGCTCCGATTTATAAATTGTGTTAATTAGATTCACAACTCTGTAAATTATATCCACTGATAACACTGGGCAACAGAAAATTATGTTTGAATGTTTCGAGCACTTCATGAGGCAATTCCTACTAATTTTGGATTGAGAAAACCAAATATGACAATGAAGAAATTGTATTTTCTCTAGTTTCTATGATATACACAAGGTGGAAGTATTACATATTAACGAATTGAGAGAAAAGGATACATTTTAATTACATACATGCTAACAAAAATGAAAGTGATTTTTATTTTTTAAACTTTTAATTACATGCTAAGAGTTCTAAATTGCTGGAAAAATATTTCACAGACAGTCTTGTCTCAAGAGCATCATGTAGTGGCCTATTGACTTCGTCTTTTAGCTTACCTCTTGTGATGGAGTTCCGCAGAATCCCAATACAAACACCAATAGTAATCCACAAGCATTTCTTCATTCCAACGGCCCTCATATCTTTGTTCCACAACAGAAATGTCCTAATGGAATCTCTCCCCATGTTCTTCACTAACAGCTCCACAACTAGGAGGGAAAAAGCCTAGGTGGGAGTGGAGAAAATGGATCTTAAGGGACATGTTGCATCCAAGGTTACGGTATTTTTACAGGAGCACTGTTACCAAATGCTTGTAGTTGTCATCTACGGTATTTAAACAGGTGCGCCAACTCCAAAAAATGGTTCCCCAAATTTAACATCTTCACTCTGAAAAATGAAATGTTACTTTATCTTCAAAACAAGAGCTAATGTATCATTTTTATTGTGATTTTTAATTCAGTAGATGTTTTGATTTTGATTTGATTGTGATTCAGGGCGCTCAAAAGCGCGGTCACCAGCGCCCCTAAAAGCAAAGCCTTCTAAAAATAGTCCAAAACTAGGTTAAAACTGTCATTTACGATAAAATCGTTACTAAAATCTACGAATAAGTACCTAAGTCAAGGTATAAAAATGATAAGAGGTTAAAAGGTTAAAATGGATCTCTGGCTTTATGATACAATTAACATTGGATAAAAACTTAAAAAGTTTGGTCACCGCTTGCTGGTCGTCCGCCAATACGTCTTTCAAGCTGGCCGGCAGCTCAAGAGACCAGCGAAGACGCTCCAGGTTTGGACACACTAAAATAACGTGGCGGACTGACAGCGTAGCGCCGCATGGCGGGCAGATTGGCGCAGGGCTCCTGTTTAAAAGATAACGATGGCTAAAAAAGCAGTGGCCAATGCGTAACCGAGCAAGAATGACTTCCTCTCGGCGAGAGGTACTTGAGGAAGTCGCCCAGGGAATCGGAAGCGCCTTTATCTTTCTAAGTTTGTTTCTGCGGAGAGCAGACCAATCGTCCTGCCAGCACGACAGTACTGCCCTCCGCATGACGCAACTGAGGTCTTCCGAGGTTATAAAGGGAATTATTTCCCTAGGCTCCGTGGTCGCCGCCTTAGCTGCCGAATCCACCAGTTAATTCCCACGCAAGCCCTCGTGTCCAGGAACTCACGCACACACCACGCTGACGCCAGTGGCGTGTAGACCGTGGAGGGCGTCCTGGATACGCTGTGCAAGAGGATGGGAGTTGTACAGCTCACGAGGGCTCTGAAGAGCGCTGAGGGAGTCACTGAGGACAAGGTAATCACGCAACCTTCTGCGGCGAGCATGCAGAATGGTTCGGTATATGACATAAAGCTCGGCATTGTAGACGGAGGTGGTGCCATGGAGACCGAATGTATAGGGTTCGGCCCCATGGGCATAGACACTTTCAAAGTCGCTAGAGCTTTTGGATCCATCTGTATAAATGACGTTAACATCTTTATAGCCAGATAAAAATTCTAAAAATAAACGGCGGATAGTACTTGTGGGCGTCACTGCTTTCCGATACTCCGACATCCCAACATCGACGGGGGATGCTGCACGCAACCAAGGAGGATACACATGTAAATTCACTATTTTTAAGCCCGAAATATTTTCATTGTTGCCCAGTGTAATTACATTGATTAGCTTTTTTTATCAGTTTGGTTTAAAATTGTGTCTGTAGTGTTTTCGGTACTAGGAGAAATATGTTCAATAAGTACTCCTTTATGTTGCACAGCAATTGTAGTATATTCTGGGGTAAGGGGGAAAAGGGAAAAATAAAACGTCACAGAGAAGACAGTTGTTTTAACGGGTTACGTCACTTAAGAGTTGCACTGTGAAAATACTTCGCCGTAATTCCTTTTTATCACACTGAAAATGACAGTTTTTATTACGGACTGAAATAGTATTTATTTCTTTATGGACTTAAGAACATTCTAGATTGAGAAGGATATTCGAATCTTCTGTCGTCCAAGTGTAAACTGAATGTAAACGTAATGAATTTGTTGTGGACGTCTAAAAAGGTGTCAGAGTACTGAACGACTGCACTGAGGTAGAGCCTGAATTGTCCTTTAGAACAAAGTGAGTGGGAATGAAAGAATGAGAGTGTATTACTCTCTGCCTCCCTGGTTTTCATGTGTGCTCTCAGCTGTAAGATCTTTACTGAAAAGTATTCAATAGTGAAATAGTTACAATTAGGAGGAAAATGAGCTAAGGGAAGTGTGTCACAAGTTTTACCTACATGGTAGTAAATAAATGAAGTCAGTTCTTCAATTTATTCTGCACTCCTTGTCCTGAAATAAACGTAGATATAGCTTATTTGGCTGGCATTGGACTAATATGATGACATTGTTCTATAAATTACGCTTGGTCGGAAACCAAAGAGATTTAAAATGAAATTAGAGATTTTGCTGATCGGATGGAAAGAATATTTCCAGTCATAGTCTTTCTTTGCTTTTAATGACATAGGTTTTCTGACGACTTTTACTTCGAACATGTGTAGGAACTATGTTCTGAAGTCCAATAAGACTTGACAAATTCTATGCGATGATCACAATTCGAATTATATTTAGGGAGGTCAAACATGTGGTTTTTAATCTCAGTATGTGACATAAAGCTTTCCAAATCTGGCTCAACATTCCCATCTAACCAGAACACTAATTTGCATTAGTAAACACTTTACGTTAATGGATATTTATGGAGAGGACATTTTGGTCAGGCAGCTAAATTAATTATTTTGCATAAAACGTATAAATAAAAATAATTCCTTTGAATATCAATTTTACTAACTTAAGCTTCAGGTACACTGATAGAAGGAGAAAGTATCTGCATTGAATGAATCGCAGAAAAAATTGCACATTTATATTTCGATTATATTAAATGAAAGTATATTTTATATTTTGGAATTTTCAGTGCCAGTTTTAAAAGATAAAGCTTGTTGAAAATGCTCTGAAACACACTTGGAGTTTTTTGGCTCAAGGAGATATTGGAAAGATAGTCAGATAGTCAGAAAAATTCAATGTCATAGCCGGGATTTGAACCACGGATCTTCAGGTTGCCGTCCAGCCGCTCTAACCATTGAGCTACTATGGCCGACGTGCCGATATGACATTAAATTTTCCAACTGAGTCGTGATTTTTCCTGTAAGCCACTTAGGAGTCTTCATAAACACATGAGACAACTACCTTAATGGCGACTTACTACATGTAAGTACTTTAAGGCCCGGGCTTTATAGTTAACCACTATTAGGTCAATTATTGGAAATTAATTGTTCTTTCACACTGGTCGTGTGTAGGCTAAAGTATGGAAAGATAGTCAGACTGAAAAAAATCAATGCCATAGCTGGGATTTGAACCACAAATCTTCTGGTTGCTGTCCAGCCGCTTTAACCCTTGAGCTACTATGGCCAACTTACCGACATGACATTAAATTCTCCAACTGACACGTTATTGAGATATTGTTAAGAGATATTGTTTGAATTAAAATTATTATTGCGTTACTTCTAAATCCACAAGGTGCTTTGAATGATCCAAACAATCCGCACACTTAACTGTGTAATATAAAACTCGCTAATTCATAAGACAAATATTCAAGGAATTATTTAATTCTAAACTGTTCGCAAACCCTTTAGTTGTTTAGTAAAGGTGATATATACACTAGACGTGAACTAGGCTGCACAGGCTCGTGAGTGGTAATAGCCCGCACTTCGAAATTGAACGAATACTTGATTCATCAATTTAGAAAATCAGAAATACTAAAAAAATTTTGATGTAGTACAGTCGCATCATTTTCTTCACTATCTTACAAAAAATTCTGCAAACATTTGTTCTTCTATTGACTTTACACATATTAAGTAGAGCATTTGCATCAATTGACCTACTCTATTTCCTGAAAGGTGTAGGATTTTGCGGGAAATAGTTCACACCTTTTAAGAGACGCTCACCATGTAATGATTTTAGATTCCTTTGTCTTTGCAGGGTTAAGGATATAAAATTAATAAGATCTTCTTTGTAGAACAGATTATCATCAGTATTCCATTTACACAGATAGTTCTCAGATGGCTGATGGACCAGATCAAAATGCTATAGTAGATTCTCGTTCGCAATTTTTTCATGCCCCATAGAATGCTACTCTTCCATGTTGAAGCTTCCTCAGGAGCATTCAGTCTTTCAAGCTGAATTATTAGCAATTCGTGAAGCAGTGAAATGATACAACAGATTTCAATGTAATGCTCACCTTTACAATGATTCACAGGCAGCAATAGAGGCTTTGAAAGATATAAACAATAGTAGTCCTTGTGCGGCTGAAACAGGAATGAAATATTCAGTGGTTCTCATATGTGTATTTCATGGGTCAGAGGACACGCGTTGATTGCCGGAAATGAACGGGCCAACGACTTTGCAAATAGAGCTGCGACTTCAGGTCTTCCTGTATTTTACACGTATGCTCTATTTCTTATATAAGGCAAACATTGAAGAAGATTATCATCTATGACCGTGATGAATACTGGTTCAAATTTGACTGAAGTGCTGTGACAAATTTTTGACTGGTCATGGCAAATTTTCAGCTTACTTATTTAGATTAAAGATCAAATCCACCTCTGAAAGTATCTGTGGTAATGGCCTTCAAGGTGTCCCTCACGTTTTGATTGCCCCCTTTTCTGTTTTGAAAGATACGAACCTGGATTATTGCTTCAGTGCTTAGGTTACACTTTTTCAAAACCGATTAACTTATTTTCATGAATTAAAACACCTATCAATATTTCATGGCTTTCTTGAACAAAGTATTTCTCAAAATAAATTCTTAATTTTTGTTTACTGTTTGTTATACCTTGTAATTTTATTGTACTCATTCTATAATTAGTAAACTGTATTCCTAATATACCTTTGGATAAAATAAGAATTACAGAATTAGATAATTAATTAATATTTAAAGGCTGGCCTCTTAGCTCAGTGGGTAGAGCACTTGCTTGACGTGCTAGGGTTCCCGGATTCGGTTCCCGGCGGTGTTGCTGGGAATTTTTCTCCGACCAATTTAATTCCTCATCTTCCCCGGAGTCTGTAAGTATGAATGACAGTGCGAATGTGTGCGTGATCTAATGATTAAAACCCAACGAATACGGTAAGATAGTCAGACTGAAAAGTTTAATCCCAAGCCGGGATTTCAACCACGGATCTTCTGGTTGCCGTCCAGTCTCTCTAACCCTTGAGCCACTATAGCCAACGTGCCGATATGACATTAAATTCTCCAACTGACTCGTGCTTCTCCCGGTAAACTACTTAGGAGTTTTCATAAACACATGAGACACCTACCTTAATGGCGACTTACAACATGTAAGTACATTAAGGCCCGGGCTCTATAGATAACCACTATTAGGACAATTAATGGAAATTAACTGTTCTTTCACACTGGGAATTTAATGTCATGTCGGCATGTTGGCATATTGGCTATAGTAGCTCAGGGGTTTATAGCAACCTCACGGAGACTGGGAGATCCGGGTTTCAAATACCGGCTATGTCATAGAATTTTTCAGTCTGGCTCTACTCATTCAAACCTTAACCTATATACGGCTAGTGTGGGAAAATGATTATTTCCACAATTTACCTGAATAACATAATGGTTTTACTATGAAGCCTGGGACTTAGGTACTTACTGCATAGTAAGTCGCCACAAAAGGTGCGTGTCTCATAGTATATGAGAACCCCTAGTGGTCTACCGGCAAACATACGAATCAGTTGGAGACTTTAATGTCATGTCCGCATGTTGGCCATAGTAGTTCAGTGGGTTGGGTTAGAGTAACCGCACGGAGAGCGGGAGATCCGTGTTTAAAATCCCGGCTATGGCATTGAATTTTTAAGTCTGGCTCTACTCATTCAAACCTTAGACTACACACGACTAGTATGGAAGAAATGATTATTTCAAGTTTTTTAATATAATTTTGGATTAATTGAAACGTTTTTTAAATGATTGATTTTTCCATTCTGAAACAGGAAGATTATTATATCCAGCAATATTTCTCGGAGGAACTGAGTCCTGAAATCAAAAGACATTTACGCCACTGCAATAACAAGTTTTATTAACACCGCAAAGGGAGGCAAATGCGCCATTCGTGGAGGAGCTTCACCGTTTACACCATGCTTGCTCGGGAATTGGCATTTTTTGCAGGAATTCTGTCCTTTTTCCTGATCCCTTCACTTGGGAGTTCTCGTGACCACCTCTGTTGCCCCAAGCGTGCTTCTATAAAAACGTCGTAACGGCATAATATACGACGGCTATTCAAACACCAGCTCGCAACCTACACAGTTACTTGCTCTTAACACACCCTTTGTGGAGAGAAAGACAGAGCAAATCCTGCATGAGAAATCGCAGACGTAGAGCAAGATTTGTATTTCTGCACATGGCAGTTTCCATTGCTCTTGTCTAAATCAACACTCCTTAGATGAATGTAAAGAAAAGTATTTCTGGACAGTCTAGCACAGTATGAGCTCATTCAATGGGCATATTTCAGTTCAGGTAATGCTGAATTAGATACGAATTACGAAAAAGAATTATTATACCATACTATACCATAATATAGTATAATACGGGTTAAGCAAAAAGTTTGCAACAATGCTTGTACCTTGTTTTTTATAGTTTTGTTAAGCTATATTTTTTATAAAAGCTGCCAGATAGCAACATATGGTAATATTGCTATTATTGTGAATAGGGCGTGACTTTCTTAATGGTAAACTATTTTTTCTTTCCTTTATTGTCCTCAGCTCTCGGGAAGTACAGGTAGATTTTTAACTGTAATTTTTAACACATTTTGACTTATTTTTAACACTTCAAGTTTCACTGAAAGCTTTTCAACATTTTGCTCACCTTAGAATGAGTAATCCTTCGTAATGGATGAATTTCATTAAAAAAGACACAAACCTTTTCTTAGGTCTTCCTCCTATCACCACATCCGATTGTCATTAGTATTTCAATTCCTTGTGCTTCTTTAAGTTGTGCCATGACTAACTACTTTCAGAATAACTTGCAATGAAGTAGGCATTGTTGTCCTCATCAGCTTAGCTTTTGTCTGTATTTGTTCAATCCAAAGCTACATATTGAAGTGGCCTACTATATTGTTTAAGTCAAAACCTACTCAATTTAAAGTAATAATGCGTTTTCCCTTGCTAAGTAGACAGGCAGTAAGGTCCTAATTAATTTAAATTGCAGCTTCAAAAGGCATTTGTTTGTACGTTCTGAGACATGAGGACTGGAGGAGTGAAAAAAAGTTGCATTAGAAAAAGAGAAGAACTCGCACACTTTATTTGTAATCAATTTATGTGGGGGCATGTTGGTATTGTGACATCGTGGATTCATAAAATTAAAAGTCTAGTTTGCATAAATTCAAAATGCTCTTTTTTGTATCAAGACATTTGTACAACTCTGACATCACCAGAATGATGTAACACACACGTACGAATCCAGGTCCGTTTGTCACACGTCCACACTGCACCATTAACAGCTCTCGACTGACACACACACACACACACACACACACACACACACACACACACACACACACACACACACACACACACACACCAGGTACTGACAGGCTATGTTTAGCCGGAAAATTTTGCTGCGTGCCCACCCAGGTTTGGGTTTTATCGCAGGAAGGATTTTCTTTTGTTAGGATAGTTAAGGATGGATTTTTATTTTATTAGGATGGTGGTAAGACGTGAGATAGTATATTACTCTTCTAATGAAGACAGGATGCTATGCCTGATGCACCCTGGCGATGAAGTGGATCAAATTTTATTTGTTTTGGATAATTTTGAGGCCAAATAACTCTTGGTTTGATTATGAGAGCTCAGCTTTTGCTGCTAGGGGATTTGCTCCATGGTTACCTCGGATGCACGCAAGCCATTCGGGGGACCCGGAAAAGTCGAAGACGACGTCTAGTTGGATCATAATCACCAAGAGGCCTAACCAGAGCATTTCTATGTTATGGTAAATTGGCGTATAATTCTGTAGCCCGGCGCCTAATTTCATCCTCCTCGTATGGAAGTGATCAGGCTTCATGAAGGAATCTTACTGGGAAAAATCGGTCTACTGAATAGAGGGACCTAAGTTCTCTATTCTCAGCGCGTTGAAGATATGCCAGTCAGGAATCTGCGGCCATGGCCCAGATCTCGCAGGCATAAAGTATCAACGGGACTATGAGTGCTCGAAAGAGATATAACTTCACGCAGACTGGCATAGATCGAGAACCCAGCATATGGTACAAGGAAGCGATAGCTGCCTGAACCCTTGCCGAGAGAAAATTCAAATCTGTAAAACTTAACTTCCAGGTATTTAATAGAGTGTTCGAGCTTCGAGCTCTGAAATTGAAATCTGGACTATCTGCGGAGGTGTGACGCTTAGTGAATAGTGTGGCGTGGCTTTTGTCCGGATTAACGGACATCCGCCAATGCCGGCACTACTTTTGTGAGACGGAGGTGTCTTTGTATTGGGTTGAAGGCTCTGAGGATGTGCCTGTCTTTGCAGAATAGCAGCACATATCAGCATATTGTGCCATTTCGACGTGTGGCTCGGTTGGAAAGTCTGCTATGTATACACTGAAGAGTGTGGGAGGTAGTACAGAGCCTTCGGGGACTCCGCTTCTCTCAGGTCTAAGAGAAGATGTTTTCCCCGCGACTGTGACTTTGAAAGTGCGGTGCTTGAGGAAACTGTGTAATGTGTTAATTGGTTAAGTTGGTAGTCCCAGGTGAATGATTTTATGAAGGAGTTCGGCCTGCCAGGTGCTAGAGAAGGCCTTCTCCACATCCAAAGACACCGCCGACGTGAATGCGCGTTCCTGGAAGCCCAGAGCAGCCGCCTCCACAACTCACAGGAGCTGTTCGACTGCCAGGACGAAATCAAAATTGATGGGCAGGTATGGCTTGAATGTCACCCAGAACTGGGGACAAGTGGGTGAGGATTAGCACGCCTCTCTCTCTTATATATACACGAGCAGCTGTTTCTTGCAGGTTGGCGAAGTTTCTCGACGTGTCACGAAGCCTCACGGACTAGCAAGATCTTTCTTGAAGTAGCATGAACACCATGGAACTCTGTCTCTTTCTCTCTCTGTTGCTCTCTCTCTTTCTGGGCGTAGCTTGGGTGCTATCTGTCTCTTTCACTCCCCGCTTCTCTCTCTCTCACGAGCGATAAAACAATGCCTCGTGACAATATCTTACAGCTTCATTAAAAATATCACGTCATATAGTCGCAACAGCAGAGTTACAGACATTGTTCCATACTTTCTTCGGCCAGTATACTGATAGAATTAATAAAAGTGACTTATTTATAGACAAAATAATCCTGTAACAGAATTCGAATTAAAAGTATACATATATGATACAACAATGCTGTATCTATATCTGTATCTTGAATGGCGTGTAAAGTATGAAATATTAGAAAATAATACGCAGAAATTAAAGGGTTGCTTTACTGAATGGAGAGAAACTAAATGTAGAGAACTGTAGAACAGAAAGACACTAAGTTTTTTGAAGACAGCAGCTAATCTTCCCACACTCAGTTTTTATTGTCCTACTAGGTAATTACAGTAAGTAGAGAAAGATTCGTACCGAGATTCCACCAGAAGTCTGAGCTTTGAGATTTAAATTCGAGGGGGGAGAAAATGAAAAAGCATTTTCAGAAATATATGTGTTTGTTTGGGTGAACAGCATAACTCAAAAACGCAAAGTTCTTTTAAATTGAAATATCTTACTCAAACCACCCTTAACAGGGAAACATTTACCAAAATTTTTATTTTCTTAAAAATGTGGTTAACACTTTTCATTAAATTGCCATATTTTTAAGTTAATTTTCTTTAAAATGGAACGTATAACTTGAATATTCTGGAGCCTCGGAAGTTGCCTTCATTCTGAATTATATAAAAGCTTAAATGGCTGTTGAACTGTAAGAGGTAGACAAATCGTACTACACAATATGTTAGGATATAATCGTAAGGAGGGTATTCGGCACTGCGAAAAGTTTTGACCTGTTGTATGTACCTATGTCCCATGAGGGCATCCCCGGGAGGAACGATGAAGCGAGAGAAGGGTGGAAGATTCTAGGAGTCACAACAGTGCAGAAGGCAGGGTCTCTACTTCCGAGTTGGAAACTCCCGGCAGGCCCTGTACAACAGGCATCCCGTCCACCATTGTCCTGAAACGGTCCACTAGCCCGACCCGGAAGCTGGACGCCACCCTATGTAGGAGGAACCGTTTAGGAGCCCATCATTCTGCCATCTTTTCATCTACTGATTTTTTTTATATGAAAGGTTATATAAATTTCTTTACGAAACAAGATGTATTCCTAATCTCTTCCCAGAAAACTCCCCATATATATTTATTAATAACGTAAATGTATTTAATGCATTAATGATGTTTTAATCAATCGCATAAAAAGTATTACTTCTTATTCACTGAAAGTTGGGGTTGGCAGATTTGTTTGAAAATCTTAAATGTCATCATATAATAACAAAGCTTATTATAAAATTCATGTTTTAATTCAAGGTATCTCGAAACATGTATTGTTTGTGAAATATAGGTATTGTAATTTTTTTCGTGCAATACAATGATTCTATGTACTCTGTGTTCATAGTGACTAAAAGCGTATTTAGAAAAATGTAGTTTAAATTTCTGTAATCCTATAACAATTAAATAGTGGACTGCCTCTGTAGTGAATGTCGGTTTCTCAATACAGAGGTTCCAGTTTCCATTTCTGGTTGGAGGATGACTGTTTTTCTTTATCCAGGATTATACCTTACTCCGAAAATATGGGTAAGAATAAAGTCTGTCTGAATATTTACTGTGTTAAATAAAGCCCAGCGTAATCAAACCTTCAGTTGAATAGTGAAAAGTGGACATCTCTGACGATAGGCAGTTGTTCAAAAGGAAATCCACTTGTATTACTTAAATGTTAAAGGCAGCATAGAAATGCAGCAGGAAAATGTAATAGGCATCTGTGGCTTTCAAGCTGTAATGGAAAGAATTTACATAGCATCATAAAGATATTAAAAATAAGGAAAATTGCAAAAGTTTCAAATTGTTGCCAAATTTCAGAGAAGCTTTACTGAATAGAAATGTTTGGCTATTAAAATTTTACTATATCTCCTTTATTAGATATCACTCAATATAAATCTCGCTCCGGAGAGAGGGGTCAAAACGAGGGATTCTGAAACTGTGGCTAATAACATAGTATGCGCCTCTAATTAATGGTTTGTCAATAAAAACTCACGTTAAATTACAGCATAGGTTCAGAAATGGAATATCAGGACCGCCACGAATTTTGTGGTCACCGTTCCTATGTTTTTATCGACACTTTTAAATATTAATAACAACAGCGGCGGGGCAAACGTTTGTCAACAAATCAAGTTTAAATATGCGCTCAATGAATGAATGATTGCCATGTTTTGAATATGCCGGGCTGTAGGCAGTATGTTTTCTGTCAGAGGGGCCGGATGATAATGCGGAAAACAAATTCCACCCCTCCACCCCCAAGCCTTGATTACGATATCACAACGATGATATATTATCCTGCTCTACATATATTTACATGCGCTCATTCCATTAGCCCACCGCACGTCCAGGATGAACTATTTATTTTTAGCTAATACCCCTTTGTGCTAGGGGCTTGGCTTACGTTGTGTATCATTTAGCTAATAAAAGCAATTCATATAAGTGTGACAGGTAGGAGCAACGCCTACTGAAATATCTGCATACGATACTAGTGAGAAGCCTGTCACCTGTACGAGGAGAGAGAGAGAGAGAGAGAGAGAGAGAGAGAGAGAGAGAGAGAGAGAGAGAGAAAACAGTGCTTTGTGCTCATTAATCATGTTAACACATTATCCATCAGACTCCTAATGGAGCCCACGAAGCTGAAGATGTACAAAAATAGGATACAAAACGTTGTTTGCATGGTGTTATGAATAGCGTTTCACTCTTCAGCTTATAGTCGCATATTTCTGGCTAACTCGGTTAAGGGGTGAGGTAAAAATTGTAAAAGTGAGATACTGAGATACTTTCATGTACTTACCATTGGCTATTGCTAATCACTGAGCCTCGAACTTCACGACTTTCCCTCAAATTTCCTTATGAAACTTTAGCTACTCTTTTATTTTATAGAAATTTATAAACTCAGGTCATTTCTTAGTGAAATTATCTAGAACAGTGATGGCCACAACTAGGCTCGCGAGCAGCATGCGGCTCTTGGGTCAGTCTCGTGCGGCTGTTGACTCTAAGCTTAGAGTAAAATTAATTAACATACTTATTAATGGAAAAATTAAAATCTTTTCCTGAACTTTGACACCCAGTGGCTTTCTATACAGATGTGGTCCAGCATTTACTAAGGTGAAACATACTTTTATAAGAAAGACAAGAACTCAGTTCTGAGTTGCACCAAATGTATTTAGCTTCCATGGCAGGTTAAAGCTTTTGGGGAAAGACCTTCAGACTAAAACATTTGCTCACTTCAAGTGTTTGAAGAAATTTGCTGAAAGCCTTTTTGATGTTCAGGTGGAAACTGAAGATTACATGTAACATGTCTGGTCTGGCCGAGAACATCAATGACAGATTTAACTATCTGAGGTCACTTAAACCTTCATTTTCCTTCTTGTCAAATACTCCTCATGTAAACTATGGACGTTTCATCACCAATAACAAAGGATACAGCAGCTGTATTGGAGCTACTAGACTTGCAAGAGGCTGAAGGATTAAAAGATCTCAAACAAACTGGCATTCCCACCATTGAATTTTGGAAGAATGTTCCAGAAGTAAAACTACTAACAAAAGTGACCTAGGAGACTTATTTCAATCTTTGGGGGTACACGTGTGTGTGATCACTGTACTCAAATCTTAAGTTCACTAAATCTAAATATTAATCTGAAAAGACTGATGTTAGATGTGGTTAGACCGCTCGGCTCTCACCAAGGCGGCCCGGGTTCGATCCCAGGTGACCGCAAAGTGAGATTTTTGGTGGACAACACGGCGCTGGAGCTGGTTTCCTCAGGGATCTCCGGTTTCCCCCGCCATCTCATTCCACCGGTGCTCCATCTTCATCTCATGTATCATCAGTGTCATTGCCTGCGGTGCCGTATGTAGTAAAAGAGGGCGTTAAACACTACACATTGAGCAAACTGATGAACATTTAAGTGAACTTGTGCGAACTGTACTTACAAATTATCAACCAGATTTCAAAAAACTAACAGCAAAAATCAACACTCGAAAACGCACTATAGGTATCATTCCTATAATCTGTGTAGTGCAAAATATGAAAGTTCCTGCACTTGTTAAAAATGTAAAGTGTGTCTTCATTTTATATACCATTTTATAAATATCTCTTACAATATAGATAGAATCAACATGAAAAATTCAATGCCAAGGCCGGGATTTAAACCACGGATCTCCTGGTTTCCGTCCAGTCTCTCTAACCGTTTGAGCTACCATGACCAACGTGCCGTCATGATATTAAATTCTCCGATTGACTCATATTTTCCCGGTAAACAGCTAGGAGCTCTCGCATCCGAGATACGCCGTTTGTGATGACTTACTATCGTAAGTACTTAAATTCCAGACTTCATCATTAAACTCCTAATATTTAAGTTAGTTGATGGAAATTAATAATAACATCACACTAGCGATATATAGGCTACGGTTTTGTATAGGTAATCAACTTGAAAAATTCAATACCATGGCTAGGATTTGAACCACGGCATTGAATTTTTCAGGTTGACTATCTATACAAAAACCTTAGCCTATAGGTATTAGTGTGAAGAAATAATTAATTTCCATCAATTAACTTAAATCTCTTACAATGCTGCTATCTTCAAATTAGCTTCATAAATTTGTGGCTCCCAAGATTAAGGTTACTGTCCACCCCTGATAGACATATGCATAGTAACAGTGCATCCTAGGTGGGCCATATTACTGTGGTATTCTCTATTCTTATTGCATCAAATAGCACCCCACATTTGTACAATTAATTCAAAATATCACACTCCTCTAATACATAATTTCAGTGTGTACAGTAGCATTAAACAATTAAATACAAAGATTTTATCAGAAATTAATAACTTTACACTTCCTCAGTCCAAAAAGGAACACTTTTAGTAAAACGCGTACATGTGTAAGTGCGTGCCGTGTGCTCTATTTGCCTCTGTATGAGGGTCACAAACACAGAAGGTCATTAAATACCAAATTTGGTATGTCTGCGCACCACAAAAAGGCAAGCGGGGCATGAAGGGCTACAGGATTTTTAACTCTTTATCTGCTCTCTTAGTAGATCTGTTTACTTCAAAAGGAGTGTATGAGAGTGCTTAGGCCATGCTGCCAGATCTAATGTTTCTTTCAATAACTCCACTGATAAATATTATGCATGGATGAGTTATGTTACAACACTGTATTTTAGATGAACCTAGCATCCTTATCTTATCTGGACGGCGAGCATGAACATCTTGCGGATAGTAAAAGTGGTTACGTTATACATTCGTCTGCCTTGCCTTTTAGTGTTGGGCAGAGAGTATTTAAGTTAATGTGTTCTAAGGATGGGATACAGATACTTGAAAGACCTTATCCCAAATTACACTGCGGTAAAATATTTAGTAGCGAGGTATTTTTTTAAGTTATTCTAACACATTTTACTGTTTTTTTAGTGTTTCCATGTTAAATGAAACTAATATCTTCAAATTTTTCTAAACACCCTCCGAAGTAATTATTTATGGATGACTTATGCATAAATGCATAACGTCTAAACAAGAGATAGACTAATTCTGCCTACAGAAAACAAACTAAATCTTGCTAAAGTGCTCAGCAAAAAAGCATTTTGGTAGCTTGACCATTTCCAATGTATTCATCTTTATTGATTTGAATTTTCCAGTACTTATACCTTTCTCAGACAGGAAATCAAAATGTTTTTCCTGAAGTTCGTCCTACCAGAATGGAATCTGAAATCCATCACAGAGTAACCAGCGTTCTAGAGATTTGAGTATCACTTAGGCCTTCTTTTCTGAAGTACAAGAGATTGTTGACCGAGAATTGAAAATATTTTATATTTAAAATTTTGTATAAAGTTATAATGGGCTATGTAAACTCCGAGTCATAAGTTAAAATAATAAAAGCATGCGAAACAATCACAGTACACTGTGTGCTGATTATTTTAATAAAATGAAAAGCACACTAATATATTAAATGCGATAGCTTTGTTTCGTTATCGAAGCTTTCTATTGTTAAATATTTTATCATACACAGTTTTGATATACTTTTTATTTGAATAATTTTAGGTCATAACTTTGCTGTTTAGTAATTAGAGTAATTGGGGAGAGTAAATATTTATACTAATACCTTGCTGTTTGCGGATTACCAAATATTGATTCATCGGAATGAAAATCAACTGCAAAAATCAACTTATATTCTAAATAATATAGTACAGAAGTATAATTTTAAAATATCAGAAGAAAAAACAAAAATTATGGCTTTTAAAGTAAATTATAATGTAGAATCAAAAATTGTTTCAGTAAATAAGATTTTAGAACAAATAGGATGTAACATAAGTTTTAGAAACAATGCTGTAGTAGAAGAAACAATAAATAAATTCCGAGCAATATGTGGGACAATCCATAGAACTTTTAGAAACAGAGTGAGAAAGATTACAAAACTGAAAATGTATAAGGTAATGGCGGAACTTGGGTGCCAACACAAAAGGATTTATATAAAATAGAGACTGCAGAAATAACATTTTTAAGAAGTCTTAACGGTTGTACAGTATTGTACAAAATAATAAATGAGGATATTAGAAAGGAATTAGAAATCGAACCAATCCATTACAAAATATCAGAACGAAGGCAACAATGGCATGGACATATATTAAGAATGAAGGATGGAAGATATCCAAATGCAGTATTAAACTATAATCCAATGGGAAGAAGAGACAGAGGACGACCCAGGAAACGCTGGAGAGATCTATGAAGCTGGAACGGGCGATATGCCCAAACCATGGAGTGAAGAAGTAATTAGAGTAATTATAAATTTTGGACTGTACTATTGATACTAAGTCAACTTTATTCTCCGCCTGTGTTCCAGTAATACATACCGTTCGAAAAGTCACGGACTCGTACTCTGAAAATTGCCTCTAGGATATTGACTAGATCAGTTGGCAAGCTCTGCATTACGATAGCTACACTCCTGAAGAACGGCTCTGCGCTATTAAAATATCAGTGTAGCTTTCGCGTTGGTTGGACTGATACATGAAACGCAGCCGGGAACAATGTCTTCTACGAGCGTTCAGCGTGACGCTATGCTTGAAGCATAATTTAAGTTACAGGTCCTATGAAAGATGTTTAGAGAGATGAAGAAGGCTGTTTACAAATAATGCGATACAAGATAAAGGTGATACAGGCTTTCTGGATGATAAACGACGAGGTGGTAGACCCAAGGTAATCACAGAATATTTCGTTCGTGATATGTAGTAGCGAACTGTTAGCTCGCCACGAAAATAGACAAGACGTTTGGCACAACAAATTGGATCAATGATTAACTCCACACATGTAAAACTCTTGCATCATACGTATCGAGTTGAAGTCATCCAGGAGCTGCGGCCATCCGATCAAGGGAAACGTCACCATTACTGCCAGTGGTTTCGTTCTTTCACACGCAAGAATGTAGCTATTCTGGATAACACTTTCTTTACAGGTGAAGCGTATTTGTAGTTAAATGGCTACATTATCCCCTGAACATTGGAATTTGTGCAACTGAAAATCTGTACGTCTTTTATGAAGAGCCCCTTCATTACGAAATAGTTCACGTTTTGTGTGTGCTATCGCAAAGGAGGATTGTTGAGCCCCCCTTCTTTGAGCAAACCGTCGATGGTGTCGTCTACAGGAATATTGTGCTGCAGTTCGTCACTATGTTCGAATAGGATAAAGGTGAAGTTGGTTTCAGTGGGATGGTACCACTGTAGTACACCAAACAAGACCATGGAGATGTTGAAGTTGTTTTTCTGCAACCAAATCATGTCCAAAAATTATGGCCTCCACGTTCCCCTGATCTTAGCTCTTTCGATTTCTTTATCTGAGGTTATTTAAGGGGAAAAGTGTGCAGTGGCAACCTACACTCGCTAAAAGAACTCAAGGACGCAATCTCTAGCTGCATTGATAAAATTACACCAGCAACATTAAAAAAGGGGGGGGCCGAGGTAGCGCGGTGGTTTCGTTCGCGGCTCCCGTTCTAAGGGTCCCGAGTTCGATTCCCGGCTCTGGGGTTGGCGATTTTAAGTCGGCCCTATCCACGCCTTCACCTCTGTCTAGCACACGTGAAGTATCCCCTATGCCCAACGTGGTTCGGAGTCCACGGTAAAAACTGTAGGTCCTCTCACCTCACCGCCATCTTCACTATCACCCTATCATTGGAGGTAATGGACACCGCCCTCTGGGTGCCTCCACCTGAGAAATGGGTCCGGTCATCACTTGGTGGGGTGAGGTTACCCCGAAGGCCAAGGTTGCCATGTGGGGAGTGTTAGTAACTAAACTAAAACATTAAAAAAGGGTAAGGAACATGTGTCGTCGAGGGTTCTCTTTGCAAGAAAACTGCAGTCATTTTCAACAGTGAAGAGAAATTTTAGAAGGATTATGATGAGATTATCTCCGACTGGATTATCTTGAAACCCTAGATTGGGAAAACATTTTGAAGCGATGTTCGTAGATGCTATGATGATGTTTGAAGATGCTATGACCTTGTGACACCATCTTGAAGCAGGACTATTTGGGATGAAGGTGGATGCAGATTAATTCCTAACCTTTGGTGACGATCTTGAAGACATTTAGAAGTTTCTCCTGCAACTCTGGATAATTAGGTGCCTCTGTAATTCTTGAGCGATGAGTTCTTTTTCTTTCCCAGGTTCATGGTAACGGAGCTGAGAAAGTAAATAGTATAACTTTTGTAGAATGGATTATACTTTTCTTGTTCAAAGATGGAAATTTAATTCCTCATACAAATTTTAAACTCTTTGATACAATTCTAAATATTATTAGTGTAGTCTTTTCTACAACCAGTGGTAGGTGTTACGATGAACTACTTCTTTTCTTGCGCACTCCTCGCTACTTATGCAATTTTGATGCACACACTTGGATAAACAATATACGTCTTACCCCTAAGACGTTCACAAGCAGAAGGAAAAAAACTTTTAAAACATTCAACAACTTATCACGTTACGTTGTCATGGTTACACCATTACCTACTTTACATTATTTCTTTATTTTATCACAAATACTTATATCTTTGACTATTCCTAACAAAACATGAAATATCTAAAATAACTGCTACAATGTTTGCAAAAAATAATGTGGAAAGTGTTGTGCAACACGTGTAATATATTTTTAAGAAAAATGTTGACTTTTCATCAGCCACTGTGAACTGGGACGTCACGAATGTAATACGTAGCATAATGTTTTGCTGACATGTCAGTGAACTTATTGTTCTCAGAGAATGAAAAATTCTAAAATATGGGATTCAAATTGGTTTTAGATATTTGAATGTATGTGCAACAAATATGCACACCCATTTGGTTTGTATGTGAAATGAAACTGCATCAAAAAAGTAATAAAATCTGAGTGCGGAAACTTTACAAACTACCTGTATCATATGTAATAAAATCATTGTAGAAATGTCCATCGATTGACATGAAGCGGATAGAAAAATAAAAATTGTTTTCTGCAAGAATGAGTAAAAAACACGAGGGTGCAAAATTTCACATTTTTTTGCTTTTGTATTCAGAAACTATGTATACAGTTTCGTATATGTGTTCCAGTTCTCGCGTGTCTTGTTGTGTATGTTCTTTAAAACTGAGGAAAATAAACTGCATGTTTCTTAAAGTTGTCCAATAATTGCCGTACTTGGTGTGTGAGAGCGAAATAAAGTAAATGACCACAGTTTGGGAGAAAATATTCAGTGAATTAACAGCAATGAACTATACAGGTTTCTAAACGCCTCTATTGCATTTCGACTTTCACGGCAAATTTGAGACCTGTAAAATGTTACATTTTTTAAATATATTTTATCTATAATCCTAACGTTTAAATTCCAGTGTTTCTAGTCATATGAGTTTTAGTTACACCGATATTTTTAGTACTTCTGGTATAAATAATAAATTAAGGAGATCCAGGAAGGCATCAGTGCATATATATTTTATGGAATCAATATGCATTTCTAAGGTTTCATTCCATCTTTTATGTACAAGTAACAGCAAGAGTGAACAGAACGTACAATGGTTCCAATAAAGTTTGCAGTCTGCTCAAAGCAGGTGTAGGAAACCTGGAGAAAATTTAAATCGGAAACCCATACGTTTCACTGGGAAAGAAAGTGTAGTTCTGAAGGTATGCGAAGTTTTAAGAAAATTCAATTTCCTACCGTGAAGTCGTTTATTCCCGCCGTTCCCTTGAAGCCTTGCTACTAGGTTCAGATCGTTTTCAATATGGAAACGTTACGGGTCATATTTTACCTCACGTTCGGAGTGCTGAAAGCTGGGACAACAGTGCCATCTCTTATCATGGCATTGCCTGCTCCAACGTATTCCACTGGCATGCTGGCTATAGCATATGAGAGAGTTAGATTTGCATGAACTCTTGGTGCCTCTTAGATGGAATTTCTCAAAAGCGTTTATCCTATTAATTTACTGGTCGAACGATTGTAAGTACTAAATTTGTTGGATAGCCATAATGTCTCCTACTCCCTAGGATGTCAACTAGCATGAAAATGATACCTCCTTACGTATTAACAGTAAAACATATAACATTACATTCACATAAGTTTTTTAACTTTATCTTGCACAACTATACTTACAAAGGCATACTCTTTTATCTGCCACATATCAATTCAGATAAATACTTCCAGAGACATCTCTAAACTCATCAACGTTTACTGTGAAATGATTCGATATAGGATTGGATATCACATGAAGTCAAGAAATGCCAGATTTGGAATATTTTTCATAGTTAAAAAGTAATTATTGGTTTAGAGGCAACATGCTTATTTCTGGTGTTTGAACTGAATTTCTCTGTTGTTTTTTTTTCAATCCCCTTGAGTTGTTTCTAATATTTTTGTTATTTCTGTTTTCTATTATTTTTGATATAATTTACGTGTTTCAGCTTGTGATGGTTATTTGATTTGCCCAATGGGTTTGATGGTAGCTCAATGGGTTAGAGCGACTGGACGGAAACCAGGAGATCCGTGATTCAAATCTCAGCCTGGCTTTGAATTTTTCCGGTTGACTCTTATCAGTAGAATAGAACAAATTTAACTGTTCTAGAAACGTTGTGCGCAGAGAACCCAAAATAATCAGATAGGTTAGCGTCACTTGGCATACAACGGTACCGAGTGTAAGACGTGCTTTTTTGTTGTCGCTCTGCAAGTTTGCAGAATAACGCTTTAGTTGTACATGTATTTGTGTTGCACCAGGGACGTGTGCCAGAAACTTACATATCATCGATGCAACAATAATTATTTGCGAAAGAACAGAATCTACGGTATTGAAAATTGTAACAGAATTTATTAATGGTTTTGCGGAATAAATTCCACGATATTTAAAGCATAAGAATTATTTCTCAATAGTTGCAGCATAAAATAATTTAACTCCGATACTGCAACCAGAGATAAGACACATTGCTCCAGAGCACCGAGGCATTTACAAGAATTATTCCACTTCGTCACCAAAGGTGAGAATAATTATTCATCCATCATCAAACTTTTGCAAATTTGCCGTTGCATCTTTGTGCTCAGGATGTTGTAATCTGGACTTTTCTGTGTAGTTAATCAGAGAAGAATGTCAAAGTATTTTTGCTTTGCCACAACAATTAAAAACAATAAATAATAAAAATGATGATGATAAAGATAACATAATTTACCATTACTATTATTATTTTTATTGCTACTATTACTTTACCATTACTATTATCCATAAAAAATAATGAATATAGGCCTTATTGCAAACTATTTTAATCGTTAGATATTGATAATTCTCTTGCTCTAGACCACTTTGACATAATTAGTTTCTTATATAACTTTCTAAACACTCAAACATGGAAAATGACGTGCCAGAGAAAACTTACTTTGGAAGTAACTTTCTGTATAAAGTTATTACAAAAGTGAAAACTCATTTTTAAGTCAACGCTGTTTGAGGGCTAGATGCGTCTTAAATTGTCATTTCCCTCTTTGGTATTCATATACTAGAAGATACTCTAGCTATATAGCTACAATAGCTCTTTGGGCCCATATTCTTCACTTACCAGCTTATTACTTGATATTTTCAGACTGACCAAAGCTCAGTATTCAAAGTAAAAGCTGTTTGGTGTGGAGTATTTTGTCTCTCAGAGCGGTTAAGAAATATGCGTCTCATTTACCGAGTATTCATTTCGATTTCTAATCAATTTCCATGCTTTCGCAGTGCATTATACGTATCTTTAGTCCACTATAAAAATTAGCTAAAAAGAAGCTGACAGAATTTTTAATTAGAGACAAAATAAACTACCACAAATTACAGGCATACCTACATCCACAATGGACGCTGTAGGGTCAAGAAACACAACATATTAAATCATTTATTTAAAGTTTGGGATGAACTCCTTGTACATCTTAAATAGCACACTTAACAACTGATAGCATTTACACAACAATATTAAAACATCAAATAAATAATTAAAGCTGTGTAAAAATGTTATAATGCACACGAAAAGCCGCGAGATTACATTGGCATGCAAGCTCTGAGACCGCAGTCAGAATGTGGTCTCAACCAAATGTCTGATTATATGCTGGTTACTAACCGCCTCGCGTGTCAGCGTTGTGTTCTTTTTATTCTCATTAAAGCTTGGAAATCAATATCAAATAATGCAGTTTTGCAGTCTCCCAGTTTTTAATGCAAGTAGTTCTTGGTTGTCTGTATTTTGTAATAGAAGAGTATAATAACCTAAACATAATCGAATTAATTGTATGTAACATTCTCATTACATATACATACCTATATATAATAAATAGAACGTATTTCCTTTGCATTTGTTTGGTATACATCGACTCTCTCATCTTTTGCGCTATCGCAGAAAAACTTGTCAAATGCTTTACTATAAATTCAATAGACGCTTGCATTACTACGCTTCCTTAAATGCGGAGAGACAAGAATGAGTGGACATGCAGCTCAGCCGGAAGAGATATCCAAGCAACAAGCAATAAGCTTTGAAAGACGTCTACATACAACAGCTTCACTTACAAGAATGCCTCAAGCTAGATGCGCACCAGCGTTATCATTGGTTAATGTATAATCTATTTTGAGCTACTTTCTAATAAACTGCAAAGTAGAATGCGGCAGTTGCTCAAGAGTTGAATATTTGCCATTCTTGTATAGTGCAAAACGCAGAATAATTTCTACCCATATCACTTCGCGTACACCAAGTACTTCACAGAATAGTTTTCGAAGCTTAGTGGACCTTGATGAATGCTGAATTGAGGTAGCAAATGATAAAGGTTTGTGTCTAGTTTAATCAATCAAGATTAAACAACTGGACATGTCCAGTGTAAAATTTATGTAGGTAAATTTAGAATAGAATAGAATAGAATAGAGTAGAATCTTTATTGTCACATAACGTTTACATTGTCAGCCTAGCTGGTAAACTGGTGAGTCGTCAAGTTATACATAAAAGAAATTTAAAAGAAAGAAAAAGAAAAACTAATTCTAATGTATATGTACATAAATTATCAATTACAAGTAATAATAATAAATAATAATATTAAATAATAATAAATAACAAATAATATATAAATAAATAAATAATTATCAATTACAAGTAGTTATGATATTGTGTCACCCATGAATTCCTGTATGGAGTAATATGTCTTATGTAATAACAGATCTTTTACACTTTTATTAAATAGTTTCAGAGTTTTTATTTCTTTGAGTCGTTGAGGTAATTTATTGTATATTTTTATACCCATATAATGGGGTGTTTTTTAATATAATGTTAATCTATGCATGGGGTATTTTATGCTGGACTCTTTCCGAGTGCCGTAATGATGACGATTTTGTTTTTGGATAAATTTCTCATAATTTTTATATACATAGGTGGATAACTCTAAAATATATACTGAGGGCATTGTTAGAATTTTTAATTTTTTGAATAGTGGTTTGCATGAATCTTTAAAGTTAGCATGTAACATTATACGTATTACCTTTTTTTGAATTTTAAAAACAGTTTCCCATCCCGATGCATTTCCCCACAATATTATACCATAGGCCAAGATCGAATGAAAATAGCTGTAATATACAATTTTTTTTGTTTCTATATTCATCATATTTGTCAGGCATAACATGTTATAGCAGGCCGAATTCAATTTTTTGGTTATATGTTCAATATGGATATTCCATTTTAAGCATTCATCTATGTGCATTCCTAATATCTTACTATAACCCTTTATTGTAGAACTATTATTATTGTCTAC
Source organism: Mantis religiosa (assembly GCA_030765055.1). Lineage (NCBI taxonomy): Eukaryota > Metazoa > Arthropoda > Insecta > Mantodea > Mantidae > Mantis > Mantis religiosa. The sequence continues at coordinate 50,418,790 of CM060952.1, read as the reverse complement.
ATTATCTTGTTTCACATTAGCATTAGCAGCAGTTTTAAATTGTATAATACTAGTTTTGGTTTTATTTAAGCTCATACCATTATCAGTGAACCATTTGTCTAAGTTATTTAATGCATTGCTTATATCAGTTTGCAAACTATTATGACTTATATTTTGTAAAATAACTGATGTGTCATCTGCATACAATATTGGATACCCATTTATACTTTGAGGTAAATCGTTAGTGTAAAGTATATAAAGCAGAGGACCCAGCACAGAGCCTTGCGGTACACCACTGGTATTTTCTCTCCATTTTGATTTATAAATTCCAGTGATACATTTACTAATTACACTTTGTTTGCGATTGGACAGGTATGAATGAAACCACTTTAAGTTTTGATCTTTTATATTATAATATTCAAGTTTTTTTAAAAGAATTTGATGACTTACGCAGTCAAAAGCCTTCGAAATGTCACACATTATTGCAGCAGTATTTTTTTGTAAATCTAAATTTAGTGCTATTTCATTTACTAATGTGGTTACAGCTGTAATTGTTGATAAATTTTTTCTAAAACCATGTTGGCAATCATTTAATATTTTATTTTTTTCCAAAAAATCTTTTAGTCTAACATATACTAATTTTTCTAATATTGTTGAAAAACTTGTCAAGACTGATATTGGGCGATAGTTTTCTTGTTCATATGTACCACCTTTGTGCAAAGGAGTTATTAATGCATATTTCATTCTTTCTGGAAAAATGCCATAATGAAAAGATTGGTTAAATATTTTTGCAAGTGGCTCACTTATTTTATTCCCAATTATTTTTACAAGCCTAGGTGGCAGATCATCCCATCCACTAGAATTTTTTGATTTCAAAGTTGCAATAATGTTTTTTACGTCATTTGTTGTTACATATCCAAGATCAAAAACCTGTGTGTTGGGTGTACTCTTTTCCACATTCTTAAGAGCATGAGGCATGCATGGGGGTGTTTTTCGAATTACATTTGGAATATTCGTAAAATATTTGTTCAATGATTCAGCCATATCTACTGAAATAGCTTTACTTAGTGGTTTATTTTGTTGCTTGTTTCTTAGCCCTAATTCACATTTAATTAACTGCCATGTGGCTTTACTTTTGTTTTGAGCTTGTTTTATATAATTTTCAATGGCCATTTGTTTGGCTCTCTTTATGACTTTTTTATAAATGTTACTATAACTCGAATAATAATGTTTTAACTGTAAGTTATTCGATTCTTTGGTAAGTCTATACAATAATCTTTTCCTTGCACTCGAAACCTTGATACCCGGGGTACACCAGTTTAGCGAGAAGTTTTTATATTTTTGTTTGGATACTGTTTTAGGAAAACAATGATTATAAACAATAAAGAATTGATTTAAGAATGCATTGTAATTATCATCAACAGTTTGTGATATGTCGAAGTGCCAATTTATATCTGCGATCTGATTTTTAAAATTAGTAATGTTTTCATCACTAAATACTCGCATTGTTTTATATTTTTCATTTTTTTCATTTTTTATGCATTCATTCGGAAAAGTAACAAATAACGCTTTATGATCAGAGAAACCAGTTTCGACTGTTCTGCAATTTCCACTTTCATATAAACTATTAGTTATTATATTGTCAATACAAGTATTAGTTGTGGTGGTTACTCTGGTTGGTTCTTTGCATTGAGGGTTAAACCCATACATTTCAATAACATTTAAGAATTTGTTTGCCATTCCCTTCTTTAATAAACAATGTGAGTTTAGGATGTCTATATTGCTATCAGTTGCAATTATGATGTGTTTACCCTTTTCTTTGTGTAGTTTTATTAATAGATTTTCAAATTTTTTAAAAAAGATTTCAAAGGTGTTGTAATAAGGCACTCTATATATAGAGACAGCAATGATCTTCAGCTCAATTAGTTCAATTGCGGATACTTCAAATACATGGTCTTCTTGACATACTTTTAGATCTTCTCTTATTTTTATCGTTATATTTTTACACAAACAACTTTTAACAAGAATGCATGAACCTCCCCGCTGTCCTGTTTTCCTAATGTAATAGTCAGCTATATTATAACCTTGTAGTTTGTTTAGTAATTTAATTTCTGAATTACCTAACCAATGTTCATTTAAACATATAACTGAGATGTTTGTGAAATATAATTCTTCCAGAAATATTTCTAATGATTCAAATTTTGTTTTTATTCCTTGTATATTAAGATGCATTAACCAATGGGTCTGAGAACATTGCTTACTCTTTACATTATTTGGTGAATCATGTTTTGAATTACTGACCTGACAAGATGTTTTTACACCATCTGACTTCCTCACCAGTTTACCGGTTGTTTACATATTATATTTACAACATCTTTTATAGCTTCACTCAATTTGTTTGACCCCTTTCTATTTAAGTGTAAACCATCTCTTCCTATGCACCACTCATTCAGCTTCTTGTCCAAATTCACAAACACAGATTTTAGAGCTTGGCAGGCCCATCTTATGTTTTTATTTACACTGTTTATATAGTTGCTTGGCACATCAAACCTTCTTACTACGCTGTTTACGGCAATAGTAGCGTTTGGAAAACATTTTTTAGTGGAGAGAATAAGATTGTAGACTTCACCGAGAATTTCATCTGGACTATGTGATGTTTTTAAGTTATTTGTTCCCACGTGAAGCACTACCACTTTGACTTTTTCAGGATTGCTAGCTATTTTGACATCACTTACCATTCGACACATTTGTTGAGCATTTATTCCTCTAAATGATATCACTTTTGCACCCTCCACACTCACATGTTATGTCATAGAATCACCGAGCACTAACACCGTGTTTTGATCACTTTCTGTTGTTTGGTTTTTCATCCTTTGCGCCGCGAGGTTAGGGTTCGTCCATTGGAATTTGGAGACATCATGAACTTTTGTCCTCTCTTGTAAACCAGCCTCAGGTAATTTTATTTGATGCTCCTCCTCTTGCAGTAGGTTCAATACTTCGTACTTATTTGAGATTTCAATCTGTGGCATCTTACCGGCTATGGCTGGCCATTTTCTATGGTTTCTCACTTCAGTGAAGCCCATGCTTGATTCTACCGCTTTTTCTTCCATAGAGGCTGTTTCCTTTTGTGAATTTTTTAATTGCAGAGCTCTTTTCAACTCCTCATTCTCTTTTTGTAGCATTCTTACCTCTTCTTGCGACCGTTGTAGATGCTTATTTAACATATCCACGATCAACTGAAGCGATGCGATTGTTTCGGCCTCACGTGACATCCTTTCTCGCGTTCTTGGATTCTCCAGCCTAGCTTCATCAAGCTTTTTTCCCATTTGTTTGGATTCCCCTTCTTTCCTTTCATTTGAGCTACTTACTATTGTACTTAAGTATTCATTTTCACTTTTTTTAGCTGTTGTTTCCATGCCGTAACTATTGTTTTTGCAATTTTTACCTGCTTTGCTACGCGTAACCATTGTACATGCCGCCATCTTACAAGAATACCTAGCTAAATTAAATTAATGTTACAGAGTAGTGCTAAAAACTATCGAATGAATGAATGTGTAGTGTTTAACGCCCGCTTTTACTACATACGGCACCGCAGGCGATGACACTGATGATACATGAGATGAAGATGGAGAACCGGTGGAATGAGATGGCGGGGGAAACCGGAGGTCCCGGAAGATACCCGCCCCAGCGCCGTGTTGTCCACTACAATTCTCACTTTGCGGTTGCGTGGGATCGAAGCCGGGCTCTCTTGGTGAGAGCCAAGCGGTCAAACCACTGAGCCACAGCGCGGCCAAAAACTATCGAAGGAATATACTCTTAAATATGTAGATGCACATATTGTCCCAAACTTAATCACTTTTCTCAAGTTCATTTGTTGTGGCTATATTATAGACAGGCCATGTATAGTTCAATTCCTAGAGTTTGGTACAGTTTTTCTGCAGAAATTCCTTCAAAATCTTCTCCTAGTTAGTTAGCATTTAGTCTCTTGTATGAAGACATCCCATTAAGATGTAAATAATTATGACTGTTTACTTTTCTGAAAAGAATGAAAAGTTTTACATTGACACAAATTTGCGCTATTACGTACTTCTGGTCTTGTAAGCCAAACACCATTTAAAAACGAATTATTTATCTATAGCCATCTCAATTTCTGAGTATCCACAGATCTGCTATATATTTTAGAGCATACTTTAAATCCGCTAACAACTTCAGCTCTCCTGAAATATATTTACAGCATCCCCGTAAAACAAATTTATGCATTCTTCTTTTATTGTCAATTTGGAATCATACTATTTTTTCAAATATCCTAAATGTCCTACTTGCTGCAAGGATATTTTAGTCTCACAACGGAAGATGTTACTACTCCATTACGTAACAAACATATTAACAAACAATACAAAAAACTAGTTCGCTATTTGTGTAGTATTTTTTGCAAAAGAAAAGCAGATCTAAATATTCATTCAAAAGTGGGGGGAACATTGAATATAATATTTAAACTTGAAACAATTTATTGGCGGCAAGGTCTCCACGTTGTGTCGCTACAGTTTGATACAATAATGTTTGGCGAACAAATAGTTCTACGTTGACGCGACAGTTTGAAACAAATAGTGCTTAGCTCAGGGTTAAGCAATGAGGTTAATCACAGGGTATGCGTGGATATGTGTGAGAAGGATGGTTTTATTGACACTGGAATGCCCGTTTCAAACTGATTTATTGACTGCTTCTTTTATCCGAACATCAAACTTGAAGTTGCCGACCAAGGGTTACCGATATCCCTGTTTAGAGTTACTGAAGGCGGAATGTTTATTATTCGATAAACTTTATTCATTCCTTACGTATATATGAACGGGCAAATATCTTCTCTCATTTCTGGTATGCCTGGCCCAAGACAGAACAAGTGGACCGCTCTAATCGGCCTCACGCCTCGGACTGTCTTAATGGCTTGCCAGCCACGAACTTCTCTAATCGGCCTGACGCCGAAGACCGTCCTCCACATCTGCGCGTGGGTGTATGTGTCACTTTCACTTTCTGAAAGCCCTCTTCATTCAACCAAAGATTTCCTTTGTGACTTTTTGTTGCCATTATGAAGCGTCCGAAGAATAGCCCAAGTCAAGTGCTAATCTTTAGAAATCTGCTAAGGACACTGTTTCTTACGTTTCTTTCGGTAAAACAACTTATTCACCCCAACTGCTATTCGACTCAACTGCTCTTTCACGTGTTGTAACAAAGAACGAACATTCCTTTGAAATACATCATGATTCTTTACTTATTTCAATCCTTTAATTTCATTATCAAACTGTAACCGTATATTATTAGTGAAATATCATTTAACGAGATTGAATCATTAAAGAAAAACTTTCAATAACCCAATAGGAATAAAAAATGTTGGTCTACCCCCAGCCTAAATCTTGGTGCAGGTGATGATTTTAAGTATCCCTCAATTTTAAGTCATATTCGAGGATAAATGATATGGGTAAGCTGATGCTCATATGAGTCGAGTCCATAGAGCTTAGTTAACCGATGTTCATCTTTCAGAAACAACGAAAACCACGGAAAAAACCTTACACATATAGGACATCCTGACCGAGGTTCGGATTCAGGACCTCTTTAATGTGAAGCAGACACGCTACCTCCACGCTAAAAAGGCGATTTGGTTCCAGGGAATGACCTTGACTCGCTACAAAGCAATTTTCCAGCTACTCTCTCGCATTCGACAAAGGAACGTAGATTCGTGCTTCATAGAAAATCCAAATAGATATAGCAGTGTTCTGCTTCTATTAATTTCCTGATAACGAAAATGTTTAAAAAATTATACTCTACAATGTTAAATCGATGCGTGGTTTGTTTCTCTAGCTCAATTCTTACACTTGCTCTACGTTCGTGTTCTGTATCAGTAAGCAATCTACAGTTAAGTTATTACTGCAGAGAGATTTATTTCTGCGACTCTTACAGTTAAAATCTAAATCTTGTGACTGAATTTGCAAGGTTTTACTCACGAAATTCATTATTACCTCCTTCTAATTTGAGGTATAGAAAACCATTTTTCTTTATGCTATGTTAATACTTAGGGGTATCGCAGGCGTTATCTAAGACTGCACTTAAAGGAACACACTAATATTACGTGTATTGTATTTCATGTATTATCACCATAATGAAGCTGTCTTTTGAAATGACTTATCGTTAGACATAAGTCACGCGATATTTCAGTTTACGGTAGAGAAGTCAGTCATTAAAGGCTTCATTTTAGATCTAATTATGTTGGTCAAATTGCTAACGATAATAAAGTCTATATATATTTAGGGACTTAATTACTAAGTATGTGAAGTTAGCAACATGCAGTGCATTCCTCTTCTTCAAATTGTACTGGACGTTCAATCGCTCGTTGCAAAAAAAATGAAGACCAAAATATCTGGATATAGATCAGTTTAACAACTTTTCTTTTCTCTTTGGGGTTAAAAGTTTATGTTAGAATTATTTAAATATTTACTTTCCAAAATGCATATATTATGTTTACCAAATTATCGTACACCTTAACCAAATAATTACATTTCTGTACGTCCCTCTTTAGAAATTTCCTTACAAATGTCATTTCAATTCTTGCATTTGGCCTTGCTCTTTTCTGTAATAACCCGTGATTCACTTGTACCAGCATGTTCCAATTTTATATTTACTTCTATATTATTTTAATATGTACAGATGAAAATTAAGAATGTAAGGTCAATAGCATGAAGGGTGTCTAAACGTCATCGATGAATAAAAGATTTACAGATATTTTGTAGTTAATAGCTTGGTTAACGCCAATCCTTGAAAGGTAATTTTAATCTCAAAATTAATATTAGTTCTGGAAGGTAAGATCGTCTGCCAGGAAACCTGTGTGTTTTTGTTTGTTAATATAAATGTGCAGGCATCTTAAAAACCAAAAAGGTGAAGTAAATAGCTTCCTCAATAAGATATCAGGAGATAATTCAATGTCAGAATTGTCTTTATAGACTCCTATACAAACTTAGGTGGATGCTGAAGCTGTTTAGTTATTTCTCCATGTGATTGTATTCCTTAACGTAGCTATTTACATGAATGACTTTGTATTCCTTTCGTTTGAATGATTGACACATTTTAATACTAGCAGGCAACGGGACTGCGTAAATCAGTATAATGATTGACTTTTTTTATTTTGAAAAAGTATTACATACAGAGAAACAGCTATTATATTAATATTAGGCAGACAAAGTTATGTTTTGATAGATATTTTGGGAAACTATTGCAATAAAGTAGGAGTTTTCATTTATTATGGATGGG
>CM060952.1:50216515-50406515 GCA_030765055.1 Mantis religiosa | reverse complement strand
CTGTATACAGTGACACACATGTATTAAAGCTTCATTTTATTTCAAGTATGAGAGAAGGGAGATTTGGAGTGTTGGATAGCCGGTTGGATAGAACTACACACATACATGAATCAGTCTCTGCGTGGCACCAAAGTAATGCTTCACGTATAAAATGTCAGGTGTTATTTTACAGCACATCATCACTGCAACGACGGACGGCAATATGCTTGATGAATGTAGTACATTTACTTTCGCTCCTGCCACAGTATTTGATTTGGTTACAACGATGTGTTCACGTAATTTGCAAATAGATCAGAGAGATAACTAAATTAATTAGCTAATTATTTGCTTGCGTCCTGAAGTACAACATCCTGATTGAAGTTAATAATGAATTACTATCTGTAATTGCTTAACTCAGTGCAATCCTAATTTAATTCAAATATTGTGGTATAAAGCCATTACTCTACACATGAGTAAGCTCGTTCGTCGGTATTAGCCTAAACAAATGCCTAAGCTGCTACATAAAATCATTATGATGGATTTTCCGTTTCTCCTACCTGCACTCTCGCTGTTTTCTGATGAATAATTCTAATGTTGGTCCAATGAGGCTTAATTCACAGTAATAGTGTTATTAAAAGGATTTTAAACGTCCGGCCGGCTCTGTAACTTGGTAGCGGGTCTTACTTCACATTCAAAGGGTCCCAAGTGATTTATCTTGATAAGGTTTTCTGGGGTTTTCCCTTATCCTGAAATATGAATGTCCTGTAACTCTAAGCTCCATGAATGCTGGGCTCATTTGAGCATCATTTTACCCATTTCACTCATAGGCCAATGACACGTTAGGGGACCTAGATTATATAAATTTAATATTGATTTATTACCAACCAATGACTGAAAGAATGTACTTTGTAACGCAATGCATTGCAGATAAATTATTTCGCTACAACTCCACATTAATTCTCTTTCTCTCTCTCCTTCTGTATTTCCTTCTTTCATGTCTTCTCTCTTTTGATTTCTTTGTTTCTTTCTTTCTCTTTTTCTTTTTTCTCTCTTTATTTCTCTTTCTTTCTCTCTTTCTGTTTCTTTTCCTATTTCTGTTTCTTTCTCTTTCCTTCTCTCTTGTCTCTTATACTCGTCTCTTTCCCTCCTTTTTTCTTTCACTCTTTGTTGCTTTCTCTTTCCTTTTATTTATTTCCCTTTCTTTCTCTTTGTCTCTTGTATTATTTGTCTCTTTCACCTTTTTCCTTCCTTCTTTCTTTCTCTCTTTCTATTTCTTTCTCTTTCTTTCCTTCTTTCTTTCTCTCTTTCTCTTTCTTTCTCTTTCTCTTTCATTCTTTCTTTCATCCTTTCCTTCTCCTTTCTCTTGCTCTGTATTTTCTTTCTTTCTCTCCTTCTGTCTTTCTTCCTCACATTCCTTCTCTTTCGTTTTCTTTCTTTGTTTATTTCTTTCTCTCATTCCTTTCTTTCTTTCTTTCTCTCTTTCAGTTTACTGTTACTTTGTTTCTTTCTTTGTTTCTTTCTCTTTCTTTGTCTCTTTCTCTTTCTTTCTCTCTATTTCTTTTTCTTTCTTTGCCTCGTTCTCTTTGTCACTTTCGGCAGTTTCTTTCCTTCCTTCTTTCCTTCCTTCTTTCTTTCTTTCTTTCTTTCTCTCTTTCTCTTTCTTTCCCTCTTTCTTTTTCTCTTTCCTCCTTCTTTTCTCTTTCTCTATTTCTTTCCCTCTTTATTTTTCTCTTTCCTTCTTTCTCCCTTTATTTATCTTTTTCACTTTCTCTATACTTCCTTTCTTTCTCTCCTTCTGTCTTTCTCTCATTCCTTCTCTTTCTTTTTTCTGTTTCTTTCTATCTTTCTTTGTTTCTTTCTTTCTCTTTGTCTCTTTGTCTCTTGCTCTCTTTGTCTCTTTCGTCTCTTTCCTTCCTTCCTTCTTTCTTTCCTTATTTCTTTCTATTTCTTTCTCTTTCCTTCTTTCTTTCCTCCTTCCCTTCTCTTTTTCTCTTTCTCTATATTTCTTTCTTTCATTCACTCATCCTTTCTTTAACTATTTGCCCTGACAATAATTAAATATGCCATTGTGACCTTTTATCCTAATTTCTCGATCTTACTAGTTTTGGGACGCCCTCAGCTCTTATCGGCTTAAATGGATGTATCATTATCCCTATTTTCAACAGTCCATGTTTTAAACGTCAGACACGAAGAAAAATTATCCTTTAATATCGAATTAATTTGAAAGTTAAGCACTCTGAACGAAGTACTTAAGCCATGTTGCTGAAATTCTAACAGTAATGAGCTGGGTTGATAGTAGTATTTAAAATAAAGGTTTCATTAAGTTTGAGCGCTTCCCGTGCTTAGCGTGACATTTTAGTTTTACCTATGTTATGTCCGATTTCACCAACAGCTGTTAAAACCGACGTTAACAAATGTAACGTAACCATTTTCACAGCGCTAACACTACTGTTAATTTCCTTGCATTTCACCAACCTGTTTTCTGAAAATGTTAACAAACACGTGTTAACGCTAAGAAACGTGTAAATATTACAGTTCTAGAAGGCTATGGATGAGTCGTATTATTTTCTGAACGTACTGCGATGCGCTTTGGTTTCATTTTCGTCTGCATACAGCTGAAAAAATGGCGGGTGAATAAAATCGTAAACAAAAACCGTGTGACACATTACTCATCGATGGAGAAAAAATTGTTAATTGAATTGGTGATGAAGTGTAAGGACATCGTTGAAAATAAGAGGACGGATTCGGTGAACTTAAAAGAGATATTTGAAACGAATTTAATTCAAATGCATGTGTCACTGCAACAAGCTCCATGAACTTCGTCAGTGTTACGTAAATATAAAACGAGGTGCGAAGGACAAGGGAGGTGGATAATATATTATCCACATAATTCAGTGAATTATAAAATCACCAAGTTATTAATACTTGAAGCAAAGGCGAGATCGCCATATTCCTTTCCACGCAGGTTCTAACCTCTCTTGTACTTCCACAGTAACCTTCATAGCTACTTGTTTTAGCAGTCTATATCTCTGTAGAAAATTTTCTTCGGATAGCTCCTCAAAATCATTTCTCCTCTATTACGAATGCCAATTAGACGGTCTTAGATATAGCAAATCGACATCAACAGCTGCGTTCATGCCCACCATCTTGACTATTTACAATTGTTAAAGGACTTAACATCAGAAATTTGGCTTGTAGATTAACAAAAGATTTAACACGAGTGTTACGCTAACACTCGTTGGTGAAATGCAATTTTTGTTTTAACTATTGCTAAACTCGTGTTAAATCTTAACTTCTGTTGGTGAAATCGGGCATTAGTGTTGTAAAAAGCAAAATAATATTCAGGCGCTTAGCATGGCACAAACGTTGCACTGAAATCACTGCTTCAAACACTAAAACATAACTGATATGTCAAATTGAATCAGAATTCTCTATTGAAATCCACTTACTACTGCATCAACTGAATATTAACTGTGTGATATGTAAATTTAAATAGGACACAAAGCCTGAATTCATGTAATCAATTAATCGTTATTAATTTTCTTTCTAAGAGAATTTCATATTATCTAATACCTATTAATAAAGAAATGAAAAGCATACTTAATGTAAAATTGGTCTGAGACAAAGTGGTACATAAACAATTGTGATGTTTTCCTTTAGTAGGACCTAGATGGTGTTTTACGCAATTTTTGTTGTTGTTGAATATCCTGGTAAAATATAAGAAAGTGCTCACCACGTACATCGCACCAAAGGATGTCAACGTGAATGTTTTTCATTTACATCCATGGTATCTTATATGAACCATGTTTCCCCGTCACTAAAAGCTATTGAAGAGCTCCATTGTTTTTTATAGCATCTAATGTCTGCATTATTCAGAAACAAATCGTTACTCAATTTAATGCTTTTTATATCATAATGGTCTAAGCCATTTCAAACCTGAGAAGTCTTAAAACTATAGGAAAAAACCACAACAGATAGTTTTAAGGTAACGACACATTATAGCGGAATATATAATTATATCGGCACATTCCAAATATACTTCTAAATAATCATAACAATTCTTCTTGGTTCAAATTGCAGGTTTCTGCAGTTTTCACTTCTTCACGCCCTACCCTGACGTACTTTACTGTATTGTATTTTATAGAATTATTCGTAGAGAATTCGGCACCTTACCAGACTGGACTTTGGACCTATGCCCCAACTGGGGCACCCCGGAAGGGAGAATGAGCCGAGAGGAGACAGAGGGTGGCCTACCGCTAGGAGTCACCACAGTACAGAGGGCGATGTCCCTATACTTTACCCATAGAAACTCCTCAGTGGTGGGTTTAGGAAAATCGTCGTCCCACCTGCAGTGGCCCCGAAACAGTCACGAAGCGGGTTCGGAGACCGGAGGTCACCTCCCCAGAGCAGAGTGCTGCAGACAGTCTTGTACAACAGGCATCCCACCTGCCGTGGCCCCGAAAAAGTCATGAAATGATAATGGAGGTGAAATGACCAACAGGTAATTCGTAACTAACTGACCCAGCTTTCGCCTAGCGACCAGGGAGACCACCGAAAAAATCCATGGGTCAAGAAGGTTGTCCATAGCGATCGAAACCGCGCCTTCCGAATGCGGATCACAGACGAAACCGCTGGAGTCATCCCGCCTGTCATATACTAGGAGACAGCCTACTGTAAGGCAATGCAACCTATGAAGAAATCGAAGGTCTTTTCTTATAGTGTCAAGTACATATATCCTGGAAGTCATGCTATTAACATGCTGACATTAACAACGTTATAGTACTACTTAGCTCCACCAGCATAAAGCTTGCTCTGCTGTAACTGGCTGAGATAATTGTTACAGTGTAGTCGTTCATTTTCAGCCTGATGCAATGTAATAAAACTACGTTTACTATAACCTGTTTCGTAAACGACCACTTAATTACTTGCAGCTTCCAGGATAGATAGTAAAACTTGGTTGTTGTGATCCTCTCATTCATTATAACGCAGTTGTGTAAATATACCTTTCTGTAGTATATAATTTGCTTTATAGAGCATGTGTAATTGAAACTTATGATTTATGTATTTCCATTTTCTTAGTTATCTTTATTTAATGCATATAGTTTAAAAGTTCAGTTAAGAAGGCAGAGGATATAAGACTCATTTAAGCCTAAGATAAATTTGTACAGAACGTTGTGTACTAAGATTACAAAGCAGAGTAAGGTAGTTCACGTAGACAATGAACGTGTTATAGCTTCATGCAAACGATGAGTAAGCGACCCATTTAATGCTGGAGTGTAAAGGCTATATAAACGTTGAGTAGTAAGCGTTTCAGTGAGCAAGCTCTTCAAGCACTAAATGAAAAGCTGAACAGTCGTGGGTGGAAAATAGTAGAATTAGATAGCACTAGCTTAATTAAAATGAAGTGTTTAACTACTGAAGTGTAGTATTGCAATTTGTGAAGCACTTCGTGTGACGTTTTATGCACTCAATGCGGTGTCTAAAATAGAACGGGGCTTTATAGCTACTTTGCAATTTTAGGACTTGTTTATGTACATAAAAATTGATTTTCAATATTCAAAGTTAATTACAAACTTTATACATGTCCTTATCTTTATATATTTGACTTAATTCTGCACACGTCCTTACACCATTTAGTTACCCTTGGAAAAGTGTCTACTTATTGTAACATAAATAGTTCCAAAACAATGACTGAAAACAGAGAAAAGCAATATGTTTTACTAACTTCAAAACTAATGTTTCTGCTAAATATAATGAACTAAACTATATTTATCCCCTCTCTAACTGGACTTTGTATTTTGCTGTGAAGCTAAGTACAATTCAGAGTGCAAGCACAAATTAAATTATATGTAATATGTCATATTTTACCTAAAATGACGAAACATATATCAAATTAAAAAAGAGATTACATTTAAAAGGCTGGAAAGGTAGAGTCAGACTGAAATATTCAATGCCATAGCCGGGATTTGAACCACGGATCTTCCGGTTGCCGTCCAACCGCTCTAACCCTTGAGCTACAATGGTCAACTGCCTACATGACATCAAATTCTCCAACTGTCTCGTGTTTTTCCCGGTAAACCACTTAGGGGTTCTCATAAACTCACAAGACAACTACCTTAATGGTGACTTACAACCTGTAAGTACTTTAAGGCCCGGTTTTTTTTATAGTTAACCACTATTAGGTCAATTAATGGAAATTAATTGTTCTTTCACACTGGCCGTGTGTTGGCTAAAGTAGGGAAAGGTAGAGTCAGACTGAAAACTCCAATGCCATAGCCGGGATTTGAACCACGGATCTTCTGGTTGCCGTCCAGCAGCTCTAACCCTTGAGCTACTATGGCCAACTTAATTTCCAATTTAAAAGGCTATGTAAAACAACTATAAATGACTGATAACCCTCATATGTTAAGCACCCCCAAACCGTTCCTTGTCAACATTTTGATTACTGATCTCAACACCAATTTGTCTTTATGTTCTAGATTTTTTTAGAAAATTTATATGTATTAGAGCCATTACTAAAGGTGTGGATTAAAATACAGATATTCTGAAAGGTAAAACACTTCTTGCAATAAAGACATTGCCAGAAAAATGATGTCGCTGCTTGCAATACCCTATGTCAGCATCTTGGTGGGAATTCATTTCCTCATTGCATACTTTTTATTCTTACATCCATTATTTTCAACCCTCATTCTCATTAAATTGTACTACATCTGATATTTTACTCTTGAAACACGATCTTTTGGTCCTTGGATCAATTATTAAATTAATTAGGTAATGTGTTTAATAATTATATATACATTTGAGAATTGTGAAAGGGATATTTAGCTATGTTTGTGAAAGGGATATTGTATATTTTGATGTAAAATATTATAACATGAAAATGGGCAGAAACCTTGCACTCCCCGGAAGACAGTCTAGAAAGGGAGGATGCTAGACAATAGAGTGGAATGCCAGCTATTTTGCTGTACCGTTACGCAGGTCAATATTCTGTTAGTTTTTTCCTTGTGACACCATGCTGAGTATAGCAGAGGGTAGAAACCCCCATTCAAGCCCCATTACAGTCAAGTATATTGTATGCATTCGTTTGGTGTGTCTGACGGCTTATTCTTTCACGACGTGCCGCGTCAAGTAAAATATATTGTAGAATGCCCACCAATAAAATTGCAGTTAATTGAAGGTGCCGGGGTTCCACACAAGTGTAAGAACAATTATAGCCGTTCAGAAATTATCAGATGTTTGTTGCTGTCTCAACCTTAACACCCTGAGAACCCAAAAAGTGTCCATGCAGGAGACCGCAGCTGGAGGCAAGGGCGAGGCAGGGAGCGGACGACGATGCGCAGACTGAGGAAGGAGTACCGACGTCGAAGACAGGTACATGCAGCGGTGAGGCGGAGTGAAAGTACTGCCGCACTATCGGTACAACAAATACAACTTCAACAGTTTGAATTAAGCTAATACGTATATTAAAGTGTTTTTTTTACTATTCCTTGAACTGTTGATGTAGCTAATTTAGCTGATGAAATGTTTACGGTATGGTGTTGCTATAACATGAAGCAAACAAAACAACTGGGCGTTCTAAAACGTAAGTGTATTAGAAAATTGCCAATTCATTAGTGTCTACCTTTAATGAAATAAGAAAATAACAGTTAATCGTTTTATTGCTGGTTTAGTTGTGTATTACTAAATAACCACTTCTTAAAAGTGCCGACCATATTTACACCCAAGCTGATGTAAAACTGAATCCCATTACTGTAAATTAAACTCGCTGCGGATTACAGATATAATACAAATTAAAAACCGTAGCCTCTCTCAGCAGATCGACTATATATTGAAGATGGCGAGTTGAACCAGCGTGAATTCACCCGGGGCCTACTTCGGTAGGTACGGGTTTGGCGCACCCGGGGTCCCGAGCCAACAGTCTCCCTCGTGTGGGCTCCTCTTCGTGGTTGAGGGAGAGGGTCAACAGGGCCACCCACGTGTAGGCCGTGCGTGGAGATCTGTGGAGAAGGTTTTTAGATTCTTGTCTAGTTTAGAGTTTAGGATTTAATGAACGAAATTTTTAGTAGGTTTTGACTGATGTTTTTTAATAGGCTTTGTTACACTTGTATAGTTTTTAGAAAGTTTTATATTTGGCTTTTGCCATGACTAGTTTTTTAAAGGGCGCTCAACTACGGCGGTCATCAGCCCCCATATATATGTATATACCAGTGTGAATTTAAATGTGAATAAAATTAGCCGGCCGCGCCGTGGCCGAGTGGTTAGACCGTCCGACTCTCACCAAGAACCGGTTTCGATCCCAGGCGACCAAAAAATGAAATTTGTGATGACAACACGGCGCTGGGACGGGCTTCCTCTGAGTACACCGGTTCACCTCGCCATCATTGCACCAATTGCTCCATCATTCTGTTTCATAATAATCATCCTCCCATACTATCATCCACTACTCTCGCTGTCATCCCAGGCATTGGGCTGGCCCCCGAACCCTGCTTCCTCTATCAGGCTCAGTGCTTTGGCTTCTCTCCCCCAACCTTCCGGGAATCCGTGTTCCCTAACACCGATATCGGTGATATAAAGGAGGAAATAGTTATTTATGCCATAAGGGAGGTCGGTATAATTTACCATCAGAGGACTCGTTTGCGCCCGAACGAAGTCAGCGATAACAATATTGAGTCCGAGGATGGTTCATTCTACCTACCTCCCGAATGACATATAAGATTTTTTCCATTCGTGCTTATCATGTACGTATTATTAATTTGTAGTACATGACTTCAATTTATATTATACCTATTCATTTATATTAATTAATGAGTCGAATTTTTCATTGACATTCTCTTCTTTGTCATTGTATTCTTTGTTCCTATGAGAGAGCAGTTGTTGATATTTACATGAAGGTGTAGCGACATATTGACCTTGTGTGTAATCATGAATGACAGCATAGGCATGGCTGCAAATTCGGCTTGTCAATTTCTACTTCCACAGAGGTCTAAGTAAAGATATGAGAATGCATATAAGAGCTTCAAAGAATGGTGTTCTAAAAAGGATACCAACATTTCTGAAAATTCGTTGTGGGCATATTTCCTAGAGAGGTCTACATCATGTAACTCCCCGGCAAGTTCATGGTGTGAGTAATTCAATTAGCTATTTATGAAGCTCAAGAAGTAATCTCTCACTACTGTTATTGTTTTCCAAGTTGCATTTGCTTCGTTCGTATTTAGTTTATTTTCTATTATTGGATGTTTTTCTTTGGGTAGCAATAAATAAATGAGCATTTTATGAATTGCATAGAAATATTGTAAATGATTTCATTTCCTACAACATATTCATTTCTTCATAGCAGAGTTATTAGGGAAGTAAGGAGGGAGGTAAGTTGACTTACTTCTCTTCGTAAAGGTAATATATATATATATATATATATATATATATATATATATATATATATATATATATATATATATACATACTATTCTACCACAACGTGAGTGTAAAGAATTGTCAAAACAAATATAAAAACAAAATATTTTCTGCTGCTTATACAACGACAGAATTAAACTGGCATAGAAAATTATTACAATGCGAGATGCAAGAAATATATAAGGTTAAAATCCTACGTTATTGCTACTCGTTTTATTTTTCTACATCTCTATATTTTGCGTCTCTTTAACTACGTGGTCATATATCGAGGGGTCTACTAGGAGATAACCTCGTGCAACGGCGTGTGGACATTAACCTGCAAGATCTCATTCCTTTAGTATACAATTTTGCTTCACTGCGTGTCCACAGAAGACTGCACTAGGCTGCTTCGACACATATCCACAGAGACCTTAATACTAGGCAAGTGTCTTTCTGTGTCAACATGTGTGGGGTAGATGGTATGACGGTGCAATCGAGAAGGTCCTTCGAGTCTGCTGCTTTCATTATTTGTGGTTAGATGGTAGTGTATTCGCTGTTACCATCTCTTTCATTTGTATTATTATTGCAAACTCAATTACCTTCCTAAGTGAAGGACAACGCGGAAAAATTCTCGTCAGAATATGTAGTGTTTAACGCCTGCTTTTACTACATACGGCACTGATGATACATGAGATAAAGATGGAGCACCGGTGGAATGAAATGGCGGGGGAAACCGGAGATCCCGGAGAACACCCGCCCCAGCGCTGTGTTGTCCACCACAAATCTCACTATGCGGTCGCCTGGGATCGAACCCGGGTCGCCTTGGTGAGAGCCAAGCGGTCTAACCACTGAGCCACAGCGCGGCCTCTCGTCAGTTTGGTAGGCTCACGGGATATGTTCTCAGGATCTCCCGAATGCGGTCCACAGGCTTTATCGCCTGAGTGATCCTTTGTATTCTTTTTTATTATTAAAACGATATGAATCATAAAAGCAGTATATATTGGAATGATTTTAAAATAAGACTTGGAGCTTTCCTGGCCATGAATATGCTCGGGAAGCAAGCCAGGTGAATCACATGGATCACATCTCCTTTCTTTAGGTATGTGGATGACACCCTTGTAGGTAATTTGGCCACATGGATCAGGCACTTTACCTAGCTTTCTTGCGCATCTCAACAGCCTTCGACCTCAAATACAGTTTACCATGAAAGTGGAGAAGGATGGAACTCTTCCATTCCTTGACATTATTGTTTAAAAAACAGCAACGGTACACTGGGGCGTGCCGTATACCGCAAGGCTACACACACCGATCTCTATCTGAACGATTATAGTTTTCATCATAAGTCTCAAAGACTGGGAGTTCTCAATACATGGCCCACAGAGCTTTGTCTATCTCTGATCCCAGCCACTTAAAACAAGAATTACAGCAACTGAGACTCACTTTCCGTCAAAACGGCTACTCCGAATATGACGTTGAAGCCTCGATTACCAGAGCTAGGAAAGGGAAACCTGTAATACAGCAAGCGTCAGATAAATCTACCGCTACAGCCTGCATCCCATTTACCGGCAATCTATCCGGCAGAATCAGCAGAATTGTCGCCAAATACATCAGGACCATCCACAAGTCACCTCCGAAGATTAAACTTCTCTTGAGACCAGTGAAAGACAAACTGGACTTCCAAGTTCCGGGAGTGTATCGCATTTCCTGTGAATGTGGGACACCGTATATAGGAAAAACCGGAAGGACCATCGCTACTAGAATAATCCAACATGAACGGAGCATTCATTTAATGCAATCTGAAAAATCTGGGCTGCAGAGAATTGTTTTGATAACGGCCATAGAGCCAACTTTCGGTACACGACCATCTTGCCAAAATGCAACAGTTACTGGGAGCGGAGAATTAAGGAGGCTTTAGCCATTTCCTCTGAGAAGAGCACGCTTAATCGTGATGCTAGACTTTACTTCAGCTCCTCTTGGAAACTAGCCTTAAAATGGAATTCCGTCGACTTAAGAAGTACATATCAATACAGCTTGATAATCAACTTCAGTAGTTACGTTTCTTTGACCCAATTAATTTTCTACACTCACGCCATCTCTGACCTGGTTTATAATTTACTGAAAAGCCTTTTCTTCAGTAATGCGAATTTTCATAGTGTTTTGTCTTTGTTTATATTTGTGTTATATCCAGTGATTCATTTGTGGTTATAAACTTTAATAAATATCCTGATGATGGGAGAGATGCACACTTCCGAAATGTCGATTTCTAATCGTCTTTTCAGCTGGCTTGCTTCCCGAGAACTTGAGCATGGAATGAGTTTATACGAATGTATAAATAGAGATAGGAGCGACACTGGCAGTGGGTGGAGCGAAATTCATGTCTCTGTTACACTTAGGAAAAGCAATCTAGTAAGGATTTATCCAGCAGCTTGGCTCCGGTGCCTTACGAAAACTGATATCAACTGATATCAGCTGCCGTATCTACTATCTGAGAAGATTTCGAATCTTCGCAAGGAGTATATAGTGTCGTTCTACCATCAGATTTACTTAAACCACAATGTCGATGGTTTTTTTGTTATAGTAGCTACCGTGAGAGATATTTGCTATGGTCTTTTCAAGATCATATTTCAGTAAGCCTTTTGTCATATAATTTGATTGTAGATTTTACATGGAAAGTTTAGTTTAATAACGAACAATAATTAAACCAAATGGACTCCATTAAGTCCATATGAATGGAATTGAGAGCACTTGAATAGTAATTATGTAATGGGGTCAAACAAAATAATTGTAATTTATGACATGTGTCAGGCACATAATAGCTGACGGTACTCTGTATAAGATCCTGGTACACTGTACTAGGTACAAAGATGAATTGTTAGTTCTGTTATTCCCATTAAAAGAAAAAGGGACTTAGGCTTGGAAAATCGTATGTGTACATACTCTTTTTAATATTCTTGTGAAACCTTGCTTTCCATCTGCTTTATGTAATTCCAGATAAACCTTAGACAGAATAATGTTAATTACACTTCTCAATGAAGATACAAGAGAGAAAAACAAACCGAAATGTCAGTAAAGTGTTAAAGCTAGTCAGTGTATAGTAGCCTAGGACTTCAATTTTTTTTCGTGGTATCGGTAGAAACAACCAGCTAACCACAGTACAAAATTGCTCTTTATCGTAAATTTCGTTTTTATTTGTCCCCTCAAAGTCATACACAAAACACTCATACACGCACACACAGAAAGAGAGCGAGAAAGAGAGAGAGAAATAGACAGATTAAGCATGAGTAATAGATGTGTAAAACAATTTTTATTTAGAAGGCCCCGAAATATTTATTATATCAGAAATATTTTAAATAACCTCACAAGATATACACAACGCTTACATCGACAACTCCGTATTTGTATGTTATATACAGATTATTTTACAATTTAACTACACAAACTCATAGGGACATAGACAATAATGATCTGATTTACTGCACTCGCTTGACGTTTTTGATTTTATAAAAAGTTTAGCACAAACAGAACTTCGTGTTAACTGAGGTAAGCATTTGAAGAAATTCTTATTTATATACTTGTTATAAGGAAAGGTGGCAATACATTAGGCCTTAAGCGAAGTCATCCTTTAAGAGCTGATTACAGTGTAATGCCTTTGAAGTTCCATTGTCTTTGCATGGCTAATAGATATAAAATGAATAAATCCTTCCCAAATGAGCAAAGTAGAAATATTGGAAAATTAAAAAAAAAACTAATTGATTCACTCCGTTAAAAATAGATTAGTTATAAATGTTTTACATTACACATCTATATATCAAGTTCGTCACTTTTTGTGCAGTAAGATGCTGCCCAAATCTTCTGCAAAAGTAACCCGGCTTTTCTACAAAATTCTAAAATACATTTCCATTTATCATGAAAATATTTTAAACGTGTTGTATATTAAACAAAACCATTAGAATCAGTTTTAAGGAGCAACATTTTCAAAAAATATTTCATGAAAGGATAGTTTATGATTTCTTGGATGAAGGAACATGGTTGGCAAATGTTAAACTTGACCAACTTTAACGGTATTAAAAGACCTATTTTACTTTTTGGAAGGGAGTGTATATGCTAACGCGGAACTTTTTCTAAAAATTTTTCACAATGAACTATTGCTTTTATTAAACGCTAAAGCTCTATATTTTAAACTATTACACAAACAATATTCTTGAAGGGCTAGAGCATTAAATGTTCGATTTAATAAACCTCATACTAAAGGTTGCATAATCAACTCAATGTACATTGTTCCTAAGTACTATTAATTTAGCTAATCTTCTAACGTAGAATAAATTAAAATTAGCTTATCAGATATCCGTTAGCAACTGCAGGTGCCATGACGTCACGAAAACTTCACGCTACTTGATATTAGTAAGATACAGGAAGAACTATTGTCCAGTCACTGCCAGAAAACTGATCGATAACATGACAGAATAAGACTGTAAAGGACAATTCATAAGTGCCAATAAATTATTGGAGTACTTATCTTGAAGACATTGCTGAGGTATACACTAGCATCTACCAGAGGAAATTCTGAGGTGTTCATCTTACTGCACCAGGGAATCTAAGAATGTCCTATATTCCTGTATAGGGAATAATATAAGCAACTCATTGTTTCGATTTTCAATGAGCTCATTGGTATTTTTGAATGAATATTGATCACCTAAAAGAAAAAAATGCTTTGATGAATAAATAAACACAATTTAAAGTTCAGAAACGTTATTTCATCAAATCTACTTTTATAACTGTTACATCGTATAACTATGATCTATTAGCGTTAATTTTGATATTTCTTTTGTCACTACCTTAGCTGCTATGTCACTGTACTGCTGCGAAACCTTTCTGGAGTTTGTAGAACTTTGGAAACAAAACACAACTTCTGTAATGTAACCTGCCAGCTCTGAATTGAACAAGAAGAAAGGTGTAAACTCTATCTGACGTTCTGTGAAAATCTATGGAACCTAGAATAAAATATAACTCCTTTAGAGTGCAATATATGTTTTGATAAATTAAAAACGTTTGAATCTATAATAAACTGCACCACAAAATGTTTACAATACGAGAGGTATTAGAAAAACATGTGAAACTGTAAGCTTAAAATGTAAGATTTTCATAAATTATCGATAAAAGGAATCAGAGAACAAGAGGCATTGTTGCGTAAAATATATAAATAACTTTAGAAAATATTCAAAGTTGAAAATCCACCGCGAAGGGTTTTAATGTTGTTACTCTAAACTTCCTCATGCATTATTTCTACATTCATCTTGGAACAGACACCGAAGTTCCTTTGATAGAACAAAATGCATGCGTAATTCACAAACTTAAGTGTGTGTTTGTTTCCCCTTTTATCATAAAAAGAAGATATAATTATCATATATCGTGGTATATCTGTTTTATGTGTAAGACCCAATTTATGCCCTATATTATTTTTATCGAAGGTTTCCTTCTTGTTGTGCTATAACAGCAATATTTCTATCTTGTACTCTGGAGAACTGAGCTTGAGATTTTTATCGGGTAAATTTTGTTTATCTGAATTTTCTCTAGGCCTTAAGTCACCACTTCAAATTTCAAGTTAATTTGAACATCTGTTTCACTATACAGTGTTTCTGTAGGAGTCAGATGATGTTAGCGATGTTCATCTATTTTCGGTTTCCAGATAGGTACTGAGAGCTGCCTTAAGGCGATCCAACAGTGAAAATTCCAAAATATATAATAATAAACCCATCATTAAGAAAATTTAGCCACTTAGAGTATAATTTTAAACTTTCACGATTTTGAAGGATCTGTCAAAAATGGTTTCCAGCATGTCTTTGAAGATTGGCAGAAATGCTGGGACAAGTGCATCGCATTTAGGGGAGACTATTTTGAGAAGAACCATCAAAATTATGATGATGAGTAAAGGTACGTTGTCAAAAACAAATGTGACCGTTGTTTATTGAACAGCCCTCGTAAAATCTGTTATGTTTTATTTTAATTTAACTTCAGTTTAAACTATTTAGGGCCATAAAATAAAATATGTGAAGTTAAGAGTAGTCCCATATGTGATGTGAGTACCCACATATATTCTTACCAGGTAACTCATTCTAACAGATTCCTCCGGAATATGAAGCAGGACGGATATGGGCGATTTTCTTTTTGTATACGGGCAGGGTCAGCTTATCGACAAACGTGACCCAAACCTGGGTCGCAGGAGAAGTGAATTCTGAGTTGGCGTCATCGCGTTCGAAAGAAGCGTTCTCCTTCACCACATGTAACACCGAGGGGTACAAATTTACTCTTCCGTAACTCTTACTTTCAACATATTGCATTATGCACATATAATACTGGAATCCTCTTCCGTGATCTAGGGATAATATGCGAGCCTATGTTTGCTGAGGTCGCGGGTTCAAACCCACGGAGAGCGATGGATTTTTTTCGAACGTAATTGCTTATCATGGCTTTCTTCGATAGGGAAATAAAGCAAATGGTTCCATGTCGTAAACTTCTGGCCCCTCATTACGGGTTCTCTGAAGAAAGAAAGAGCAATCTTTCATACCCAATACATAATATATAACGTTAATTATCGGGTAAACTGCAAGTACTTTTCACCTAATTTTTGACAGGGTTTTCTACCGGACATGGGAAATTTAAAACTTACTTTCGATGATTCCATATACGAGTAGACTCCTGAAGGATACCTCTGTAAATGTGAAAGCGCTGATCAAAGTGTTGAACACTTAATATTTAGATATCTTCATTTCAAAAAAGAGATATAATCTTATTCAACATCTTTGATATTTTAATACAGATCTTTAAACACCGCTGATTGATGTGTCCTTTAAAAGATGTTTCACTTTATCATTTGAACACTTTATTGGTCAAATTTTTAAAACGTTATAACTATTATCATGTCCATGTATTTGTGATTTTGTAACTGGAATCCGAACATACCTTAGTGGTAAAATAGGTTATTTCATTTGGAGAGTAAATAAATATATGAATAAGTAAACACATAAATTAGTAAATAAGGAAGTAAATACATCATCAAACACGTAAATAAATACGTAGATAGAGAAATAAATGGATGGGATGGGATGGGATGGCATGGGATTATCCATTTCAAAAAATGCAACTTTTCAAATCAATAAATAAATCAATAAATAAATCAATAACATATATTGGGACGCTGAATGCATCCATTTGAAAAAGAATGGAACGTTGCTTGCGAAATGAAATTAAATGTGTAGTGTTTAACTCCCGCTTTTACTACATACGGCACCGCAGGCGATGACACTGATGATACATGAGATGAGGATGGAGCACCGGTGGAATGAGATGGCGCTGGAAACCGGAGATCCCGGAGGAAACCCGCCCCAGCGCCGTGTTGTCCACCAAAAATCTCACTGGGAGCTACCGTCGCCTGGGATGGAACCCGGGCCGCCTTGGTGAGAGCCAAGCGGTCTAACCACTGATCCAAGTTGCTTGCGAGATATGCTGAAGAGAGTAACGCTGACTTCATAATTTGAAATGGTATTTGCACAAAGTGATATTGTTAGGCTATTTCTCAAAAAAATGAGCATTTGTTCATTTATTTGGATAATGTAAACAATGTAGGAATAGCACAACGCTGAGCTACCATACTCTGGTTTTATTTTCCCTTTAAATACATAATATGTTTATGAGTATGTGCGTAATAAATGTTTATTGCTTTATTAGTGATTTTTGGCTATAATGAGAAAACTGAATAGCTCTGTCAATTATATGGATGCAACAAAATCATCATTGTAAATATTGGAATCATTGTTGTTAGAACGTTCCCTGCTAGGGTGGCTCTAATATTATAAATTATTTCGAGGAGTAAAGTGTTTCATGATAGGGATGTGCAGAAATATTATAAAGTTAAACTATATTTTTCCCCATTCTGAGATGTTGTAATTGTATCAATTATTATACGAGTAATATTTATGTTACGGTACTTAAATAAACATTTTACTATAGTATTTATATTAAGCTATCAATATATTCCCACAGTTATCATTTATTCCTCTGTTCGTTTCATACTAGTTATGATCTACTTAGGCATATTTTTAATTAGATTATGTAAACTTTGTTTACTATCGGATGCATTTAGCACCAAACTGTTTATATCACAGATGCTGCTTGTTTGTTATTAGCAAAATATTTATATTAAGGCATTTTGCAGAAAAATACAACTGCTCATTTCTAAATTCTCACTGATGAAATATACAGCCTTTAACCTGAAATGATTTAAATATACAAAGAGAAGGAATTTGGAGCACGAGTCCTCTAAAGCATACTGATTTTATTTAATTAAATAAGTGATTTAGAAATTTCCCGCAGCATATATCTCCTTACTTTTTATATTTTTTCGTTTATACCAGGGTTCCACTGCCCCACCTTTTACCTAAGCAGATACTCCTTCCTGCGTTTCTTTTCCTTATTTCACCATTATTTTTTTACGTTTCCATTTATTTTACTATCTGTTTTCTTTAGTTTCACACATATACACTATACACATAAACACCTATGCCCAAGGCGGGACTGCGACTGTCTACGCAGCGGAACGCGTATATTTCCCGGTAGACCACTAGGGGTTTTCATGTGCTATGAGACCCGCATCTTTTGTGGTGACTTACTACGCCGTAAGTACTTCATTATCATGCTTCATAGTAAAACCACTATGTTATTCGGGTAAATTGATGGAAATAATTATTTCTTCCACACTAGCCGTGTGTAAGCTAAGGATTCAATGAATAGAGCCAGACTGAAACAATGATTTTTAACAAACGTAGGGTTATCTCCTTACGCGAAGGACGGGGTAGTTGCTCCACCTGGTATAAAATGCACTGAGGGTTCAGGGAACACACGTAAAAGGACTTATGCACCCTTGCTCATGCGGTCATAAACACACACTTTCGTTCTAAAAGTGCTTTCAATTGATCCATAGGGCCACAAATCGTCTGCTTTCGAATTGATACTTTCTCTAATATAGGTAAGAAATAGAGAAATTATATATGTACTAATATTGGAAAGAGAGAACTTTTTTGTGGATTTAGCGTAATTTCAAACACCATACACCTGATGTGCATTCTTTCACATTTAAAAATAGCTGGAGACCTTTGGCTGATTTAAATTCGTAATTGCTAAATGATTTAAAAGTATTCACAGAGCTCTTGTTAGTTATATATTATGCTATTGGTATATTGGTGTTAATAAAATGAAGAGTATTTAGAAATAATACCAATCATTGTTAGTTTTATTGTACAGGTTGTTTCAAAAAGACACCGAACGATTATAGTTATTGCGTAGTTTATAACTTAACTGGTACGAATTTCGGTGTCGCAGCTTCAAAGGTATAATTTTATGCAGCATTAAATATTACGTGATTTTATGATTAGGCAGTGGACGAACTACTGGTGTGCTAACCTCAAAAGTTGTTACTGCGACGCACCGGCAACGAAAACAAAAACATTACTCCTTGCTCTTTCTCAGTGACCCTAGCCCACCTTTCAGGTAACGGGGCAAAGGGCAGTTATTTGTGCAAAAGTCTACTATTAATTCGGACAGTTGCAAGTTGCTCTTCAGTGTAAAACTACACATTCCATCCCTACAGGGAGAATTTTGGGCGTACTTAGATAGGAAATCCAAGCAATATGGAGCGCTATACGAACACCGAAATGAAGGATATGGTTTTAATGGATGGAAGAGCTGATGATAGTTCAACGAGCGCACGATTAATTAAAATGTGAATTGTAAAAGTAGTTACATCGTGACAATATTTATTTGTCTAACTTCAGAGCATTTTGTTATGATCTTAATTGTACAATAATTTCAACCACTTACTTTTCAGTTACAAATGCTTTATTTGCTATTATCAAACACGCGAAATAAAATGCTCGTCTCACTGTATAAGCTATTTAGTTTTGGTTAATTTATCTACACGTCTTTGATGTTTTCTGTTCTGTATAACATTTAATGCTTCCATCCTCAATTTCACTAACATTAACTTCCCTCAAAAAGATATAAGTTGCATATGTCTACCAGATTTTTTGCAATCATGGACTGCTATAACGGAATTTTGGAACACGTTAAACACTCATAAGCTTTAATAAAGCAATAGCTTTTTATTTCGGTTTCATGAGCCAAAGAAATTCTTAATAGTATGAAGCAAGCTACTGTGGAGTATGCCGGTGTGTTTACAAACAGCCACAGCACGCGGCACGGCGTGTGAGCTACACCTGCGAACTCCGACGGCGTGAGGCACACGTCGTTGTTCCTGTCACTGCCTAATACACACTCATTCTGGAGCATATTTATGCGGCTCTGTTGGCGGTAAAAGCTATCTATTTGTGTCACATAGAACCTGAGCAACTATTTCTATATGTTCGTTTGCTTTTTCTGCCTTTCTCAACAAAATCTTTACTGCTCTGTATATTTTCCAATTCTGGTGTAAATATTATTTATTTCTGCAAACAGCTACTAACCGAATACGAACAAGTAGAAGTGAGAGAATACGTATTCTACAGCCGTGAAAAGCCGTGAAAATTCCTCTTGTATTTGGTTAAATTTAATTCACTTCAAGGAGCACAAGACTGCGGTTATAGTCTTAAATCACTTTGGTGGAATTCTTTGCAAAAGGAATTTCTATTACAGCTTCTAAGAGTGGTAATGAGTTATGTGCTGACTACTTTTTCTTTACCTAGACTTCGCCTTCTTTTTCTCTTTATTTTCCACTTTAATGCGGAAAACCAATTATTGAAAAACACTCTCAGAAAATTTTCTTAGAACAAGAGGTGGAAAAAGTAAAATAAAAGCTGCATAAGAGTAATTAAAGGAAAGCTCCGCATAATAGCAGAGCTTTTTCTCAGTGCTTTTCTCATGTATTGATCCGTGGAGGTAGTGAAATATAGGACGTATTTGGATATAGCTGGACTCATCAATTATGCTTTTCTTAGATATGCTTAAAAGAACTAAACAAATGATGGTATAAGTGTATAATAGAATGCATATATGTACGCACGATATGTATCTGACGTAATACACGTATGTGTGCACATAAGTATGCATCACTCTGAAAGTTCATGCTTGTATGATATATTTTATTTTTAAAACAAAGGATTTACTTCTGAAACAGTACTTGGAAAAGTGATAGTAGTGGTGGGGCGGTGGCAATGGCGGCGACGGTGGTGGTGGCAATGGCGGCGACGGCGGTGGTGGCGGTGGCGGTGGCGGTGGCGGTGGCGGTGGCGCAGGCGGTGGCGGTGGCTGTGGCGGTGGCGGTAGCGGTGGCGGTGGCGGCTATCGGAGGGCATTGGTTACATCGACCAGACTAAACGTATTGTATCCATATCTCAAGTGGGGCGTCTTCGGGACGGAAGATGAGGTGAGAGGAGAGAGGGTGGCCGAGCCCAAGGAGTCACTACAGTGCAAAGGGAGAGGTCCCGACACTTAAGTAGATAGAAACTCTCCGGTGGTAGATTTAGGACAGTCATGAGACCGAAGGCCGCCACCCAGGCAGTCTGACATAACCGGCATCCCCCTGCAGCGTTTCTGAATCTGCTCACTAGGCCGGCTCAGAGGGGAAAGTGTTTTCCTCAAAGAAAGTCATCCCACCAAGCACCGCCGAGTCTCCTGCCGACAATTCTATCCTGAAAGAGACCACCAGATGAGAGGTGACATGAAATGATAGTGTAAGTGAAATGGGGGCACAGTAAATTTGGTGGATGTAATTAACGTACCCAGCATTTACCTAGCGACCCGGAGAAACTCTCGAAGAAACTCATGGGCCACAGGTATGGAACCCGGGTCACCCGAATTTGGGTCACAGACGAAACCGCCTTAGCCATCCTACTCGGTCGTAAAAATGGTAAAAAACACTACATTTTATATTGCACATATACTCAAGTAGTGTATGGAAGACGACACCTAATTTTAAAAAATTACGTTACATATGGTTTGATTTACTGCACATTAATGTGTATTACGTATTCATGTTAATGCACTAGAGAATGTGCTATTAGTGCTTTAGTTTTTAAATTTACCTTTGATAAAATAAATTGTAATTCTTATCTAAACTACTTTTGAAAATATTAGGTACTTGAAAGCAAATGTTTTAAAACAAATGTTCAAGGTGTAAGGAATAAAACTAAAAATCACTGTTCCTCCTGATGGCATTAGTCATACACACCTAATTACATTGTTACATTGTTGAAAAACATGGATTTATACAATCTGTGTATTAGGGTGTGATAATGTAACTATAAATTAACAAACTTTAGCTTAATTAGAATGCCATGCATTATAATATAGAATGCCATGGAGTATTATAAAGTTGCTCTTTTTCTTATTTTTGTTCATTTATTTGTTGCCAAAACGAAAATACAGTAGTTGATGTCTCTTAAGGAGAGCCAAAACGGCATTCTGGGGTGAAATTTCACAAGATAATCTTCCCTGATGTTTGTAGAACCGAACAACGATATTTATTTTCCTGTCCCATAGTTTTAAAAGTTGTAAATAGACTCACTTTAAAAAGGTGCAGTGTGCCACGCCCACTATTAGCCATTTTTAAATGTGTTCTCTCCTTGGTGGAAAGCTTATTGAAGGAATATTCCAGAGCACAACCTTATTAGGAAAGGAAGTCCTTGATTTTTCTGTTAATATTAATCTGTACATCTGATGTTAGTTCTTCCATGCTTTATTTACATATGTTTTGAATTACTAGTGCGGTTTTCAAGATGGGAAGAAGCAATAACTTTTTTGTGAGAAATAGGCATGGGAACCAGTATAAACAGTTTCAGTAATGCTGATTACATAATTAGAGTTACAACCCTAAAATGGAAAAAGTGTGGTAACACATGACAATATATTGACTTCGTCAAAGCGAACCTCAATCATTGGCGATTAACGTGAAGAGAAAATTGATTCAAGGAAAAATTTGGGTCTTCATTGTGTAATGGCAGTGATAACAATTTAATTAAAGTAAATGATATTAGATCAACGTGCTTTCAGTTATTATAGAAACCTTGTACAGTGTAAATTTTGTGAACATGAAAAAAGTTTCATATCAGAGGACACCAAGAAAAGAAATTGATTATTAGCTACATTATCACTCAGTTCAAAAGTGTAATAAAGAAAATACATTTGAAAAATCCAGAACTGTTGAAAGTGGTGCAGAAGTAAATGTAATGTTTGCTTATGGCTTGAGAAGCATTGCCAAGGGAATTGAGGCAATTCAGACATTGAGTGCTGTTCTCAATTTACCAGCCCCCTTTGCCAAATTTAACAAAATAATTAATATTAGTGTCGCGGTAACAGGCATAAAAGTTTCGGCGCAAATAGATAATAGACGGCGGATAATGTTTCACGAGCTTGCATAAGCAGTTAAAAATAGCGCGGCTAGTATACACAAAGAGGCCGACAAATGAAGATAGCTAAGATAAAGGACTTGTCGGCACAGATAGAATTTCACGTTTGGAAGGTTCGAAAGATATCTCAATTGACAGAGAATATTTGTTTTTCTTATTTGCTCGAGAAGTCTATATACGCGATTGTGACACGCCAGCAGGACAGTTTGTAAAACAGTGAGTTGAGTGGTGTGTAACAAGAGTGTTGTTGTAACGAGAGCTGATGTTGTAAATTGGATGTTGTTTGTTATTGGTAGACTGTGTTGTATAGGTGATGTAATGTTGTTATGTGAGAATTGAACAGTGTATTCCGACGGAAATAAAGAACAATTAGAATTTCTGCAAATTGGATTTTTAATTCTACGAACCCACAAAGTCACAATACCATAGAGCAAGTGGACCTTAGTGTGTAGGAAGAAGAGAAGGAATGAAAAACGAAAGAGGGAAAATGCTGATGATGAAACTGATGCAGAATATGGATCTAGGGGAATTCTGAGGTGTAAGCTCCAACTTAAATGCTGTTTTTCCCTGTTTTATATTTTTTTAAACTTTGGGTGCGCTCTCTAGAACACTATTGAAGCTACAAGTTTGCATATTTCTGGCATTAAAGCAATACTTAAACATTTTTAAAGGTACTTGTAGAAAAATATGTGGAAATTTTAATTTAAAATTTTCTTGAATATTTTTAGAACTAAATTCAAGACATTTATTTAAAAGATCACATTCCTTTATTAAAAATCCAAAATAAGATGTATTATCTTTAATGAATTGCGATAGCATTGTAAAATAACAAGTAAAAGTTTCAAATTGATACGTTCAGTGGTACTTGAGCTAAGCGCACCAGAAAACTCTCATTTTAACATTGGTGAGATTAGGCTGTTCCGGCTACCCTTACATAATTTAGCAACTAAGAAAAGAGAAGCAAAAAGAATCTACTCAGATTTGCTTGAAAGGATTAAATATGTACATGAACTTTATTCCAAGTATCTAAATAACCTTTATGTAAGAACGTTTTCGATCATTTCTTCTGTTAAAGGCTATTATGAAAATTTTGTCCTGTGTCATATGAAAAACTATTCGGCCACTATTTAATAATGTATTATTAAAATGATTATGTTTTCTATGTTTTATTAACGATATCCCATTAGCAAACGCATGTGCATGACAGGATCTTCATAGTCACCAGGTTCGGCACGAAGTCATTGTTCATCAATGCTGAAGACCTCTGTTCAATCTTAAAACTGTTGAGCCTTTTGTTATTAGACAACTGTAGATGAAAGACAAGCTACAGAGTTGTTGCATATTATCTATAGAGAAGCCTAGTTTTGGGTGATTTCCTGATAATTTCTAATGAAAAGTTGCGAATGTTAATTAATTTCTTACAGATTTGGTACAAATAGAATATGTTACTAATGTTTTAAACGCCCACTAAATATCAAGAACTTTGGTATAATCTATATAAAATGGAACTTTAAAAGAAAGGTTTAACACGTTTAAGTGCTTTTTAAAGGTGATACACATTCCTTAACGAAATAGATTCTGAATATAGAAATTCATATCAGAAAATAGACCTAAGTGTGTATTTTACTCTGCTTAAGCTATTTAATGGCACAACTGTGCTGGCACCTACTCAGTTTACTTCAAAATCGTTGTGTATTACTCACTAATTATTGCGCTCCTAAAACTGCATTACCAAGTGCCAGTTTGAATATTAGTGGCGTATCGGCTACAACTTACTTACTAAATGGGATGGATGTAGACGTTCTAGAAGCCCCGAGTTTTAGTGATCATTATGCAGCTGGTAATTGCAAATGGAATGGATGATGTTGTGATGATTTCTCACCTTTGTGAAGTCTAATCCTGCAGATTCGTCGGCAGCATCACTGAAGAAATATCTTACCTCGGGCGTGGTCTCGGATGTAGAGGAAAAATTATTACTGTTAGAATGAATGCGTACATCTTTTCACAGTTGCATATTTAATTCCTCCGAAAATTTACCAAATTTTGATACAAATTTAATTGATGAAGTGCTGTCCTTTGACAAACATCAATTGATGTATAGATAACTATTTTTATTGCACTCACGGAAATTAATGCGTCCTAAATGCACACGCATAATATGGTTTCTGCACCCGCTCAGAGACAATAAAATGCACGTCTTATTATTACGCAGTTGGTGCGGAAGGGGGATAAATTTTAGTTAGTCTCCTCTCCCTTCTTTCTACGTTGCTATAGCAGCCGAATAACTTATATTTTACTGGTCCAAGTCACGTAATCACATTCTTACAGTTACAATAACGACAATATTGTATAATATTTCACTCACATTGCATCATCTCATCACCAACCTAATTTTACACTTTCACTGACGTGGAAATTAATCTTCTCACAACAACGTCATTTTTAATTTAGAAACTTGAAATAACTGCCACATAATAAAAATGAGACTATTTTTATGAAATACTGACAGTAATATGTGTTTGTAGAACTTCAAAATTCACATTATCTGTTCTGATACAGAAAATACATCTTACCTTCTTTCTTTGCTAACTAAATTTAGAAATGAACATAAGTATTACCGAATTTAGGATGCCATAATATTTATTTATGTGCAGCACAGATGTTAAAAATAGAATTCATTGATTTATGCTGATACAGGTTTCCGTTACTTTCTCCTTAAAAGCTCGTCCTTTACAGTTAATCTGAGAAAATGATACTTTGCCAAAGAAATTGATGGATCGCTAAGTATTCTGACAGCCCTATATCTTTATCATATTACATTAACCCAGAAGTGAAGGTTCTGTTTGTTAAGTAGATTTGTTCACAACAAATGGAAAACCACAAATTCATTCAGTCATGTAATAAATGGAATAAATATAGCTAAGGTTCAATCTTTAAACTACTTAAGGAGAAATTATTACTGTCTTCTACACAAATGGCAAAATGACATGGGAAAGTCCTTATAAATCACATTATTGATTTGAATGATTGTATTTCAATTGGTAATATAGGAGTATGGGAAAAATTTCAAGGATTAGTGTATATAGAATGTATACAAAGTTGACAAATTAGGAATTTTTACAAATTTCTAATAAAATTTCAGAATATCAACTGGAAAAATAAATTTTTATGCTCAAGTTCGTCTCTGGAAGCAAGCCAGGTGAACAGACGATTAGAAATAGACTTTTCGGGAGTGTGCATCTCTGCCATCATCAGGATATTTATTAAATGTTATAACCAAAAATGAATCACTAGATATAACACAAATCAGGATATATAATATATAATACATATATAATATATCAGAATACATAATATTCTGATGGGAGAGATGCACACTCCCAAAACGTCAATTTCTAATCGTCTTTTCACCTGGCTTGCTTCCAGAGATGAACTTGAGCATATTCGTCGCCAGGAAAGCTTCAGATCCTATTTTATCAATTGTTATATTGATCACTTAAGTTGGTTTTACATTGATATAATATAAAAGTATCGCCAATTTTTCGATGTAGTAGCCTATGCGTCTGTCTTTATTTATGGGTTATTTCCATAAATTTCAAACTATACATTTTTGATAATGTTTAATCATTGCGCTATTATAATATACGCAGTTATGTTTTTGAGATGAAATATTTAGAAATAAACTGCAGTTTCATATTGCTTGTTAAAGTTTTAATTGTTTATACACACTTTCCAATTATGTTAAAATAATATAAACCGTGCTGAATACAGAATGCCATGGAGTATAAAAAGGTTGCCCTTATTTCTTCGCTTATTACCAAACAGAAAATACAGTAGTGGATGTTACTCAACAGAAAATTGGCTTAAGAATAATAAAAACCATATGACTATTTCATAGGCTGTATAAATCGGCATAATTTAGCAACTAAGAAAAGATAAGCGAAAAAACTACTCGAATTAACTTGTAAGAACCGTTGTGCTTTATAACCTGAAGAAACCAATAAATGCAGTGTAAGTAAGGCAAAAAAGGAATAAAGTGGAGTACGTTTGATAAAGATGAGCTGTGAGAGATAAAGAAGAGCATTCGCTCGTTCTAGGATGACGGAAAAGTGTAGACCATTATAAGAAGTGGTTCCAGCGTTAATACCATCCATGGATCTTAATCATGTCGGAAGCTTCAATTACTCTTCCTCTTGATGCTTCAGTGAGGTCGTGGCGCCCGAGAATAAGGAGAAAAAATAACAATCTTTCTTCATCTACTTTCCCAAAACGTAGAATCATATTTCCATTCTCTCTAGAACAATTTTATTCTCATTAGGTCCCCATTGAGAAAATATATCACTGTGTCCTGCGTTCCAATACATAGAGTGGAGTAAACAGAAGATTAAGTAATTTTTCTTCATTGGATTGAGGAGGAGGTGGAGGAGGAGGAGGAGGAGGAGGAGGAGGAGGAGGAGAAACAAGTGAAAAAAACATATCCGTGCTGTTAAATAAGCTCGTATTTGTGTACAGCACATCTTCATGAGAGTATTACAATTACTTGGACATATTTTATAGTAAACGTGGACAAGATTTGTTTGAAGATTATAATTAAAAAAATGTATTCCAAAAGTTTGAATTGTTACACATATTTAAGTTACCTTGTGTTTTATCTCTTTCAGAATCATATTATGTTTTTATTTATTTAATTTTAATGAAGGTAAGTGTATACAGAAATTGTTTCTTTCCATATCTGAGTATTTTTACGAAGCATAGAAAACTGAAGCTATTGTCAAATCTTTACTACAATTGTGTTTCTATCATGCAGTGCTTGAATATTTCATCTTCTTACATGCCCTAATGAGAAACAACTAAAAAATTCAACTGTTTTCAGCATATATCTTAGAAATAATTCAATTTTAAATAAATTGTTGGCTATAAGACTATTGTCATTCTTTCGATGTAGTAGGCTATGTCTTTGTATCTTGGATCTGTAAATTAGTTCAAATTGGGACCAGTTCCTGGGATTATATCTGACATTTTAAATATATATGCATAATTATAAAAGTTATATTTGGCTCTTAAAATGTAGATGATTTTATTTCTGATAAAATAAAACACATGGAAAATATTTCTATTGTATGACAATTTGGTGTAGGGTATTTTACATAATTTGGAATCTAGAGTTAATTCGAGTATAACATTTCTTCAGTATCAACATTGTCCTACAAAGAAAACATAGATGTTGCAGTCTGTATACAGCTCTACCCACAGCTACACTACTGATGCATGCATCTTAACAAATTACAAGAGGATAACAAACAAATTTTACATCAGTTTTCAAGAGGCGCAAGGCACTTTTGGCCCAATTATTTCAAATAAGCATAAGAGAACCTGTCTATAAAGTATTCCTATAGAGATAAGAAAAAGTGACAAAATAACTAAACAACACATGAAAGGTTTTCTAACTTCAGTCCTTGGTGAAAATATAACAAATGAAAAGAGCCTATTACACTGTTCAAAATAAACAAATAAAATTAAATAAAATATGCAATTCCGGCTTCTTAAATCTGTACCAGGCCTTATTATGCAAACTTATTTTTTAACTTTATTCATTTTTAAATCAAATTAAACTAAAAAATTTACAAATGTTGCAGATATAATCTACTTGCTACCTTAACGAACTAATTAATCCTACAGGTTGCTGGATTCCAGTAACCTTAAAAATCTACTCATCTATCTAAAAAGTCTTTCTTTTACTTTCTACTCCAAAAATATAGCTCAAATCTACATTTCTACTACAGCTTTAGTTACTATAACACACTATGAAAGACTGTTTCCTACACTTTTAAATGTTCTCTTCTGCAACTGGTATCCAAAGCTTCCTCATGGTCAGGCTATGCATATCATAGCCTTCCAGATTCAGATTTTCCATACAAAGATGTTAAGCCTAAAATATTGCCACCAAAAAGAACAAAATATTGCCAGCACCTTATTCTTTACTTCTTTCGCAAGTATAAGCCCCGTGTAAGAAGAAATGCTGATTTTGCAAGACTACGATGTGCCAAACCTCAAGTGAAGGTACATGACTCTTACAGCATCTATCTACTGTAAAAAAATATCAGAAGATAGGATACCAAGGAATGCATTGATACATAAATGCAGAGTAAGCTGGGTAGGAAAACTAAGAAAACGTTGAGCTGAACAAGATGTGTGATTGGAACAGGTAAAGACCTAAACTGTGAAAATAGATGATGATGATGATGATGATGATAACCGCTCTCAGAATTCGCCTTGCCAACCTGGAAAATCCAAGACAACCCCTATTTTGAGAGTCAAACCCATGGTTTTCTGAATAGATCTTCGAACAGCCATCTCGTACTATTAGAAATGACGTTTATCACGTGCTCGCAGTCCTGACTAACATCTGGAGTAGGTACATTCTGTAACCAGGCCGATATTAAAGATGATATGTGGTTAAACAGGCCGAACGCCAGCCCTACCCTTCGCCAATCGCTTATGCGTGCTTTTGGAGACTGATCTCTTTGACTTCTGAATCAATTATTTCGCCATCAGACGACTTTACACTGTTCAAGGATTCCCAGCGCAAGCAAAATTCCATGTCGATATAAAGGTTTAGCTCACTCTGTGTTATGAAGGATTGTAATATGTCTGCCTCACATTTGTGTGTTTGCCTCTCAGGGCGAGTTGCTTGTATAGGATACTTACTTCGCTTATCACATATATAGTAGTCAAGCGGCTGTATTACCTTCCACCACAACATTTACACCGAGAATTCACTGAAAATACACGTTTTGAGTTCCACTTAGCACAAAGTGTATTTTGCACAGACAGATTGTGTGTAAGTGTATGTTAGTTTCTCTCTCAAGCTGTTCATTTGTGTTTGTGAAGAGCAAAACTCACAGATGAAAATAGAAAATTAAAACTAGTTCAGTAAGTTCAGCATCTTCCAAAATCACTATACGAAGATTCAAAAAGTTTCCTTTATCCTAAATTATCTTTTACATTGAAACATCTTATAAAATGTTATTTTAATATGGCTTCAAAGATTTTGTCAAAAACTATGTTAAAAATATTTTCATGAGGAATGACATCTGAAGTTATTTTCATTCTGAATTATTTTAGTAAAATTGGCAAACCATAAGAGATAGACAAAATATTACCATTACACAGAATTTAGATTTCGTTTCAGCACATAACTTCCGTCAGATTTATTTCCCTATTTTGTGAAGAAGGTCACTTTCCTTATGTGTTGAATTTTATATTTTTTCAGAGAGGAAGTTTTTATTTTCTTCCTTTTCCTCGCGATAAAAATAGAACTGATTGTCAGAGTCATCATATACCGACGAGCTCTTAAATTATTTTACCATCGGTTAACCCTTCTTTATTTTTCTATTTCTATTGTACCTATAACTAGGGTAAACGTAATTAAAAAAGATAAGTAATTAAACGTAAGATAAAAAAAACGTTTATCTTGATTTCCCTTTTTAAAGAATAATATGTAGAAGAGTTAGTAAGAAATAACATATGGAGGTTTATATTCGTGTTTTTCCGTTCTCTTGTCAGTTAGCTCTAAGCCCTGGAGTCCATTCAAGTATCATCTCGACTATTTTGTTCATTCACTGTCCTATCTCATCCACTGGGCTAGATCTTATAA
This sequence comes from Mantis religiosa, assembly GCA_030765055.1. NCBI lineage: Eukaryota > Metazoa > Arthropoda > Insecta > Mantodea > Mantidae > Mantis > Mantis religiosa. The sequence goes on along the minus strand of CM060952.1, from coordinate 50,376,095 downwards.
TTATTATAATTGATTATAATTAACTCAATATTATTTCACGATGGCAAAATGGTCTGCTGGACGACCGACGAACACCCCGTCCCATAGATAAAGGTTTTCCTCAGATACCACCATAAATTCTGTGGCGACTCTATTGTGCCTTTCCAAGAATTTTTATACGACTTAACATTTACTTAAGTAATTTTCATCGTAGTCTGCCTTAAAAATATCAGTAAAATCAGAATGATGAACACCGTGAAGTGTCTTCAAATTCCATTACAAATCAAAAAGCCATTCGTTCGCTGTAAGCTGTAGGCTATTTATTTCATATTGTGGTATATTAATTCAGTACGAACATTATTTGTTTAAATTTTCTTCATTTGAATAATGAGTTTATCTTTAAAGTCGTATTGACTGCTTTACATTTTGGGCAATTGTTTTTTAACAATGATGTTCATTTCAAAATTAGGGCAGATAACTTATATACCAATAGTCCAGTATTATCCTTACAGGAATCGAATCCGGGACTTCTGGATCTCGGGGTTACATATAATCAGCAGACTCCAAACTCCAGAGCTAGTCTTTTTGTTTCCTTGATTTCTGAATTCCCTTTAACACTCCTTTATGGCAAACAACATTTTTGAAAAATAATAGCTCAGAGAAATAATGCATTAAACCATGGAAATAAGAAAATCTATCTCTCGGAGAATTTATAGTCGTTATTTTTTTCTTATTGGAAATTGTGGAAATTAATACAAATTAACTTTGGCAGATAATGATTATCGGCGCTTGTGGGTCGTGGTGTAATGGAAAATCTTCTTCCAGACGTTACGTTCGAGGCTGCGTCGAACATCTCAGTGGCGTCGCCGTAACACTATTGTATTCTCGGCTGTGACTGATACCGAGTCCGTCGATTTAAAGGGCGTTTTATATATCTTCTGAGTGGGTGGAGCCATGTTCTGGCGGGTGTACTTCTCATTATCTACCGAATGACTCCGGCCCTGAAAGCCTAAGTACTTCAATAGAAATTAACTTTGTTTATTAAAATACTAGTTTTAATTCTTATTTTAAATTATTTTTGACATTTCGTATAGTGTTGCCATTAGGCTGCCATTGTAACTATCATCTTTAGAGCAAGCGAAATCAAGGCCTAGTTGGTGATTTAGCCCACATGGAGAAAGTCCCCGATTGGCTATATCTACTTATGAATCCTTTCTCCTGGTTATAACGAACTCTATTCATGCCAATGATGTATGTGACAGTAGGAGAGTTAGCAAGACGCGGTAAGCTTGCGATGTTATTAGCTTCCTTGTCGCCTCACTACAAAATCGACATACCTACATTGCGGGTGTCCGCTTAATGTTCGGTAACTTCTCTGACGTAGGTGTTCTCTAGAGCTGTATACTGTTAGGTAATATTAAGTTGGCCGATAACTTCCTGGCTTCATGAATTTCTCGGTTTTATCAATAGGGCCCGTAAGTCCAACCAAAGTCTATGTCTAAGTCTAAGTCTACAATATAACCGTTTAATCACTATTATTCAATTGAAAATACGTAACAATGTACAAAATAATTACTGTAAAGTGTTATTCTTTCTAAGAATAATAAATATATTCAAATTTTATCACAGTTGTCATCTTGCCTATTTAAAACGGGAGAAATAATGTTCATAATAATAAAATAAATATATAAAATAAAACTAAATTGTTATAACACAACAAAAGGTCGTTCTAGTGATCCAAAGAAAACGAAATTACCTCAAAAAGTGAATTGATTAAAAATGATTAACTCTTAACGTAGTTAGCATTCCCCAGTGTCCCCTACTTCCGGAAATGTTTTTCCCCATTTTCAGATTGTGTCTGATTCCTTCTTTCTCCTTAATATGTTCAACTGGCCTGTGGTGTCTAATTTTGGAATCTCAAGAAACTTTTGCCCTTGGTTCTTGGTATGGGAGCTTGGTAGCTTGATAGAACACCTTTTAAATATTAAATTAAAACAGATAGGTAAATAAAGCGTGGACATGAATTTAGAAAGGGAAATCATGATATACGGGGCTATTAATTTTGAAATGCTGCCACCTGATCCGCTACTGCAGTGCTTACGAGAAGGTCAAAGAAGTCCTAATATCTGTCGTTAGTGTTTAGAACTGTCAGGCAGAGAAACGACAGAACAAGTAGCTTGACATTTTGAAACATCAGGAGGCAGCTAGACATCTGCCGACGTGTATATCAAGGAGAAAGAAAAGAAGGCAGAATCAATTGTCACAGCTAAAGTTGTGAAAAATCTTCTCGAAAGTAGAACCATGAAGAACATCAACTTTCAATAATGTATTAGTAAACTGTCTCAACTATAAAAAACCAACAAATCCAACTAACGATTTTTCTTCATTCCTGATTCAAAGTGATTTTAAACTATCAATGAATTTTAAAATTTGCTCTCCTTTAAAACAGTCAAGGAAAAACAACAAACATCACTCTTTAAAATAAGCATGGTATGTCGCAATCTAGGAAAAAAATAATCTGATTGGAATTCCTCAGCCATGTACCCGCGAGCTAAAAAATACGTTATTAATAAATTCTCCAATATTCCAATAAGCCCTGAACCCATTCAATGGAATTCAATGGTCGTGTTATATCAAATACCATTGTTTTAACCAAATGTTACAAAATTAAAAAGTTGTCCTCAGGGAAGTTTTACGTGCTTATTTGTAATACAAAAGGTAAGTTCGTAACTTAGGTATTCTAGCGAAGCGGGCGAATCTCAAGGACTTATATTTACAATATAAACCATAGAATATAGTATATTTGCATTTTGTTCACGATGTTATATCACAAGTTATCAGCTGATCCTGAAATATTGAGGCAGATTTCGGTGCTAGTTTTGAGTTTATATACCTTTGTTAGTTCTAATTCATTTTTGCTAAAATTTCACATTTAATTAACTTATAAATAACAGACGCCTAGAAACGTATACAAAGAACGGTTTGAGGGAATAATGAATCTCGTGTAAACCTCTGTGCAAATCTTATATATCAGGTTTTACAACGTTTTACTGCCATTATAATGTAACGTCAAGGAGGAGAATGTAATATTATTTCAAAGTCATCAAGTACAGAAATCAGGCATATAACTCTTGCAGTGAAAGAATAGCTTAAGATGTAACCTCGCTGATGGTAGCTGACATATATGCATCAAAATAATTAATTATAAAATTTCAACAATAGGGTAATGAACTTCAAAAGAGTTTCATTTATTATTACAAAGAGCTGAAAGGCAGAGAATGAACAAGTCATTCAGATATACCTATGCTTAGAAGATAATTCCAAAGATATATCTCTAATAAGTTTCTTACAATATTTTACTATTGTTTTGTATGGCCAGTTCAGCAATTATAATGAACTGGAACATAGCAGCTATGATGCCAGTTCCTAAAGTCAATGATAACAGAACAGCTAATCAGTCTTTATAAAGCCGTCATTAAATAACTCGAGAACCCATGTTCCATGAAGAGGAACGAACTGAATTTATAGCATCAGTGTAATAAATTAGCAAAAAGCGTTTTGAGGTGTAGAAAGAATGATATATGAAAATAAATATTGCCGAAAACGAGGTTAAAATAAAAGAAGGAAAAGTTAAAAGAAACGCTCTAAAATAAATAGGTAATTGACACACAATTGATACATGAATAACTTCATCGAACACATTACACTAAGTAAAAAGTCTCGTAAGTTCCATAAGAAGCAAACTTAGGTTTAAGCTCGTATTGAATGCTGTCAGTACTGGAAAGAACTTTACCCCAGCATAATCGAATGAAGTGTTAGGACGTTCGATTTTTAGAGAAATACAATGTAACACACATTACAAATTTATAGAGAACCTCCGTGTCCCCTTTCATTACTCTCATTCCTCGCTACCATGATGAAAGATGGTGAATATAACACAAAGTATGTAAAAATTACGTTGAATGATGGTAGAACTATGGTGACATATAACTATATATCTATATTTATTTCCTTTACCGTCCAGTTTAGTTGTCTCACATCAAAGAAAAAAGTAATTTATTCTGGTCAATTAAGGCCTAAACTATAGTGGTTGAAATGGCAAGTACTACCCTGAAAAGGATAACTCAAAATAACCCCAGTGAATGAGCATAGTATTCCTAAGGCAGTTATAAATAATCACCAGGTATTTAATTTGCCACATAGTGAATACCCAAATCAAAACAAAAAAAAAAGAAAGAAAATTTTAATACTCAACCCAAGTGACAAAGACCTGCACAACGCACTAACAAAACAATGGAAGGCATAAACAAGCGCTAGATGAACTAAATAGAGCTATATAACTCGAAATATAGCCAACAGCTATAAGCGCAGTATGACATATGTATCACAGTATACGTTAAAATGTGATTTTTCTGTTCCTAAATAATGAGAAACAACCAAGAAGTTATTAGCAACTATAACCTGTAGAAGCGATATTCGAATATTTATAAAAGCATAGCATAACAAATATAGAATTCATAGTAAAGATATTTATCAGATAATGTCATCACATTTTAAGTATAACGGTAGAAACTGTTTATAAAATCTCGGAAAGTACAAAACATTAGTAGAAAATACGTGTTTTAATAAGCCATACTTTTTTCCTAAAATAAGTTTTTGGCTATGCTTTATAGTTTCCTCAACAAAGTTCAAATTGAATGAGTAACACTTCACAGCTCATTTATAGAAAATTAAATATAACTGTTGTATTAAAAATGCATATATGTGGAAGATATATTATTTTAACCTGGTATTAGAGGCAATTTTTAGGAGAATATTACGAAAAATTATCCATTCAAAGGATAACAGTGGGAGATTGTACCTTAGAACATGCTGAATTTAAATAACAAGTATGGTATCTACTTCACATTTCATTTTTTATTTATGCATGTTGGAAGTATGAGCTCGCTCATACCAGGTGACCCAAGTTCCTCATCTTTAACGTAAGCGTCTATAGTTCATAGCTCTAGCCCTTTTTATAGAAACACTATCTAAAGTTTGCTCAATTTCTTCTCGTGCAGCAAGTCAGGCGAAAAGACGATTAGACATCGACGTTTCACGAGTGTTCATCTCTCCCATCATCAGGATATTTATTAAATATTATAAGTATAAATCTGTTCTTAAAAACTCTATGTAGCAAGGCCTATTACTCAGTACAGGAATTTATGGATGTTAAAGTGTCCTACAATAAAGAGAATATAATGTTTCATTGCATTGGTTTAATATATTATGTCTATAAACAAATGGTTGTCATATTTCTTGGATGATTAATTTATAATACTATAATAGTTCTTATGTTTTTCTCTTTCAGTCATATGTTACATATGCTATAAATTTGGTAGTGATGAAAAAGGCATGTATGGTGGGAATAGTTAAAATGATTGATGTTAATTTGGTGAGGGCTGTTTTCCCTATGAAGTGTTCAATGTCCTATAGCACTGCTTAGTGATAATACCAAACGAACAAAGCAAACAAATCTTACTAGAAACTGCGTATGAAACCCAACTTTCTTCATTAATCTCAGGCTATAATTTTGTGAATGTCTCTTGTGTCTCTTAAAGAGGCATTTGACAATTTGGCAGCAGAGTGCAGAATGGAATAAACTTACTGCTCGATGAGTTGAACGACTAACTTTTCTCTCACGCCTCAGCCATAGAAGTAATAAATGTCTGAATTAAAAGAAGGAAACGCATCAGAAAGTCATTGCTATATATTTGTCATTTCAGTAGTTAATTGGCTGATATTGCAGGTTCATTTACACCAGACAAGTACCCACACATTGTTATGTTGTATATTTACCGGAATCTAAGAGTATAATTTTGGATTGAATGTATTACTTTTCATACTCAAAATATGTAGTACAGAATGTAAAAATAGCTATTAGGAACTGCGTCTCTCGCTCCGAGAGAAATAACTCGGTCACGCCATTGCCATGCGTTGCTTTCTGCAGCTATTTTAACGCACGAAGGGATATCTCTTTTTATGTGAAATACGGGAAGTTTGAGTTGGCAGGCTGGTATAGTGGTGTAAACCCCGCTTCGAATTGTTGGGTGAAATATAATACGTCTATCTGCAAACTGCACAAGATTTAGAGTAAATGCCAATCTCAGTTCAGCTGATTGCAAGAATTCAAGAAGATATATATTAAATATATTTAAAACTAACTTCCAAAATTAAATCATCTCTTACGTGGAATATTTTTAAAAGGATCATGCATGACAAATAAAATTAATATCTTAAATTTTCCTAGCGTACTTTATGAAGTCCTTTTCATTCTGGATTAATTCTGTGCCATTTTTCTCAAAGCAAATTGTAGGTCTCAACAAACAAACACACGATTTGTGGCTAATAAAACTGAGTCGCTAACCACTTCCTAGACATATGTTTTTCAAGTTACAAATAAATCATACATGTTTAAAAATTTGAGTAGTAATTGATTTTTCTCCCTCCTGGTGACATAAAGACAAGATCGCAATGTGTGCGAGTTATTGAACATTTTGGAAATTTTATTGCTCAAGGCGTATTTAGACTCATATGTACTCGGCCTTATTTATTTTATCAGCGCATACCTGGAAACACTCCTGTTCGCACTTTCAATTTGAATTCATCCCATATATAAGTAACTCTGTGACTAAAGCTTTGCAGAGATACCATTTACTAAATTTGTAGTTACTGCTTAAAACATATACTCTACACTAACAAATTATTCAGTAGTAGTACTTTTAAAATGTGTCCTCACACAAAATGGTGGTATCCTAGAAAACCAATGTAATTTGATTCGTCAGTTATGCATTCCTTTTGATCGGAAGGTATCACAGCCAAAGTATTCTTACTCCTAAATCATTGCGTTGACATGCAATAGTAGTGACTTTATTAAATAACAATACAACAATATTAAAACGAATGGAGTGCTCTTTATCAAGGTGTAACGGAGGGTTGGTTCCCAGTTATTGATTACATGGGATGTTGGTTATCAATTACTCAGCCCCTCTTAGTGAAGAAAGTATCAGGGTAGAGGGAGGAGGGCTATAGAAAGTTTTGGTACCCAATTCATCATTCCGCAGAGGGCCTGCCTGTTCTCTCCCCTAGGTGGTGTAAACCGCATTCAACTGGAAGTTGAATGATTATCGAAACTCGAATGGAGGGTATGAAGGGAATTCCAAACTTGATGCACGACTCTAAATAAACAAGTGATGTCAAACTGCCAAAAGACATTTGCATGTCAGGTTTGTTACGCACCGATTTTGGAAACGAACGTACGTGCGTACATTTCAGCTGAACTTTTCTGTTTGTCTGTTTGTTGATCCGTGTACCCCGTAGGCTCGACAACGGTGTGAATCGCTGTGCAAAATCACGTCCACAATTCCTGGGGCACTTTGCTTGGAGATGGACAAATCACTGATTAACAATTCCACTGTATACATAAATTCCCGGATGTTGATTCTAAACTGACTAGGCCGTAGGTTCTAACTTTTGTGTTCTATACACGATATAATGGACTTGAAATAACACGGCTTGCTAAACAATACAGTTTATCTATTAACATATCTCTCTGTCCGCCTCTGCAATTACATTTCCAAAGATCAAAGGAACAAGTTGTTAAGTGCATTAACGAGGACGAGGAAGTGTTTGGAAAATACTAGACAAAATTCAGAAATTTCTACTTCCGATATTCTCTTATGTACACCAGATATGTAAGTTTTGCGTACTGTTTTTTGTGGACATCAATGAAAATAGGAAATATTTCTTATGCGAAAACAAAATTAGAGGTAGAGGTAAATATTCAATAACAATAGTAAACTTTTTGCATACTAAGACCTATACAGATCTATTGTGGGTTAACACTCAGAGGAAGGTAGGAAGTGAAGGAAACATAGGTACAAGCCGACTGTATACAGTCCAAAGGGATGCGCAGATATCCATAAAAATAATACTGATTACTACCAACTGTTGAAAATAATAGTTCCCAGTAAGAAACTCAACTATGTTAATATTGGTTTTAGAAGTAATGAAGTAGGGATATGTGAATTTTGTGGAGATGAAGAGAGCACTGTTCATTACCGGTTGAATGTAAGGAGTAAAATTGCAGAAGAAAAATATGGAATAAGAAATGGGACAGTGTGAGTAAAGAGGTAGTGGCGTTGCGCATGTTAACAGGGATGGGTGAAAAGAAAAGTAGATGCATAGGAGAATTCTTATATAGGTTAAGAAATTTTGCGCTGACTGGGGACTAAGAATAAACAGCAAAAAATAAAAAAATAATGGTATTTAAAAGAGGATTGATACTTAGGATAGGAGAGTAATGGTTCATAGGAGACCAAAAGGTAGAAGTGGTAAAGCAGTATCGCTATTTAGGTGTAATATGTGTAGCAGTGGAGGATGGGCTGCACAAGCCAGTAAAGTGATAGCTAATGGCTGGGAGGCAATTTCAGGGGTAAGGGTATGTAAACATAAACTGGATATGTCAGATGGTTAGAAAGAATGTATGAAGCGGTCGTTGAATCCATAACAATGTATGCAGTGGAGGAATGGTGCACATCAGAGATAGAAACACAATTAGACCAGATGTAAGGATTGTTTTGCAGAGAACTACTAGGGCTATCAAAATCGGCACCAAGAGAGGTGGCATTACTAGAGCTAGGTAATACAAAAAGGGAGGGAATAATAATAGAGAGAATAATGAAATTCTGGTATAAGTGTATTAAAGGGCAGAAAGAAGAATTATTGAATCTGTGCATGAAGAAACAGAAAAGCATCAAAAATACAAATAGTTGGTGGGCGGAATTGGAAAGAATGATATCAAGGTCTTAAGATATTAAGATCTATGGAGAGCAGAGGAGACAAATTATAGCGGTTTTGGGAAGGAAGTGACAGTTAGACTACAAGACATAGATAGGCAAGAGATATGGGAAAGTATAGAAGAAAAGAAATCTTTGAAATTTTATAAGCAATTAAATACAAAATGGGGTAGGGAAAAATTTATAGATCAATGAGGCAAAACTGGAAGAGGAGGAATAGTATCTATGAGAGTATGAATATTATACTTAAAGAGGTTGAGAAGTAATGACAGAGAATATAGTTTCAGGAGCAAACATCAGAGCTGTTTCTATTTGAACAATAGATGACAGCACTATACTCTAATTTCTAATTTTCAGAAAAAATAAATAAAAATAGAATATATGACGTAAATAACTAAGAGTATATATTTAGTTGTTTTAACTTTTAGGTCCTAAAGGCAGAGAAATCTTAAGCAAATTTAAATATGACGTATATATAAATTAAAGATGCAACTCTAAATTTCATTTCAGCACGAAGGCTTTGGATGACAGTTTAAATGACGGGTAGTCTCTTACCTGAATTGTACATCTCTTCCATCATCAAAATCGGAATTTTTGAAAGGGTTTAGACTAGCTGTCTAATCCCTAATTATAATCTCTCACATTGCTAATGATTTGCCGTTCTGTTGAACTTGTGATTCGATCACATGAAGTTATTTATATGTGAATTTTGTGGGAATGAAGAAAGCACTGTTCATTACCTAAGAAAATGTAAAAAGTTAACTTATTACAGGAGAAAAATATTGGCGGTACGCATGTTAACAGGGATGGGAGAGAAGAAAAATAGATTTATAGGAGATTTCTTATATAGGTTAAGAGAAAATTGGATTAGGGTAAAAAAGCGAAGGTCAAGAAAAAATGACACCAAGTTGCTGAGGAAAACTAAAGGCTTATAGCCAGGGGACCTAACAGCGAGTAAATTTTGGGTCAGCAATTTCATGCATTTGGTACATGTTCGATGTTGAAGGCATTGTAGCGAAACTGTAATGGAAACTGTACAAATAAATATCAGATATCAAATTTTAATATTGGTAGCGAACTGGTAATCCAGTATTTGCCTAAAAGCATCACCAACTATCACTCATATTTAACTGCTGCATAAACTTAGGTATGTCTTAAGGCCCATATGACAATTAGGTTATTAAATTCAACTGTCTACTATCATACGAGCAGGGCCCAAAAGAAACCGGATTTTTGTCATAAAAGCTTCATTGATGAAACTTTTTACAAAATTATTTCAGTCACCTTCAAAATACTCTCCATTACATGCGATGCACGTCTCCTTTCCCACAGTTGGAAGCATGTTTGGAACTCTTCAAGTTTGATATTGTCCAGTGCCCTTTGCGAAACTGTTTTAACCGCCTCCACGTCATCATAACGCTCCCCTTTAAACGTTTTTTTTTTTTTCATTCGTGGAGATAGGAAACAGTCACACGAGGCTAGGTCCGGCGAATACGGAGCGTGGGGAACGACAGACCACCTCTGAGATGCCAAATAGTGGGTCACTCGTAAGGCCGTGGGTGCTGGAGCGTTGTCGTGATGCAGAAACCAGTCACCTGATCGCCAAAATTCCAGGCGTTTCCTCCTCACATCCTCTCGCAGACGCCTTAAAACATCCAAGTATAAGTGCTGGTTAACAGCCTGGCAAGGGGGTACAAATTCTCGATGCACAATTCCACGAACATCAAAAAATACAATGATCATCTTCTTCACATTTGACCTCACTTGCTTTTTTTGGTCTGGGAGAGTTGGGAGTCCTCCACTGGCTTGATACTCGCTTGGTTTCTGGGTCATACCCGTAACACCAACTCTCATCCCCTGTAATGACTTTGTTCAAGAAATTTGGATCACGTGCAATCCATGTATTCAAGTCCTGACACACATTCATGCAGATGGTTTTGTGTTCCTCTGTGAGAAGGCGCGGAACAAATTTAGCAGCGACACGTCTCATGTGCAAATCCTCCCTCAAAATCCGCTGGCACGAGCTCCAACTGATTCCTGTCACTGCTGAAGTTTGGTCGATAATTTGGCGACGATCCTCGTTGATCTCTGGTGGACCTTTTCAGTGTTCTCAAATCACGATGTTGAAGGACGTCCAGAAGGAGCTTGGTCTTCAACGCACGTCCCACCACGTTTAAAGCGCCCAAACCACTCGAAAACCTGTGTGCGGCTCATAGCGACCTCCCAGAAAATTTCCTGAAGCATTTGGTGTGTCTGCTTTGCAGTTTTTAAGCAGGAAACAGGATTTCACACACGCATTTTGTTCTTTTAAAGTTTCTATAACGACTTCGCAGAGGTTACCCGCTAACACTCAGAGAAACACAATACCACACTTGCACGTTCAGCTCTACACTGACGCCGTGTACACAGCTGTTTCATGAAGGTTTCTACTAACACTATCTTGCGTGAGAACCCTGCACTACGTCTTCGAGTGGCAGCGTCCTCGGAGTCCGGTTTCTTTTGGGTCCCGTCTCGTATTTTATGTATATGAGAATAAATACTCCCTCTTGTGTACCCGTGCGTGAACAGCATACTGAAAATTCTCTTTAACTGTACTAAAGGATAACTGAAAAAGACTACAGTCGCTCTGAAGTTGTAGGATTTGATCATTATAACTGAAAGTGGGGTGTTCAAACACATTTATAAAACTAACGTAGCAGTAAAAGGTCATGCAATCAGTCTTCGATCATTATTTTTCTGAGTATTTGGTACCACCAGTCGACAATTTATTATGAGGGTCGGCTTAAAAGTCCCAAGCTTCAAACAGAGATGGCACCACTGGGTCCCTTTGACGGCATTATGTAGTTTAACTCTAAAATAGCTTCTATTCATAGTTACAGATCAGTAGCTTTAGTTTTTGAATAACAGCTTTTTAAACCAGATAAGTGTAGAGGTTACACGTAAATGGAGGATTTTGAAAAACTAACAGTGATTAAATACCTTCATTTGAGCTTAACCTCCAAAGAAATCAATGATAAAATGGAGAATACAGTCAAAAACACTATTCCTTCATATACGTGGGCTGTTCAATAAAGAATGATCACAATTTTTTTGACAACGTACCTTTAATCATCCTCATAATTTTGATGGTCCTTCTCAAAATAGCCTCCCCTGAATGTGATGCACCTGTCTCAGCGTTTCAGCCAGTCTTCAAAGACATTCTGGAAACCATTTTTGAGAGATCCTTCAAAATCGCCTCCTCAGCCTTCACCACTGCTTCTGATGATGGATAATGCCTCCCACGAAGAGGTTTCTTTAAGTTAGGGAATAGAAAACGGTCACATGAGGCTAAATCCGGACTACAGGGAGGGTGAGGGATGCACTTTACGTTCATTTTTGCAAGAAGATATTCAGCAACAACGTTGGCAATATGCGGCCACGCATTATTGTGGTGCAGCCTCCAGCCTGCTTCATGGAAATGTGGCCTTTAATCATGATATGGACTTGCCATATTTTCAGAACATCACTGTAGTGTTGTCCAGTTACTGATGTTTGTGCAGGTACAAACTGTTGATAAACCATTCCATGAATATCAAAGCATGAGATGACCATAACTTTCCAAGCAGAAGCAACCACTTTTGCCTTTTAAGGGCTTGATGATGAAGGAGATTTCCACACTGAGCTTTGTTGTTTACTCTCAGGATCAAAATGATGTAGCCAAGTTTCATCAGCAGTGATTACGCTTGAAAGAAACCCTGGATCTTCCTCTAACATCAACTTTAACTGCATGTTACCTCCATTGCAGCGGTAGGCGATACTGAACATGTCTGAACTTTGCCTGCTTCTCACAGGCAGGAACCAGGAGTACCAACAATGAAACTACTACGGCGTGTTTGTTTCACATTAAGCTAACAGAATATAACAATATTGAATTTTAGTGCGAAAAAGCATGGCCGTAGAAGAATTATGATCATTCTTTATTGAACAGCCCTCGTACAGTGATTAAAAGGTAGGTGCATAGTTATAAAGGGGACGTATGTGCAATAGGAATGAGTCTCACTCTGGAAGCCCAGTGGAAATCAAAATTCCAGATCACTGAAAAAATATCATTGTTTAGTACTGGAACACCGCAGATTAAAGTTGTGTGAGATAGCAGATGCTGTGTTAAAAGAACGTGCAGGTAATAAATACTTCGTCTAATTTTTTGGGGGTTTTCCAAGGTCCGTGCAAGTTGTGTGCCGCGTTTGACAACTGAACAAAAGTTGCAAAGTATAACTGTTTCTGTTAAGCATTTTGAGTTCTACTGTAAACCTCCCAGTGAATTTTTGAGAGGTTTGTTATCATGAATGTAATTTGGATACATCACTACACCCCAGGAAGTACATCACAGTGAAAACTGTGGATTGCGCCAGGTGAACCAACTCGAAAAAAGACAAAGCCAATTTTGTCAGATAACAAGGTTATAACGAGTGTTTTATGGGATGCATGTGGAATCACTTTTATTGATTACTTGGAAAAGGGTAAAAGTGAGTACTATGCAAACTTACTGCAACATTTGGGTGATAAGGTGAAAAGAATGAAACCTCGTTTTGCAAAGAAAACAAAATTGTGTTTATTCCCGACATTGCTGCGGCCCATCTTTCGGTCATTGAAGTTGGCGCGCCAATTTGATACAATATTGTTTATGGGTGCACAAGTCCACGTTGGCACGCCAATTTGAAACAATAATATAGTGGCGAACAAATAAGTTGGCGAGCAATGAGTTTTCTCTCAGGGTATGCGTGGATGTGTGTGAGAAGGATATTAAATGACACTGGAATGCCCGTTTCCAACTTATTTATTTACTGCTTCTTCTTTTAAAACATCGAAATGTAAGTTGCCGACCAAGGGTTACCAATCTCTGTTTAGAGTTACTGACGGCTAAATGTTTATTACTCGATAAACTTTATTCGTTCCTCACGTATATATGAACCGACCAATATTCAAGACAGAATCAGAGGACTGCCCCTAATCGCCCTCACGCCTCAGACTGCTCTCATCGGCCTGACGCCGAAGACTGTTCTAATGGTTTGCAAGCCACGGAGAGCTCTCCTCCACAGCTGCGCGTGGATGTATCACTTTCACTCTGAAAACTCCTTTTCAACCAAAGACCCTTTGTGGCTGTTTTGTCGTCATTGTAAATGATCCAAAGAATTCCCTATTCATACAAGTCAAGTGAGCCCTTTTAGAAATCTTCTAAGGACACTGCTTCTTACATTGCTTTGTTATAACACTTTCCCCCAACTCAAATGGCCTTGCACTTGTCGTAACAAAGAACCAAAATTCCTTTGACATCCATCATGATTCTTTACTTCTGGCAAACCTTAATTTCGGTATCAACAGGGATGCGGAAAAGAAAAGTAGATGCATAGGAGAATTCTTACATAGGCTAAGAAATTTTGCGCTGACTGGGGACTAAGAATAAACAGCAAAAAGTAAAAAATAATGGTATTTTAAAGAGGATCGACACTTAGGAAAGGAGAGGAATGGTTCATAGGAAACCAAAAGGTAGAAGTGCTAAACGAGTATGACTATTTAGGTGTAAGGATGTGTAACAGTGGAGGATGGGCTGCACAAGCCAGAAAGGTGATAGCTAATGGCAGGGAGGCAATTTCAGGGGTAAGAATATGTAAACATAAACCGGATATGTCACTTAGATGGTTAGAAAAACGTATGAAGCGGTCGTTGAAGCCAAAACAATGTATGCAGAGGAGGTATGGTGCAAAAGAGAGTTAGGAACACAATTAGACCAGATGTATGAATTGTTTTGCAAATAACTACCAGGGTTGCCAAAATCGGCACCAAGAGAGGTGGCATTACTAGAGCTAGGTAATACAAAAAGGAGGGGAATAATAATAGAGAGAATAATGAAGTTCTGGTATAAGTATATTAAAGCGCAGAAAGGAGAATTATTGAATCTGTGCATGAAGCAACAGTAAAGCATCAAAAATACAAATAGTTGTTGGGCAGAATTGGAAAGAATGAAATTAAGATCTTGAGATATTAAGATCTATAGAGAGCAGAGAAGAATAATTATAGCAGTTTTGGGAAGGAAGTGAGAACTAGACTACAAGACATAGATAGGCAAGAGATATGGGAAAGTATAGAAGAAAAGAAATATTTGAAATTTTATAAGCAATTAAAGACCGAATGGGTTAGGGAAAAATATATAGATCAATTTGGCAAAACTGGGAGAGGAGGCATAGTATGGATGAATATTATACTTAAAAGTGTTGAGAGGTAATGACAGAGAATATAGTTTGAGGAGCAAACATCAGAGCTGTTTCTATTTGAACTATAGATGGCAGCACTATACTGTAATTTCTAATTTTCAGAAAAATAAATAAAAATAGAGTATATGACGTAAATAACTAAGAGTATATATTTAGTTGTTTTAACTTTTAGGTCCTAAAGGCAGAGAAATATTAAGCAAATTTAAATATGACATATTTATAAATTGGAGATACAACTCTAAATTTCATTTCAGCATGAAGGCTTTGTATGACAGTTTAAATGACGGGTAGTCTCTTACCTGAATTGTACCCTGACTGCAGGAAGCAAACGGCCTCGCCGAAAGCCAGAAAAGGGCGTAAATGGCAAGGCCAAAAGATTAGCTGTCGCCAAACAGCAAACTGGCAAGGGCCCTTCCCGCGAAACACCACAGCGGGTAGGCAAAATTTCAGAGGGCGAGCCCTCAGACAACTCCTCCTCTGATGAGGAATATTTCTCTGACGGAACTGCGGTTCCAAGACATTCATCCTCCAGGATGGAAGATTCCGATGGGGAACACAGCTCATCTAACATCTCTACAGATGTTGATGAGGCTGAGTTTCAAACCGTGACCAACCGGCGAAGGGAGAGAAAAGCCCCTCACCTGGAGACAACTGGCACGCCCAGTCGTTCTGGACCACCCAGGAGGCACATTCCTCCTGTGATCGTGGATGACTTCCGGGGCTTGGTGGGCTTCCTAAAGGAAGTCATGCCAACCCTGTCGGTGTCATGCAGGGTCACCAGGAGGAAGAGCCGCAATGTCTTCCAGGCGAGTAACGCCGAAGATTACCAGCTCATTCTAAGGGCACTGGACAGGAAGTCCATCCCTTACTTCACCTTCGGCCTAGATAAGAGCCGTGACGTCAAGAGGGTCATCAGAGGCCTACCAGTGGACACACCGGTGGGTGACATCATCGACGACCTTAACCGCCAGGGCATTCAGCCCCGCTTGGTCAGGCAGATGACCAAACCTGCTCCACAGGGTCAGCCAGGCCCTGTTCCAATCCCACTCTTCCTCGTGATAGTGGAAAGGGCCAACGATCCGGAGGGAAAGCTAGACGGAGTCTCGACGATCTGCTACCTCCGAGTAAAGATTGAGCCACTGAGGAGCTCTGGCGGTCCACCTCAATGCCATCGCTGCCTGGGGTTCAACCATTCAAGCCAGTTCTGCAAGAGGACAACCCGCTGCCTCAGGTGTAGTGAAGCCCATGACAAGGAAGTTTGTCCAAGGTCACCCACTGATGTGCCCACTTGTGCTAACTGCAAGGGAGCACATGTAGCCTGCTACGGCGGCTGTCCTGCCAGAAAGGCAGTCATAGCAGCAAACCAGCCAAGAGTGAGACAACAGCAACAGCAGAGGACCTCACCAGCGGGGGCGGACCCAAGACCGGTCCCATCAACCAGCTCCAGTGTGCCCACGACTCGGCGGGATGCCGATAGGCCAGCAAGAAGTTACGCTCAAGTAGCACAAGGGGCCTCTGATGGACCTAAAACGTCACGGGAGACACACATCCCTCCCACACAGCCACGCGAACAGAAGCGGGCCCCAGCTCAAAAACGAACCGACAACAATGGTAGGAATGGAGGGAGGCTTCCTCGGGAGCCCCAAAATCCTGCTGAACGGGAGAGTCATGGCGTGCCCATGCCTCCTAGACAGCTTAGGGATGAAAGGGCGGGAGGAAGACCTGCACCCATTCGTTCCAGGTCAGCTTCTCCTCACAACCAAGTCACCAACACAAACAACGTTCCCATGACAGCTACACTCGATCTCACAGATGTGTTCAAGTGGCTGCAGCAGTTGCTGCAGACACATGGACAGAAAATCTGTGAGCTCGTTGTGAAGTTCTTCACAGCCACAGATCCGGCCAGCAAGATGCTGGTGGCAATGGAGGCGATGGCCCTCCTGACCGCAGGCACGCAACAGCTCCGAAATGGCGCATCAAACTAGGTCACGTACCTCGTTTCGATTCGCATTTTGGAATGCGTGCGGCCTAGCAGGTCAGGGGAGCGAGCTGCTTCACTTTGCTCGAGACAATGCCCTAGACGTCATTCTAGTCAGCGAAACGCATCTCCGACCAGACATCCGATTCCGTCTTCCGGGCTACATCTGCCATCGTACGGATCGTCAGGGACGCCCAGGGGGCGGAACTGCGAACTTGGTGAGGCAAAATGTGGTCCACCAGCCCATCCAGCTCCCACCTCTACAAACCCTAGAGGCCACGGCCATTAGTACGCACCTTGGTGGTTTAGAGGTCTTGGTAGTCTCTGTGTATCATCCACCAAACCGACAGTTTGTATCCAACGACTATCTATCCATCCTAGCCCTACATCCCTGTGCTATCATGGCCGGCGATTTCAACGCTAAACATCAACGTTGGCATTGCGGTCGTCGGGCGGATGCAAGAGGCAATGAAATAATTCGCCTTATAGATGCGGACCCTCAACTTCAAGTACAGGGCCCCTGGCAACCCACTCATTACCCGCGAGGAGGAGGACTGCCCTCAGTCATAGACTTCGCAATCACAAAACATCTACCATACCATCTCACACTCACATCATTAAATGCATTACATTCAGATCACAATCCAGTGTTGACAGAGATCAACACAAGGGTTGCCAGCCACGACATATCGCTTCAAACGCGAGAGGTCGACTGGGAAGGCGTCAGGAACTGCCTCCGCACTTCCATCCCGCCAAATCCCAAAATCACAAACATCCCTACCCTGGATAACGCCGTCTCATCCTTCACTTCCATCGTGAAGCGCACCACCTTTAATTTGACAGTCCATGCTCCGGCGCCTCTTCATCCTGATGTCCTCCCTTTGGACATCCTTCTTCTAATCCGGCGATCCTGGGCAGCACGGAGATTATACCAACGTCACCGCACGCCACATAATCGAGCGCTCCTAAGACGTTTACGTCGAGAGGTCAGTGTCCGTCTGCGCGAGCACAAGGTGCAAGCGTGGGAGGACAAAATGGCCAGGCTGCGCGTCGAGGATGGCGACGTGTGGAGGATAGCTAAAGCCCTCAGAAAACACAGAGGTCAGTACACCTCTCCCATTCATGGCACCCAGGGCCTGGCCTATGAACCCCAAGCCAAAGCCAATGCTTTCGCTGACTATCTTGAGCGTACTATGTGTCCGAGAGATGACCCCCAGGACGATAACTTTTCTGAACGTGTCCGTCGGGAGGTGCGTCGTTTCTTACGTCACCCTCCTGAGGATGCGGAGAGGCTCCCTACCATCCGACCTAGTGAAGTCCAAGGCGTACTCCAACGTCTCAAACCAAAGAAGGCGGCGGGGCCGGACGGGCTGACTCCCCTAATGCTCCGCCATCTTCCCTTCAATGCGATTCTCTTCCTGACTAGGATTTTCAATATGTGCCTCGCCCTTGGGTACTTTCCACGAGAGTGGAGAGAGGCCCGGGTGATTTGCATATTGAAACCTGGGAAGAATCCAGTACACCCATCCAGCTATAGGTCCATTAGCCTCCTCTCCACCCTCTCGAAAGTTCTCGAGAGGCTAATTCTTGCTCGCTTGTCCCCAATATTGGTAGACATTCAAGCCATTCCTGACCACCAATTTGGTTTTCGTCCTGGGCACTCGACAGTTCAGCAGTTGCTGCGTGTGGTGGAGACCGCCGCCCTGGGCTTCCAGGAAGGCGCCTTCACGGCCGCAGTTTCGTTGGATGTCGAGAAGGCCTTCTCTACGACATGGCATGCCGGACTCCTACACAAAATGATCCATCTGGGGCTCCCAACACAAGTGATCAACATTCTACACAGCTTCTTGCGACATCGCACATTTAAAGTCTCAGTCGCGGGGAAAACATCAACACTAAGGCCAGTGAGAGGCGGAGTCCCCGAAGGCTCTGTGCTATCCCCCACCCTCTTCAACGTCTTTATGGCAGATTTCCCCACAGAACCACGAGTCGAAATGGCACAATACGCTGACGACGTGTTTCTGTTCTGCAAGGACAAACACATTCTCAGAGCCTTCAACCCCATTCAAAGACATCTCCGCCTAACACAACAGTGGTGTCGGCGTTGGCGGATGTCCGTAAATCCGGACAAAAGCCACGCCATACTTTTTACAAAGCGCCACACCCCCGCAGACTGCCCCAACTTCAGCTACCGAGGTCGAAGGATAGAGTGGTCTAACTCTGTCCAGTACCTTGGAGTCAACTTGGATAGAGGTTTAACTTTTCGCCGACACATCAGGGACCTTTCGGCAAAGGTACAGGGAGCAATTGCTTCCCTGTACCCAATGCTGGGGTCTACCTCGATGCCAGTCCGCATGAAGTTATACCTCTTCCGAGCGCTGGTAATCCCGGTGATGCTATATGCCTGCGAGATCTGGGGCATGGCAGCAGACAGCTGTTTAGCATGGCTTCAACGTGCACAGAATAAAGGACTGCGGTCTATTTATTCTGTGGGACGTTATTTCCCTACCAGGTTGCTCCACGAAGCATCGGGTCTTCCATACGTGGAGGACGAAATTAGGCGCCGGGCTTCAAAATTATACGCAAGTTTACCATCTCACAGAAGCGCCCTTGTCAGATCACTGGGAAATTATGACCCCACTAGACGCCGATCTAGACTGCATCGGGTCCCCCGTATGGCATGCGGGCACCCTAGATAACACAGGAGCTGAACCTATCAGCAGCTAAAGCTGAGCTCCTCATAATTTTTCCAAGCTGTTTGGCATCTAAATTTCTCCCCAACTAAATTACAAAATATTTAAAACAAAGCAAAATGGGTGCTAGTACTGCATCCTCTCTTTCGACCCAAAGGTACCTTGGTAACCTCAAAATTAACTTCCAATCAAAAACCTACATCACCTTCATCCTACATCTTTCATTTATAATCCTACCTGCGGTTAAACCCTAAATGGGTGGGCACGCAGCAAAAACCTTCTGGCTGTATACAGCCAGCCAGCACGAGCGAGCGAGCGAACCTGAATTGTACATCTCTTCCATCATCAAAATCGGAATTTTTGAAAGGGTTTAGACTAACTGTCTAATTCCTAATTATAATCTCTCACATTGGTACTGATTTACCGTTCTGTTGAACTTGTGATTCGATCACATGAAGTTATTTATATGTGAATTTTGTGGGAATTAAGAAAGCACTGTTCATTACCTAAGAGAATTTAAAAAGTTAACATATTACAGGAGAAAAATATGGGATAAGAAATGGGGCAGTGTGAGTAAAGAGATATTGGCGGTACGCATGTTAACGGGGATGGGAGAAAAAAAAAAAGATGTATAGATTTCTTATATAGGTTAAGAGAAAATTGGATTAGGGTAAAAAAGCGAAGGTCAAGAATAAAATACACCAAGCTGCTCAGGAAAACTAAAGGCTTATAGCCAAGTGACCTGAGACAGCAAGTAAATCTTGGGTCAGCAATTTCATGTATATGTACAGGATGTGTATTAATACATGTTCGATGTTGAAGTCATTGCAGCGAAACTGTAATGGAAAGTGTACAAATAAACATCAGATATCAAATTTTAATATTGGTAGCGAACTGGTAATCCAGTATTTGCCTAAAAGCATCACCAACTATCACTCATATTTAACTGCTACATTAACTTAGGTATGTCTTAAGGCCCATACGACAATTAGGTTATTATATTCAACTATCTAATATCATACGAGTGGGGGGCAAAAGAAACCGGATTGTCATAAAAGCTTCATTGTTGAACCTTTTTACAAAGTTATTTCAGTCACCTTCAAAATACTCTCCATTACATGCGATGCATGTCTCCTTTCCCATAGTTGGAAGCATGTTTGGAACTCTTCAAGTTTGATATTGTCTAGTGCCCTTTGCGAAACTGTTTTACCGCCTCCACGTCATCATAACGCTCCCCTTTAAACGCTTTTTTTTTTTCATTTGTGGAGATAGGAAAAAGTCGCACGAGGCTAGGTCCGGCGAACGGAGCGTGGGGAACGACAGACCACCTCTGAGATGCCAAATAGTGGGTCACTCGTAAGGCCGTGTGTGCTGGAGCGTTGTCGTGATGCAGAAACCAGTCACCTGATCGCCAAAATTCCAGGCGTTTCCTCCTCACATCCTCTCGCAGACGCCTTAAAACATCCAAGTATAAGTGCTGGTTAACAGTCTGGTAAGGGGGTACAAATTCTCGATGCACAATTCTACGAACATCAAAAAATACAATGATCATCGTCTTCACATTTGACCTCACTTGCTTTTTTTTGTCTGGGAGAGTTGGGAGTCCTCCACTGGCTTGATACTCGCTTGGTTTCTGGGTCATACCCGTAACACCAACTCTCATCCGCTATAATGACTTTGTTCAAGAAATTTGGATCACGTGCAATCTCTGTTTTCAAGTCCTGACACACATTCATGTGGATGGTTTTGTGTTCCTGTGTGAGAAGGCGCGGAACAAATTTAGCAGCGACACGTCTCATGTGCAAATCCTCCCTCAAAGTCCGCTGGCACGAGCTCCAACTGATTCCTGTCACTGCTGAAATTTGGTCGATAATTTGGCGACGATCCTCGTTGATCTTTTGGTGGACCTTTTCAGTGTTCTCAATTCGCGATGTTGCAGGACGTCCAGAACGAGCTTGGTCTTCAACACTCGTCCCACCACGTTTAAAGCGCCCAAACCACTCGAAAACCTGTGTACGGCTCATAGCGACCTCCTGGAAAGCTTCCTGAAGCATTTGGTGTGTCTCCGTTGCAGTTTTTTAAGCAGGAAACAGGATTTCACACACGCATTTTGTTCTTTTAAAGTTTCTATAACGACTTCGCAGAGGTTACCCGCTAACAGTCAGAGAAACACAATACCACACTTGCACGTTCAGCTCTACACTGACGCCGTCTACACAGCTGTTTCATGAAGGTTTCTACTAACACTATCTTGCGTGAGAACCCTGCACTACGTCTACGAGTGGCAGCGTCCTCGGAGTCCGGTTTCTTTTGGGTCCTCTCTCGTATTTTATGTATATCAGAATAAATATTCCCTCTTGTGTACCCGTGCGTGAATAGCATAATGAAAATGCTCCTAAATTTTAATAAAGGATAACAACAGACTACAGTCGTTCTGAAGTTGTAGGATCTGATCAGTATAACTGAAAGTGGGGTGTTCAAACACATTTATAAAACTAACGTAGCAGTAAAAGGTCATGCAATCAGTCTTCGATCACTAGTTTTCTGAGTATTTGGTACCACCAGTCGACAATTTATTATGAGGTCGGCTTAAAGGTCCCAAGCTTCAAACAGAGATGGCACCACTGGGTCCCTTTAACGGCATTATATAGTTTAACTCTAAAATAGCCCCTATTCATAGTTACAGATCAGTAGCTTTAGTTTTTGAACAACAGCATTTTAAACCAGATAAGTATAGAGGTTTCACAAAATGGAGAATTTGGAAAAACAAACAGTGATTAAATACCTTCATTTGAGCTTAACCCCCAAAGAAATCAATGATATAATGGAGAATACAGTGAAAGACACTATTCCTTCATATATAATGATTAAAAGGTAGGTTTCATAGTTATAAAGGGGACGTACGAGCAATAGGGATGAGCCTCACTCTGGAAGCCCTGTGAAAATCAAAATTCCAGATCACTGAAAAAATTCTTCGTTTGGTACTGGAACACCGCAGATTAAATTTGGGTGAGATAGCAGATGCTGTATCAAAAGAACGTGCAGGTAATACATATTTCATTTAATCTTTTGGGCTTTTCCAATGTCCGTACAAGTTGGGTGCCGCGTTTGACACCTGAACAAAAGTTGTAAAGAAAAACTTTCTGTTAAGCATTTTGAGTTCCACTATAAACCTCCCAGTGAAGTTTTGAGAGGTTTGTTACCCTGAATGGAACTTGGATACATCACTACACCCCAGGAAGTAAATCACAGTGAAAACTGTGGATTGCGCCAGGTGAACCAACTCGAAAAAAAAAGACAAAGCCAATTTTGTCAGCTAACAAGGTTATGGCGAGTGTTTTATGGGATGCATATGGAATCACTTTTATTGATTACTTGGAAAAGGGTAAAAGTGAGTACTACGCAAACTTACTGCAACATTTGGGTGATAAGGTGAAAAGAAAGAAACCTCTTTTTGCAAAAAAAAAAAAAAAAAGCGTTTTTGTTCCCGACAATGCTGCGGCCCATCTTTCGGTCATTGAAGTGGGAAAATTTAAAGTTTTTGTGGGTGCGAATTAAGGTTTCCTTATTCGTTCGGAATTCAAGTTCTTCAAAGTTACAGATATATAGAATATATACATATTATTTACAATTTTTAAAATATATACAATTTTTCATTTAATATGTATATGAATCAAAGATTTTAAGCTGGAATTCATTACGAGTCAGTTGAAAAATTTAATGCCATGCTAGAGGTTGCCCATGGTAGCTCAGTGGTTAAGAGAAACCTGATGTAGACCAAGAGATCCGTGACTTGAATCCCAGCTATGGCATTAATTTTTTTTCAGTCTGACTCCAGCTGTCCAAATCTTAGTCTACAGATGGCTATGTGAAAGAATGATTAATTTCCATTCATTAAACCTGTATAGTCTGCATTTTTACTTTTATTATTGTGAATTGATATTTCCTAATATTTTATTAATTATTTAAAAAGCATGTCGTAATTGACCCTCAACATAACATACTCCATTACTATCAAACCTGTGATAGATGAACTATGCTTACAGAAGCCCATGATCTATATCGCAGTAGCTGAAGGTTTCTAACAACTGTTGTCCTGAATGACGAAATGCTTCTATGCAGAGACACCTGGTAAAATGGTTCTCTCGCATTCTGGTAATGCCAAAACAATTTAGTGCTAAAGCAGTAAATTTTACAGTAACCAATCTAATTATTAATACTAGTGTTAAGCTTACATTGAAAAGAGTATTGTGATTTTGTGGGTTCGTAGAATTAAAAGTCCATTTTGCTGAAATTCCAAAATGTCCTTTATTTCCGTACAAACCACTTTGGTCAACACTTACAGTAGCAGAATTGCGTACAGTACGCGCATGTTTTCTTGAGCGCTGGATTTACAGTGTGGTGCGAGCAGAGGGGAAATAGCGAGAGCTAACGCTCTTTTGTTTCTTCAGTGTGGTCCACCGTGAAAAACACAGTTCAGCAAAATAACTTGTAAGATAAGCGAAGATATCACAAGTAACGTTGCATTCTCTGAAAACATTGCTTAGTTTTGCCCACGCCAACTCAACTGCATTCATGTCACAATTATACGGAGGTAAACGAATAATAATGTGTCCCCTTTTGAGAGCCATAACATCCACAAATGTTCATACAAATATAAATCATTTTAAAGTAAATGCTGATGTACATTACCACCACACTAATAGCAGGGATAAACTGGCAATTCGAACGCACCAAACGAGTCTTTATGAAGGAATCTTTAATTACAAAGGGATAATGTTATACAATAAGCTTCCAAATTCATTTAAACAAGTTGCATCATTAAAACACTTTAAAAATAAGGTTTAGAAATGTTTGCATGCACACTGTGTTTATACGGTTAATGAATTTTTAGAACCATAACCATATAAATGAGCACTTGGAGCATAGTACATTCACAAACCTGTAATATTTATATTATGATATTTCTTGTAGTAAATTAGTCTTTGCAAATACCACGTGAAACCATAGAAAAGCTGCTTATTGTGTATATTGTATGTGATCAATTTGACTTTATGTATATACTGTATTTATACATTTTGATGTGTCTCATAACATGTATATGCTGCCAAGCATGAACTAAAATTCTAATTCTAACATACGATTGTTGTAAACTGGTTAGCTAATTAACCTCGAAATTGATCAAAACGAAATATGGTGGAAATGATAAAGCTTAGCGTATTAGCCACTAGATGTCAATGTATAGCGCATTTCAAATCTCAAAGTTGTTGTTATGTTTACGGAGTTAAACGAAACTTACAGAATGAGGACTTGCAACCCGATCGCTCTTCTTATCGCGCGCATACTGTACATACACAAATACAACCTTGAAGGCAGTCGACCACTAACAAATAGTTCACTTTCAATTCACAGCTGTACGCACACGATTATCAGTTCCGATTAGGACTCTTGTTAACTGGGGAGTCGTGGCTTCTTTATATATCTCTACTCATACTTCTAGAAATTAATCGGTTGTTCTGTAACAAGCAAGACGGCACCAGACGAAACCCGTACCTTCCAGTCCTCTAACTGTATCTGTTTCAGCAAGTCTTTTATCTCCGCGCTGAACTTTCTGTTCCTTTGTTTGCGCCGGCCGCGCTATCGCAATAATGGTTCGCGACAGTATGCACATTTATAATGAACTTCTTTAGGCAATTTTCAAAAATATTGCACCATTACAGAAGTAATCAAAGCAAACACGATTCACTTCCACGAAATCGTTCCAGTCCCTAGTCTCAACTGCAGGACATACATCCACAAATTATGCACACACACACTTATCATCTCATAAATCAAATAAACACAGCGTTGTTAACCATATAAATAATAATGAAGTTTTTGAACATTTTAAGGAGCCTAAATTTGGCAATGAAGAATTCAAGCTCTAGTAAAATGGTAAATCAAATATACGAACTGAATTACAAGATGCTCTGTGACCTTTACCGCATCACATTGCATTTTTATCGTTAAAATATTAATATGTGAAGTCATTATACGGCACAAATAAATAATGCAATTTAAATAAATGCGTTATTTAAACGTAAGCAGATTCAGCGATGTCGTTTAAATGATGTTGGGTCAAATTTGTATGGAGCATGAGAATGATTATCCACAGCCATTAGGAGTGTCGGGTTTTGACTGTAAGCCGTGACGGTCCGCATACATCTCCATACACAGTGGATTTACTGTTTTTCTTTCGCGCTTGTGTTTCCTGGAGTAACAAGCGGGGCACAGAGAATCGTTCATGAATTTCACATGTTTATCATGTGTCCTGAATGTCCGCGACGGCCGGTGAATTCTATGAATGCGTAAACAACTCGTAGCCCCATCAGCAGCGACTGGCTTCAACCGAGCGCCTAAAGCCGTAAGAGAACATGTAAATAAAACACGTACATTGAAATGATGGAAAGAAAATTCTGCTGGCGCCATTACGAAAGCTAAACGATGGACTGAACCAACTCTATGATCATTAAAAATGAACCATTTTTCATCAGTATACTTCACAAAATGCTCGAAAGTATTATCCTAGTGAGAGATGTTTAATATAGAAAATTATTTCAAACGTATTCGGAACAAAGAAAGTCGTATGTGCCTCTTTTTAAACTTTATCTACAACGCATAAGACTGAAGCTTTACTCTATACCAGAGGTGGGAAGGAAGGCACTATAAGTGTGAATTTATCCTTCCTCTTGTCTCCACTACTCTGTATTCCTTATTTTACATAAGCTTGCAACCGCGTGAACTAATCATCTCTCATTGGCTGCTATCCTGTATAGACTGTTGTGCTGTAAAAATGAGTTCGCTATTTAACATGATAATATATCTTAATATATTCGAAGATAATTGAGAAACTTACACTCTCATAACAGTATGAAATAAATATATTACGCAATAAAGGTAATATATCTGGAATGCATGCTAATTCTTAAAAGAAATAAAGTGGAAGAACCTATGCTTCCAACCTGCCCTCTCGGGATGACGGATTGCAGCAGGTGCACTATTGGTTTTGGTGACATATTTGTTTGACAATTATCACTGACCTTGCTTGGAACTGGATTTGTCAAGAAAATCCATCGTTATCACGATGAAGAAAAGAACTTTTTGAAATCAATTGTTACTGAAGATGAAACTTGGATCCAATAAGACACACTGGAAACAAAGCGACAATCACAACATTAGATGCATCTTCAAAATAACATCAAACCTTATTTGAAATCATTTCCGCAATATTTTTAAAGAGGGTATTGCAGAGCTTGTGTACAGGTACCATAAACGTCTCAATCTTTTCGGGGATTATGTTGAAAAGTAACTATAAGTGTAAAAAGCGTTTGGTAATAAAATGATTGTTCTCTATGAACTTGTCTTTTACTTATAGCCTATCGGAGGTAGAAAACAAAGGTCCTCGTAGTTTCGTGGCGTCTTGTAATTGTAGTGGTGGATTGCATGTGCAACATAAGCAAACAACGAACATTTGATCGGAACTGGGAGGACAATTTTTTTAATTTTTTTTATTCTCGATCGTAAAGTGCAATGGTTGATATGAATATTCAGTATATAAATAATGAATACATTACGAGGTTCTCCCTAAGGAGATGTTCAATGAGCTTCATGCTGAAGCCTGTAAAAGATACAAATTTTCAGAGCATTTTTCAGCAAGAAGTACTCTCTCACTTAGAATAAAATTATGCGTTTGTGTGTTAAAGCTGTATACCTAATCGCATCTCATGCATTGCGACACAGTTTCTAAACTTTTTGACAATCCAAAACTGGGAAATTTGGATTTATTCGTACCACACTACTGCCAGGTAAGATGGCTAAGCAAAAGAGAAGTCGTTCAAGAGGTCCCGAGTTCAAATCTGGGTCAGGGTGAGTAATCTGAATAAGGTATTTGCGGGGGTTTCCCTTATCCTGATAGACGAATATCGGGTAACTCTAAGCTCCATGGACCCTGGACTAATTTAAGCATCATTTTACTCAATTCATTCACCGCCCGATATTACTTAACTTTGGAGGACGTAAATTTAACAAAAAAGTGTTGCAAAGAATATTAGAGCTGCGGGGGAAAATTCGCATTTCCTTAACAAGTAAGGAATTGCAGCTGCGTAACTTAAAGATGGAACTTTTTATTTGTGAATGTGAGTTTTCTAAACGATTACATTTTTCATGAACTTAACCTTAGTTTACAAGGTAAACACAACGTTTAATAAATTGTATGAAAAAATTATGAGAAATTAAAAATGTGCCAAAGTCAAATAAACCAAAACAAACTACTCCATTTTTCGTCTTTAAAATCGGTTTCGTAAGATTTACTGCACAATACAAAACAAAAATAAATTACTCTATTAGAGAAACCATTAGAAGTGTTAGGGGCGTTATTTATAGATGTGCAATACCGATTTGGGGTTCAAACCCACCCTTGCGGTGCGTATTTTAAGTTCCGGGTATAGGACAGGTGCCCATTCAGCTTCGTGAGTAAATTGAGAAGCTTACGCTTGGTAAGCGGCCCTGGTCATGAAAGCCAACTTTCCGGCTTGGGGTGCCGAGATGCTGACCACATCTCGCCGTATCGGTTGGATGATCGCTCTAGCTTGCGCATGTGGGCGTGAAGCCATCAGTCTGAGTTGGCAAGCCCTGGTTTGACATGGACTATAGTGCCACAGGTTTCCATACCTTTTCGGTTTAAAGTTCTCAATGTATTCTACATTTAAGAGCATCTAGTTCGTAGCCGGAAATTGAAACAGTAATATTTAAAAAGAAACCAGCAAGGATATCAATCGTGTAAGTTTAGGCGGGATCGTTATAACTACGCTACTGTCTATCATTGTACATTGTAAACAATTTCAGGATACTTTTCATATATATTGTGACGTTTATTTTTTATAATACAGTATAGAAACCATTGAAATATCTTAAGCAGTAGAAGAGAAATAATTAGCACTACACAACAATTATTGGCTAAAAGAACACAGGTAATTAAAATGTTAATTCTACAGAACTAATTTTATCAGCATAAGGTTTGCCCAAAGTCAGTATAGTGGTGAGGGGGTGGTTTCTCACAAGGCCAATATGAGGAGCATAGCATTCTCGATACGTTCCGGCCACGCCATGGCTCAGTGGTTAGACCGCTTGGCTCTCACCAAGGCGGCCCGGGTTCGATCCCAGGGGACCGCAAAGTGAGATTTTTGGTGGACAACACGGCGTTGGGGCGGGTTTTCTCCGGGACCTCCGGTTTCCCCCGCCATCTCATTCCACCTGTGCGCCATCTTAATCTCATGTATCATCAGTGTCACCGCCTGCGGTGCCGTATGTAGTAAAAGCGGGCGTTAAACACTACACATTTCATTTCATTTCGATACGTTCCTTACTCAAATTCTCTAGTACCATTAACCCTCTTCGTGTTTTCCTAACCAAACCTTGCGTTCAAAAGTATGCATTTCATTGCGTCCCTTTCGACGTATCATCCAAAATCTGATTGGCCGCCACTGTGGCACAAGTCACCTGTTTGTTTGTGTGCCAGATAGAAGGGGAAAAAAGTAGGCATGATTGTAGCGATGAAGCATTGCGCACCGGCCCTGCTTTACTAGCCCAGGGGTGGAAAGGAAGTCCTATCAGTGTGAATTTACCCCCCCCCCCCTACTCTCGTCAACACTATCTTAAATGAACAAGTACACACAGCCAACTGATCCAGTTGATACTGTTTATAGTCGCATGGTGCTTTATCAATGCTTTCTTGAACCTAAAAAGGCATTGTTGGAGCCTTAAACTTTCAAAGCAATATACCTTCAGGCAATTTATTGAAACATGGTTTGCATTTGTACACATTATTGCCAAAAGCATTATTAGTACGTCACTATAACAATGTGCATTGTTAACAATTTGAATACGTTTTTTCGGATGTTTATTATTAAGAATGGAGTAAAAAAGCTATTTTAACGTCTTCATCAGCATATGGGAGTAATTAAAACTGCTAATAATTATTGTATAACAAAACAAAGGTAATAAACGTGTAATTCTATAGAATTATTTTTTCAGCTAAATTTTTGCCAGTCAATAATGTGGAGAGGCGATCTCTCACTCAATCCTAAAATAAGCCGTTTAGCACTGTCGATACGTCCATCGCTCATACTCTCCAGTGTCATTAATTCTGTTTGTGCTTTCCTAGCTGAATCTTCAGTTCAAAATTGTTTATTTAATTATTTCCAACACCAGAATAACCACCACTATAGCACACGTCACCTATCTCTTACCAGCCAAGTTGAATGTAGGATTAAAGCAATTCACTCTTTGCATACTCATCTTGCCGGCCTTGCACTAGCTGATGAGATACGATATGAGTGCACTTAGACAAAAGCGTCACTATTTTGTGATGAGCGGGCAGTGAGTGGAATGGCGATAGTAGCAATGTACAGTTGTACAATAAAAACAGCACTACATTTACAGTCTTTAGCTCACCAGCAAATGATACTCAGAAGTATTAGACCATTTTACTGTTAGGCTGTACTTCATCTGATTACTAGAACTAATGCCAAAACTTTCATAACACATACCGCGAGAAAACATTGAAAAGCTGATAGAAGTAGTGATAAACATGAAGTAGAAAGCTTAGTCAGTGAAGGTCATACAAGAAGATTCAAGACAACAGGATTGTTATTTTCAACGCATGTAGGAATTCCTGTAGCTTATGCACAAGTCTTGAAGATGGTGAACGACGTGTCACTTCTTCTCAGTGCAATTTAGCTTTGCTGCTAAAGTGAGAAGTTATTACCGACGAGACTTGAATGTCCCTTTACTGTAAGCTTCAAACCACAGAGGTCTCGTTCTTGGCTGTTTGAAATTGTGGTGGAAAATAAACATGGAAGTAAATCAGTGAGTACCCGCCCCGGTAGCGTAGATGGTAGCGTATCAGCCTCACCTTGAAGAGGTCCCGAGTTCGAATCTGTCAGGGTGAGTTACTTGGATAAGTTTTTTCGGGTGTTTTCCCGTATCCTTAAAGACGAATTTCGTACAGCTGTAAGCTCTATGGGCCCTGGCCAAATTTGAACACCATTTCACCCACTTCATTCATCCTTCGATATGACTTAACGGTGAAGGACGTAATATTACAAAAAAAGAGAAAAAATCAGTGAGTAGTCAGACTGAAAAATTCAATGCCATTGCCGGGATTTGAACCACGGATCTCCCGCTCTCCGTGCGGGAGATGCGTGTCTCATAGCATATGAGAACCCCTAGTGGTCTACCGGGAAACATACGAGTCAGTTGGAGAATTTGTCATGTCGGCACGTTGGCCATAGTAGCTCAGTGGTTTAGAGCCACCTCACGGAGACAAGGAGATCCGTGGTTCAAATGCCGGCTATGGCATTGAATTTTTAAGTCTGACTCTACTCATCCAAACCTTAGCCTACACACGGCTAGTGTGGAAGAAATGATTATTTACATCAATTTACCTAAAATGGAGGTAAACGCTTTCTGATAGCAGCAGTAGACTTTAATGAAATTGCGTTTTAGAATTTGCTTCCAGGAGAGATGAGAGTGATAAGCAAGGTGAGTAAAAAGATTCTTCCTCAAATGTTCCAGAGAAAACTTAAAACCATAATGCATGTGCTTTTAAAATTTGAGGTTGTATGTTGTATTTGTATTTAAGAATAATTTAGTTCTCGATTAAGAAAACACTGGTACCGATATAGTCAGTATCGTAGTCATTAATGCTACATAAGAAATAAAAAAATTCACTGTAAATGCAGCACAGTTAATATAATCTGATAATGGTTTACAATGCTGAAGACCTACAAATGACATTTCAAGTATATGCATGTCTGTTCAGCTGACGACATCCAACTAGTTTCGAAAATAATATGGATCTTAACCAGGAAAAAGTTAGAAGAGTTTTGTACTTTTTGTGCTGTAAAAGAGCCTGTCTCGTGTGGTTTTTCCTATCAATTTATCCCGATGACAATACCTGTTCTATTACGGATGAAACATTTGTACAAAGTGAGCTGGAGCTCTATCTTTTTGGGAAAAGCTAACCAGTGGTTGAATGGGTATAAAAGCAAGCTTGCAGTAGCCAGTACTACCTTTTCACAAAGAAATTCCCAACTATCGAGTAGCGTTTGGTGTTTTTCTTAAGTAGAAAGACCCAACAATATGACCACCAACAATAACGGTACAAACATTTATTTACTATTGATTGGGTTATGAGTCTTCTGCATCCATTGTAGAATTATTTCTGACCAGTATTCGGCAGTTGTGTCTGTTGAAAAATCTATAGAGACAAGATGTCTTCATTTGAGAACACAATTTGTCATAAAAATTAGTTTAGTGTTCATGTGTATCATTCATTGATAAAATTGAAAGTTTCTATCGTCCTCTGAACGCTTATCCAAAGTTTGAATTTTATAAGGATGTCGTTTGGTACTTTTAAAGAGGTTGGTCCCACCTATGTACTGAACTCTTAACACCAAATTTCTTCTAGATAGCTTTAAAATTTCTTGCACACGGAGATCATCCAATGATGAGTATTCTCATTAGCTTAATTTTTGGGCGACCTGAAATTGGTAAGTTCTTTACGTCTCCAATTTCGATATATACCTAATTGTTGTCACCGCTGTATATGGAATTGC
The DNA here is from genome assembly GCA_030765055.1 of Mantis religiosa. Classification (NCBI taxonomy): domain Eukaryota; kingdom Metazoa; phylum Arthropoda; class Insecta; order Mantodea; family Mantidae; genus Mantis; species Mantis religiosa. The sequence goes on along the minus strand of CM060952.1, from coordinate 50,343,701 downwards.
AGCACAACTCGATGCATATTATCAAATAAATTCTCAGCCTCGCGATGAAATATTCTGTATCCATAATCAACTATAATTAACATGAGAATCCTCTCAACATCAGTGGAATAATTTTAACTGACAAATCTTATAAATCAGTAAGTCAATTAATAAGCATCAACAAATGTGTTTTGAGAATGTAAACAGACGAATAACAGACGTTAGAGAATGTAAACAAAAAACAGTCAACAAACAGGATTTCGCTGAAAAAATAGAAATATGTTAAAATAAGACCTGAAGCTTTCCTGGCGACGAATACGTTCACTTTCTTCTCGGGCAGCCAGCCATATCTTGATGATTAGATATCAACGTTTCGGGACTGTACATTACTCCCATCATCAGGATATTTATAAAATGTTATAACCACAAATGAAATACTGGATATAACACAACTATACACAAATACAAACACTATCAAAATTCCCATTACTGAACAAAAGACTGCTTTCAGTAAATTAAATGCCAGGTCAGGAGATGGCGTGAGTATAGAAAATTATCTCAAAGGAACGTAACTAATTAATTTGATTATCAAGCTGTATTGATCTTTGCTTCTTAAATCGACGGATTTCCATTTTAAGGCCGGTTTCCAAGAAGAGTTGGACTGCAATCCAGCATCACGATTAGCGTGCTCCTTTCAGAGGAAATCGCCAAAGCCTCCTTAATTCTTCGCTCCCAATAACTGTTGCATTTTGCCAACATGGCCGTCTTCCGAAAAATGCAACCTGAGAAGTCTGGGCTGGCAGAACATTGTTTTGATAACGACCATAGAGCCAATTTGCTTTAATTTAATAATAATGAAATATATAGAATGGTTTAATGAGTACCAGTTACAAAAGTATTGAAGAGTATTCTCCAAATCTGTAATAAAGAAATGGAGGATCCTTAATTTGGAATAAGAATGTTGCAGTGACACCTGGTTACACCGGAACTAAACAAGCACCTTAATCATAGTGTTTGAGTTTCTTGACTAGTCGGTCTACTGCTCTAAATTTCACAGCTTCAAATCTGCTTAGAGCTACTTTTTACCACTCCAGGAGAGAAGCTGAAAACTATTAGAATTTTATGTAAAAGCTGATAACATTTAGATCATAACTCAAATTTAGCTCTAAGGTATTCTCCCAGATCATGTACTTAAGATCCATTTAAGAAGTTGCGCTTTAAAACAAAAAGGACACAAAGATAAGGCAGTCATAATCATAAATTTCAGATCGCAGCCATATCTTCTCGTACGATGCTTGAAACTGTTATTGGTTTTTCTTGGCCTCTTGTTTCTTCCGTGCACCGTAGGCCAGGAGCAATAATTCAAGCAGAAGACTTACGCATACATTATTGATTAATTTGCCGTTTAGGTAGAAGCCCTCTGATTCCATGGTCTTATTTTAGAAGCAGGAAAGTTCACATTCTTCTTCAGTATTTCCTTCCTTAAGAGAAATTTTGGCGAGATTTATTGCTGATTGAAAGTATTTTCTTTTCTTTTTTTTTTTTTTTTTTTTTTGTTATTCCAAAAATACATGTCACATCATATTCTATAGTGCGATTCATATACACCTGAACCATTTCAATGCTCATAACTTTTGACCGAATAATTGGAAACGTGCAACTTTGGGAGAATATAATACACAATTGGGAGATTATATTACACTATTTATATCTCAGAGAAAATGTTGGAAGTGCCCTTCACTGTTTGCACTCGTCTCACCATATTCTCTGAAGTTTTACGGAGAGTATCCTCGCCAATGTTACTTATTTCGGTTCGAATGGATTCCTCGAGAACATCAATTTTCCGTGGCCTATTCATGTACACTCTATTTTTAGATACCCCCACAAGAAAAATACGGTAACGTTAGGTCAGGGGACCTGGGGGACTACAGACATTTTGAGATTATTCGATTATCAAAGAAACTGCTTACAAGTTCCATAGTGTCATTAGATGTATGGCACGTTGTTCCATCTTGCTGGGAATAACCTTCTCTCAATTCGATATCATCCAACTGCTCTACAAATATCTTGAAGATACCCATATAAACTTCAGTGTCTACAGTTGTATCAAAGAAAATGGGACGAAGGTCCATAGATGCTAGTGGAGGACACTTCCAACATTATCTCTGAGATGCAAATAGTGTAATGTAATCTCCCAATTGTGTATTACATTATCCCATAGCTGCACGTGTGTCCTATTATTGGTACAAATGGTATGGCCTATTGAAATGGTTCAGGTTTATATGGATCACAGTTTAGAAAGGAGATTTTTATAAATTTAAGGGCAACATTGCTATGAAACTTAACGGTATGTTACTAAATAGCTAAACTTTATAAAGTATTTATAATTCCATTACTAATAACAAAAATATCCACTTGTCATAGATGTCCTTATTTAGAATTCCCTAGAACAGTGATTAGATATTCGATGATGTGTTGAGAGTAACATGTTAATACTTATTCCCTCTAATTATTGTGAATTTTTCAGTTTTCACTGACACTCCATCTCATTAGTTTTAGGCACATAATTCAAATTCTAATACTGTGTGTGCGTGTTAAATAAATTTGCATTAACACTTCACTTTTCTTTTTGTGTAGTGATGGAATATACTTTGTGTATTGCATCTAGAGTTGACATTATTAGATAGTAATTATTATCCCGTAGCCTCGGACATCCCATGTAGAGATGGAATAACTACGTAAAGACCATTCTTCCTTCACTTCACTCGCCGGAGCATTCTCAAGTATGCTGAAAAGCATATGATGTCCGTCACAAAAAAGTGACATTCGTGATTGTTTATTATGAGCAGATAATATATTGACTATTACTGTGATTATTATTAAAACCTTCTTTACAAAAATATGAAAGCCCCTAAGCTCCTCTACCGCCGACATTCCAATTTGTTACTCTAGTATGCATTTTATTAGTAGTATACATTTTCAAATCATGATCGTACTGGCCCCGCAGCTCAGTTGGTAGAGTACCTGCCTGCCTTGCAAGAGGTGCCGGATTTGACTTCCGGCTGGGCCTGGGGATCTTTCTCCAACCGAGATCATTCCCCATCTTCGCCAAATTCTGGAAGTGTGAATGAGAGTGCGAATGTGTGCGTGATCTAATGATTAAAATTCCAAAGTACCTGCAACCCAACCTTTACCCGTTAACACCACCACCAATAGGCGAAATATTCCAAAAGGAGAACGGCCGCCGATATGACCATTGCAGCTAAAGGCAATGGAGCAAAAAATAATCACGAATCGTTGTGTTCATTTTGAACAACTTAAACAACAAAATTTTATCCCAATAAAGGTTAACGCATGATCTCAAATTGCCTTATTCCTAAACTGCAACACTTATTTTATATGCATTTAAATACACTTTTTATTAATTCCCCTTTTCATGAAAGCATTCTATTCAATATTACTCAAATACAGTGCGATCCATATAAACCTGAACCATTTCAATAGCCATAATTTCCCTTTAAATGTAAAATGTAGAAATGTAGAAATTTGTTTCAATGATCTCAGTGGCTCTGGGAGAATTGACAACACTGACGATTGTTGACAGTCGACAGTCAAATGTGCAATCATAACAGCAACATGCAGTACTCACTATAAGAGTGTATTTACATTTTGAAAACATATTGGAAGACAAATTCCTTGTTAACAACACACAGGAATTTCGAAGAGAATTTAATGTATGCGATGTTCCAACAAAGGCAACAGTTTTATCGTTCGTAAGAAAGCTGGAAACAACTGGTACACTGAAACACATAGACCGCCACTGAATACAGATGCTGTTGCAGATGTTCGCAGAAGGCTATTGAACTCTCCAAACAAATCTTTGCGTCGATTGAGCCAGGAATCAGGGTATTCATATGGAACATATCAAAGAGCTGCGAAGAAATCGAGATTACCACCTCAGAGTGCACATTGTGCAACAACTGTGAGAAGCAATTATGGTAAACGAATCAGTTACTGTCGATGTTTTCCGTGTACTCTTATTCCACGTCCATATATTCCCTCCATAACGTGGTTTACAGATGAGCATGGTTTCATCTGTCAGGCTACATAAGCACACAAGACACCAAATATTGGCCCGCGTCAGTGGCGTAGATGGTAGCATGTCTGCCTCACGTTCAAGAGGTTCCGAGTTCGAAACTCGGTCAGGGTGAGTTACCTGGATAAGGTTTTTCCGGGGTTTTCCCTTATCCTTCAAGACTAATGTCGGGTAACTCTAAGCTCCATGGACCCTGGAATCATTTGAGCATTATTTCATTCAATTCATTCACCGTCCGATATGACTTAACGTTGGAGGACGTAAATTGCACATACACACACACACACACACACACACACACACACACACACACACACACACACACACACACACCAAATATTGGGCTGCTGTAAACACCCAAGTGATGAATAGGTTGGAGTATGGTGCGCGGTGTCAACTTCCAGGATCGTTGGTCCCATTTTCTTTGATATGACTGTAGACACTGGAGTTTATATGGTATCTTCAAGACATTTGTGGAGCAGCTGGGTGATATCAAATTGAGAGAAGATTATTTCCAGCAAGATGGAGCAACGTGCCAAACATCTAATGACACCATGGAACTTGTAACCAGTTTCTTTGATAATCGAATAATCTCGAAAGGTCTGTTGCCCCCCAGATCCCCTGACCTAACTTCACCGAATTTTTTCTTGTGGGAGTATCTAAAAAATAGAATGTATAAGAATAGGCCACGGACATTTGATAATCTTAAGGAATCAATTCGAATCGAAATAAGTAACATTGGCGAGGATACTCTCCGTAAAACTTCAGAGAATATAGTGAGACGAGTGCAAGAAAGTATAAATGCTGGTGGAGGACTCTTACAACATTTTCTCTGAGATATAAATAGTGTAATGTAATCTCCCAATTGTGTATTATATTTTTCCAAAGTTGCACGTATGTCTTATTATTAGTTAAAAGGTTATGGCCTTTTGAAATGGTTCAGGTTTATATGAATCGCACTATAGTGTATTTCTGGTGACATGTCCATTATGGTTATAACTACAGTACCTATTACACCTAACGTAGAAACACTGTAGAAATAGTGAACATGTATTTTTAATTACAGTTTTTTGGTTGGAATGCTACTTTGAATACAGAAAGGAGCTGAGAGTGCAAAACATGAGGATATTGTACTACATACCTCAGTCATTGTGACACTTAATTCGTTTGTTTAATTGTTAATGCTTTATGGTAAATGGCATTGTAGTTGTCCTGGATGCTTACACATAATTTATAGGATCACTTTAAATAATTTATGTCACGTATTTTATGCTCACAGTTACACTAAATGGCAAGAGGGATGTCTTAAAATAGTGTAAATTTAACACAGTGAAAATAAACCATTCCAAAGCTTGATCAATTGTAAAATAAGCTAAAAATATGAATTTTTCCTTGTTTGTTTCAGGCCCAAATATTCCATCCGGGAGAATCGGTCAGCATACAAAGTGTTCATGTGGTTGGTGATCCGCAGCTTTGGGAGTACTGACATTGGTACATACAACTGTGTCTCTACAAACTCGCTAGGGCGCGCAGAAGGAACTCTCAGGCTTTATGGTAAGTCCCTTTGACTTCGCTTTACTGTTTATCTTTTCGTGATCGTGATGTGCTGTTATCCCTATATTATTGCATATATCCCTATATTATTACTTCATCTTAATGCATTAATGTCGGCATGTTCAGGAAAACATATGTGGTTGTTTGTATACCCTTATGAATATCTCGACCCTAAAAGCTGAACTTATAGGAATGTACCAGGTATCTTTTGGACTGACTTCCTTACCTTTTTTCCTTAACGGGATCTTTCAGTGAAGATTTTATGCTAGATATACAACGCACATTAACAGAAGTTTACTGAAAGTATATAATTAATGGCATTTGATTCTGCATTTGTTTCATTTTTCTGTCAGTTACAACATGAAGAGTTATGAATTACTTGACAATCAAGTACTTCAAGATGTTTCGTTAAACATAGCGACCCTAGTGAGGCGAAGAAACGTTTATACGTAGCAAATAAAAAGTCCAAATTATTGTAGTTGTTTTAGTAATTCCAAATCGTTTTTGTTTTAAAAATGCAATAGAATAATTTACTGTTGTCAGAAAGACTGATCTGATATTTCATTGCCTAAATAAGTCCTAAGCAAAAAGTATTCATTTAATTTGCTTAAGAGACATTAAAGTTGTCATATATTACATTACTAGCAACTGTGGTGGTGCAAAGGTATCGTTCTTGTATTTCACTCCATGGGCTAGGGATAGATTTTTGATCTACCTCATCCTAGCAGAAGATTTTCAGTCAATCTTAATATTGAATAGCATAGGTATGCTTTATGTGCTTCACCATTGGCCACACATTTATCGTCTTTTAATAAAATAAGTACACAATTAGAAATATAGTGGTCAGATTCAATGAACCATGGAGAAGTTAAAGAAGTGTTCTCACAGCAGATGCCAGTAGTGTCTTTAGTTTGTTTATACTTCTGATCAACAAAGACTGAGACTGTTTTTTTCCACAGATGTTTACCAATGCAATTCAATGTTTACATGATCTTTTTCAAAGTAGTACTCTGCTACTTCAATGCACTCTGCCAGTCCTTGAGCACGTGCTGCAGACCATTCTTTGTCAGGTGCTTGAGAATCGCCTCACTTTTCTTGAGCACTGCTTCAGAGTTCTCAAATCGAATACCCCTAAGCTTTACCTTTAGTGGTGGGAATAAAAAAGGTCACAGGGTGCAAGTTCGTGGCTATAGGGCGGATGTGGTTCACAGGTAATATTGACTCTTCTTCTTTTTCTTCACTTCATGGCATAGGAAATCAAGTGCCTGTTGCGCCATCGAAGTCCTCCAGCCATCGTTTCCTGGGTCTGCCCACCGATCTCCTAGCTTTAGGAAGATACTGTAATATTTGTTTTGTAAGTCTATTATCTGGCATTCTTTCAACATGTTCCTTCCATTTTTTGAGACCTTTTAACCTATCATTCATACTAAAATGTCCAGCTCTTCTTATATTTTCATTTCTTATTAAGTTCCTCTTCGAGCATCCTTTCACACTTCTCAAGAATTTCATTTCTGAAGCCTGTATTTTACTCTGTTGCTTTTTAGTTAACGTCCAAGTCTCACTTCCGTATGTCAGTATAGTGACAGCCATAACTTTATAGAACTTTAATTTTGTTTCTTTACGTATTTTGTTTTTAAATGTTCTATTTATTGTTCCACACACCCTTTGAAATTTGCATATTTTATTTTAGACATCATATTCCTTGTCATAACTAACATCAGTTCCCAAGTAGTTAAAATGGCTTACCTGTTCAACGCAACGATTATTTATAACTAGTTTTGTTCTAATTGGCTCTTTCCCAATGAATGCCATTACCTTTGACTTTATAAAAGAAATTTTCATATTATATTGCTTACAAAGTTCAGTAAGTTTAAAAATAGATTTTTGCAGGGCAGACTCACTGTTTTGTATAATAACTAAGTTGTCAGCAAACAATAAAATATTTAAAAAGTTTTTATTTGAAATTTTAAAAACTACATCCACTAGCTGCTTCCGTTTGCACACTAGGTCGTCAATATAAATACTAAAAAGTGTAGGTGATAAAGTACACCCTTGTCTGACACCCTGATTATTAAGATATTTTTTTTAAATTTTACCATTGTTCCTCACATTTATTTTTGTTTGGAAGTAGAAGCATTGTATCATTTTTACTAATTGTTGTGGGTCTCCTCGTTCTTCTAATATTTGCCACATTTTGCATCGGTTTACCCTATCGAAGGCTTTTTCAAAGTCAATAAATGCCATATGCGTTTCTTTGTTAAACTCCCTATATTTTTGAATTAGTTGTTTAACAATAAAAATGTTATCCGCACAGGATCTGCATCTTCTAAATCCACTTTGCTCTTCCGAGAGAAGATACTCAGCTATATTCTGCAACAGTTTTTTATTATTTTAGCAAATATTTTATAGGCCATATCCAGTAAACATATTCCTCTGTAATTGCTACAGTCATTCCGTTTCCCTCTCTTAAAGATAGAGATGGTTTGGGCCATAAGCCAATCTTCTGGGATACATTGCTTCTTCTAGCACATATTATAGAAATGTAGCAGTCGGAGCTTTAGTATTAACCCCCCATATTTAAATAGCTCTGCGTTCAATCCATCTTGGTCCGTTGCTTTCATATTTTAATTTTTATGAGTGCTTATCCTAATTCTAATACTTCTTCTAATGTTGACTCGAGCCAGAAATTGCATGACTTGATTTGCGACTGAGGCCGTGCATTGTCATGATGAAGTCACCACTCAATCAGAGAAAGCTCTGGTCGTTTCTTTGCATGTGCTTCCTCAGTGTAGCCAATACTGACGTGTAGTATGCTGCTGTAACAGTAGTGTGAGGGAAAACTGCATGCTGGTAAATCATCCCATTACATTCAAAAAATGTGATCAACATCACGTTCCCTGCAGATGGAACAACTTATACCTACTTTGGTGTTGGAGAACCTGGCGATCTCCACACTGTGCTGGCTTGTTTACCTTCAGGATTGTGAGTTTTTCTACTCCTATCACTAAAGGCAAAGCTTAGGAGTATTTGATTTGAGAACTCTGAAGAACTGCTCAAGAAAAGTGAGGCGATTCTCAAGGATCTGACAAAGAATGGTCTGCAGCACCTGTTCAAGGACTGGCAGAGATGCTATAAAAAGTGCATTGAAGTAGGAGGGAGACTACTTTGAAAAAGATGATGAAAACATTGAATTGCAGTGATAAAAATATGTGAAAAGAATCAGTCTGTATTTTTTGATCAGCCCTCATATCTTCATGTCCAACCACTTACTGCGAGAGCAGCATGGCGGGACATATTTGGCGATTAGAAGTGAACTTTTAATTGAATAACGGAGCCTCCAGCATCGAGCAAGTCTGTTATCTATTAGGGACAGTTACAGGTAGTTTGGAATTAGGGCTTTTTAATAAACTGACAAAGTTCTTCAGTGCACATTACTAAATAATTTGCAAATAATATGATACTGCAACAATGAGTTGTAGCCAGCTTTCCTGGTGGATAACTCTTAAAGACGACCGCTTCCATTCAAGTTTAGCCAAATTCATATATTGCAATTCTTTGCAGAAGGAAAAGGGCGTTCGTTATTTCGGACAATCTTCACACAGCGTTTATATCTACTACAGATTCGCCAGCAATTCTTATGTAATAAAAGAATCATTTAAAATTGATTTTATATTCCAGCTTAAATTACTTTACACAATAGTTATCCTTCCAAGCAGCGAACTCGATCTCAGCAAATCGCTAGGATAGGTTGTAATGTTTTGTGCTAAAGTGACCATCGAAGTATCGAACCGTTATTAGTGCTCGAATCATTAAGGGAACGTGGGAGCCGTAGAGCCTGTACATCAGTGAGAGTCAGAACAGAGCCCACGTATGTGTAGTTCCCGGCATCGAGCAGATAACCAAAAGGTTTATGAGCTCCAAACATCCCTAAGTTTAATACAACTTGATTCCTAGAAGTATATATACAGGTGTACAAAAACAAGCTGTACATGGTTGTGAAGGTGGGGACAATATATTTTATAAACCCATGTCCTTATTACGAGTTAGAGATTCCGAAATAGAAAAGAGGGACGAATGTAGCTAAGGGATTCGTAGAATACACGACAAGCAGTAAACGAAATCATTTACTATAATAAATATGAAATAAATACAACACTCAATAAAATATCTTAGTGAATAAAACTAATAAAATATAATATTACATGTTTATTTTAAAAATATTTTTATTTTTATAAACTTTCGAGGGGGTGACGTAAATTTTTAATTATCACCCTTTAAAATATTTGATAGAGAGCTTGTATTTATATATGTTTCTTAGTTCTTCTCAAGGTAGTCAGCATCAAGATTTACACTTTTTTCCAGCGTTTCTCGACCTTTCGAATACCTTGATTGTAGAAGTCTATAGAATGCGCTTTTAACCTTTCTTCCACTTCATTAATGACGTCGTTTGTGTTGTCAAATCGTCGACCATGCAACGGATTCTTCATTTCCGGGAACGAGAAAAAGTCACTTGGTGCGAGATCGGGCGAATAAGGCGGATGTTGTAATGTCTCAAAGCCACATTCCCTTGTTTTGTCAACTGAAGCTTGTGATGTATGAGCTGGTGCATTGTCAGCCAGAAGACGAACACCTTCGGAGAGCATACCGCGTCGTTTCTTAATCAGGGATGCTCGTAACTTGGCCAGTAGATTGCAGTAGTGTCTGCCAGTGATGGTTTGACCCTTGGCAGGATCATCTGTAAAGATGACTCCACGGCAGTCCCAGAAAACTAAAAGCATGACCTTCCCAGCTCACTTTTAGACCTTTGACCTTTTAGGAGTGGGGAATCAGCATGTTTCCATTCCATGCTCATGGTTTTTGTCTCAGGATGATACTGATAGATCCAGGATTCATCCATAGTTACCAAACGGGCAAAAAAGTCATCTTCATCCCTTTCCAACAGCATCACCATCTGTCTTGAAAGGTCATGGCGTGTTTGCTTTTGGAAAGAGGTTAGCAAACCGTGCAGACACCTCAGACATGTGCATTCGTAATGAATAATTTTCCACACACTACCATAACTAAGATGTATCTGATTCATGATCATTTGGATGGTTGCTCGTCTGTCTTCCAGTATTAAACAGTCCACTTTCTTCACTGTGACAGCATCGTCTGTCACTGACGGTCTACCAGCTCTTGACTCAATTGTCAGGTACATGTGGCTAGTTTGAAAATTCCTTTTCCACTTCACAATAGTGTCATACGATGGGCAATCATTTCCATCAACACCGTCATCTCATCATGGATTTCCTGGGCAGTTTTGTTCTTAAAATGCAGGAAATTGATCAAACTACGAGCTTCAGTTTTCTCCATCTTACACCTTAGTCACTCCTGGCACTCACTGTAAAAAAATACAAAAGGACTCAAATCACTGAAACTATCAACATTATGTCCCGAGGGATCAATGATGACACTCAAAAATTTTCATCACTCTTATAATAAAAGCTACCGGGTGCCTGTATGACACCCCCTCGTATTCAAATATCAAACTTTCACTCTTATTAGTTAAAAGATTTTTACCAACGATGCCATATTATTTGTTATGTGCAACAATACTTCATCATAATCACAATTGTGAGAATTGTTTTGTAATTTCTTAATATTCAGTGCTCATTTGTGTGGCTATCGTTAAGAGGAAGTGAACAAGGTTGAATTTGTACACAAATGCAGAGCACAATGTACATTCCTTCGGGATTCTTTGTATGGAAGATGCAAGCAAGGCCCTCTGGCTCTATCGACGACGTCACCCCAACAGGTGTCAGTAGGTGTCTGAAGACTGGAGAGATTTGTAATTGAAACAGGCCTGCAAATGATGTACACCAGAGTGCACTCTTTTCAATAATTGGACAATTCTTAACCAAATTATAGTTAAATGTGTCGAATTTGATAGATTTGCCAGCAATTTTGAGGACCTTCATTGGCTGCTGAGAATGTAATCTATTTACTCAAAACTACTTCAATTTTCTAATTGATTTATTTCCTCCTTTTTAATCATACTCTCTATGTCCTCCACGTTTCAGAGACCCAGGAACGTAAACCTAGCTTATCTGGATATTAAAATAATATTATCTCATTACCATCGAATATTGTAACATGTATTTATTTATAGCCTGTATAGGAAACCTCTTATTACTTCTTCTATCTTCTAAGAACAATATGCATCTTATCCTTTATTTGAAATAAAATTATTTTGTAAAGGAAAAAATTGCTGCACGTTATCTATAATTTTTTAGTTATAACTTTTTTTCTCCCTTCCACACCAACAACGCTGGTGTCAGGATTCGCTCGGGTTCCCTCAGTGCGAGGAAGCCGAAGCAGCTGACCTGAGATACCAGGTTTGAGGAGTCGGCCCAACGCCTGGGATGGTGAAGAGATGAATCAAGGAGCAATTGTTAGAATCCTTGCAGGGGAAACCGGGGAACCCTGAGGAAGCGTACCCCAGAGCCATGTTGTCTACTATAAATCCCACCTTGCGGTCGTCTGGGATCGAACCCGGGCCGACTAGGTGAGAACCAAGATGTTATTGTTATAACTGGCCAAAAGTATAGGGAACCGAAGACATCCACGTCATTTTCCACTAATAAACGGAAATGCAAGTTTCAAGTTGGTAGCATTATTGACTGTATCGGAGGCACCAGTTCTTTAAAGAACCGGCGAGAACAAGATCAGAGTTTCAGAAACACAGTAAACAAATCGTACTTTTGTTTTAACCTTCCGTTTAGTTTTTTTGCCAGTGTAACCTATACTAATAGTATAGAAAGACAAACTTCGTATGTGTGAATATGTAGTGAAATTTCGAAATCCACTCGACCGATTTTGATATCTTTTTCGCTTTTGACAGATAAAATTCTTCCCGATGAACATAATGTATGAAATGTTATACCTTCAACTCTGAACACTGGAATACAAATATGGAGAATTGCCAAATCAATAGACCCGCAAGAATAGATTTTACTTTCTTCGGGTATTCCATGAATGGAAAATAATTGCCCTTTTTAATTCCAAAGATAATTTATATAGGATAGGATATACCAATAATTATAATTGAATAATTTTTTTAACTCCTTATTTTATTTGTTTACCTTTTTTGGATTAACTTTTTAAAATATAATTATAATAAAAAATTATTAGATAATATATCTTAACATTGTAATAAACCAAAAGAATTAAAATAATCATTTCCATGTGTACGAATCTGCATAAGTGCTACTACAATTTTAAATTCCTGTTGCGCAGTGATTTCTGGTAAAAAAACTAAATCAATGGCAATGGTAGAGAAAGAACAAAGAAGTGTCAAAATAGTTATTGATGGGGAAATTGCAGAACACCTTTCAACATTCAAGTACCTTGGATCAAAAATATCATTTCTGAAGACCAAGGTAGATGTTTAAAAGAATATAGATACATACAATATAATACATGGATGCATAAAATGACATTTTGCTAAAAATATGTGGACAGAAATAAGGCACAGACCCCACAGTATTACATTTAAGCAGCGCTGACGTACTCTTGTAAAATGTGAACATTAAGAACTAGAGAAAAGCCAAGATTGGAAGCAGTTAAAAGGAGATATTTACGACCATTGTTGGGAATTACTAGAAGTGATAGGATTAGTAACACCATATTAAGATAACAGTGAACGGAAGAAAATATTACTGAAGAACTTAAGAGTATCAGAAAAGATAGAAGGAACACGTTCTATGACGGCCCCTTTCAAGATATTCACGGCAAGTCTTATTTTATGAACCTTCAGGAAGACAATGGAAGAGATCGAGCGACCAGTTTGTTAGCTTCGCAACAGGCCTGAAGGATTAAACCTTATGCGGAAGAATAAGCAGTGATTCCTAAAATCATATAAAAACTGTTGCATCATCAACTACTCAACCGATTACACAAACAAAAATATTTGTTAATTAATGTTTTAATAGTTTTATTTATAGATTAATAAATATACCACTGAATAAAGAAGAATTTAAAAGAGTATATAAACATATTATTAATACTGCTTTAATTAATTGTTTTAATAAAAAATTATACAAAAGAAGATTGAAAAATTTAAATATCAAAAAACTATTAATGATATTTTTACTCTTAAAAATTAAAGATTACTACAAATTTAAAAAATTTACTTACCATCTTTGGGTTAATAAACATTTCAAAAAAATTTAAAGATGTTGGTATAACTTTAGTTCCTAAAAATAAATATAGTATTAAAAATTTATTACAATTTTCTAAAACAGATAAAACTCCTAATAATAAAAAATCTGGTATTTATCAATTTAATTGTTTAGATTGTGATCAGGTTTATATCGGAAAGACGAAACGTAGTTTGGAAACCAGAAAGAAAGAACATTTTCGTAACATTACATACAAATTGATAAATCGGCCGTAGTAGACCATTTTTGGTCATATACCATGAAATAAATCCCGAAGTTAAATTATTAAAACAATTAAATGTTCCCATACATTTAATAGTGTGGGGAAAATATTTATTTAAATAAATAAACATCGCGTAGTGAATTTTGGCATACCGGTAATTGATTCTGTTCTTAGGTTTGTTACGTCATCGGATGTTGGTAATGCTGAAAACATAACATAACAAAAGAAAAAACATGGTAACCGAGATTTCCTTAAGAACGGAGTTCGTTTAACTGAGGATGAATGCAATATGCCTTCCAAATCCATTTTAACAGGAAGAAAGAAATACTAACATCAATTTCTTAAGATAAGTGGAAATAAATTAACAAATATTTTTATTTGTGTAATATTTATTACTCCACTGTAACTATTTTCATTTTCTGTGTAATCAGTATTCAACCGATATTTATGATTACAATTTAGGGTCGATGGTTACTGATCACATACCACTTCCAAAAGTTTAAATACATATCTTGGTTTCATATGCCTTACTTTCGGCCATATTTTGTTAATTATTAACGTAACAAATGTTTGTATTGTTATTAGAAATATCATAGCTTTACCAATTTACAGTTATAAGAGATAAAAGGGGAGGATACAGTACAGAAAACCGTACATACATAATTTTACAATAATTTCATGAAATGAAAAATAAATGGACTTATTAAATTGTTATTCCGAATTTTAAGTGGCACCCTAATATGTCGAGTAAAAGGCTGAAAGTTTACACACACACACACACACACACACACACACACACACACACACACACACACACACACACACACACACAATCGCCAGAACGTTTCATAACGTTCTAGAAAGAAAACTTCCACACGATTGGTAATATTTTAACAGCGCTTCCGGTGTTTACATCGGGCGAGAGCGTTGCTTATCTTTATCTCAGGAACTACTCCATAATATTCGCCCCATAGCCGCTGCATCGCAATGCAGTCTTACTGGGTATCTTAGTACAAAATTAAAATTAGTATTACATTTTTATTTCGATTAAAAAATCCGCCTCCTGAATTGTCATCTTATTTTGCTATGTGAAGCAGCTCGCTCTTCTAACTGTTCCTGTAGTTGATTTATTTCATAGACGGAATTGAGAAATGCTGGAGCGTTCTCCATACACCCTAGATATGAAATCATATTTCCCTTTAATAAAATTACCACTTAGGAGAATATGCCTTAGAAGCAGACAGACAATTGTAAGAGCAGTAGAGTAATCTGGTCGAAGATTAGTGCAACAAGACAACGTGGTTGTCATCCATCGTCTGTCTGAAGTGTTGGGGCGGGTTGCTCATGTTGGATAAGATTACTTCTGAGCACAACAATAATGTGATTGTTTCAAACATGCTTTCTTTCTTGTTAATACAAAGAAGGCCAACTCATTGAATGACCATTAAAATTTTGGTGAATAAAGAGCACAGGTAAACGAATTTAATCCACCTCAAATCTCCTCAATTTTTAATCCACCCAGCTTAAATTAAGCCCAAATGTAGCGGAAGACCTGTTCCGGAGTTCTTTCGTTGTAAACTCAAAGCAACGTCTGTCAGATGTTCCTCGCCTAGCAGAGGGCATATCTGCATTTCCGCTTGGAGCACCGTACTCCACTCCAGAAGGTAATTTGACGCAAATTCAGAACAACATGAGAGTTTTGAATATGAAAACAAAAACCGACTGGTATATTTTATGGGCTACTTTAAAATACACTTTTGTCCTCTCCCACTTGCTTCCTGACTCCGAACTCTCCGCCCTTCCAAAACCGCACACATTTGTTCACTTTGAAACCCTTCTTTGTTTTCATTCTCGCAGATGGCAAGCGTCGCTTCGGTCCCGTGTTTCCTTTCCCAACGAAGCGTTTAGGACGCCAAGCAGTCTTCTCTCCTTTCCCCTTCCCTCCCCGCTTACAAAATTTATTGCTCATAATACGATATATGTAGAATATTGCAGCAAACCTTCTTTTGCCCTATTCTCACTGTATTTTAACCTGACGTCTGAGCTTGTCATTGACTGCTTCAGCATAACAAATAATATGAAATACACCCGTGTATATGAAAGGAAATTTATTGTACAAAATGCACGCTTTTCAGCCAAGTTATCTTGCACACTATATTGATTTTTTTTTCTCCCAGAGGGATAATATTTGGCAAAAAATGGATACGACTGGAGATTTCAGAATATGAGGTCGTACGTAGCTGTTGACATATGCTATTTACTACCTACTTTCGCTACCAGTTACATAATAAATAGTTAGAAAAGATATTGTTTCCAAGAAAAATGTTATATTTAGAGATCTCACTGGAAATACTCGTTTCGATGTCCCGTGAATTCGAAAAATATTGAAAAGCCATACGTACCTGTTTGTCCTGCTCCGTGGCATAGTGGGCTAAGGCAGCATGCTTTAGTTCCCTGCCACGGAAAATTATCCGGGATCGGTTACACCTATAGGAGTGCGGATGTTAAGTCCGAGTATAGGGCAGGTGCCCACTCAACATAGTGAGAAAATTGAGGAATTTTAGGTAAACGGCCCTGGTCAACAAAGGCAACTTTCCGGCTGGGAGATGCCGAGATGCTGACCAGGTCTCCTCCCCGTATCGATTGGATGATCGCCCACCTCTACCTTGCGTATGTGGGCGTGAGGTCGGCAGTCGGGTTGCAGGCATTGGATATCTACGGGCTGTGACGCCACGAGTTATTTATATATGTGCCTATTAGGTGTATATTAAAAGTGTAACTCGGAAGAAAATGTAAATGAAATACTAACCTTGCTATTTTAAGTTCAGAATGTCCCAAGGATGTGGCTTTGAAGGAAATCCTTCATCCCAAAAACTAATACCTTCTTAGGAAACCTTTCGAAAATTTGGTTTCCCCCAAAAAAACTAACCATTTTAATTCAAACATATTTTTTTAAATATTTTATGGCAAATTAGATGTACGAGGCTGTTCAAATAAAATGATTTTTTTTCGGGGGGATAACGTACCTTTACTCATCCTCATAATTTTGATGGGCCTTCTCAAAATAGTCTCCCCTGAATATGATGCACTTGTCCCAGCGTTTCTACCAGTGTTCAAAGACATACTGGGAACCATATTTTGAGATATCTTTCACAATCTCCTCCGCAGCATTCGCCACGCTTCTGATGATGGACTATAGGGACTATATGGAGGGTGAGAGAAGCACTTCACGTTGATTTTTGCAGGATATTCAGCAACAACATTGGCAACATGCAGCCGCGCATTATCGTGGTGCAGCATCCAGCCTGCTTCATGGAAATGTGGTATTTTGCGCCTGATGTGGAGTTGCAATGTTTTCAGGACATCACTGTAGTATTGTCCAGTTACTGATGTGTGTGCAGGTACAACATGCTGATAAACCATTCCATGAATATCAAAGAATGAGATGACCATAACATTCCCAGCAGAAGCAACCACCTTTGCTTTTTGGGGATGTTGATGAAGGAGATTTCCACACTGAGCTTTGTTGTTTTCTCTCAGGATCAAAATGATGTAGCAAAGTTTCATCAGCAGTGATTACGTTTGAAAGAAAATCCGGATCTCCCTCTAACATCAACTATAACTGCACGTTACCTGCATTGCAGCGGTAAGCGATACTGAACATGTCTGAATTTGTCTGGTTCTCACAGGCGGGAACCAGGAGTACCAACAATGAAACTACTACGGCCTGCTTGTTTTACATTAAACTAACAGAAGATAATAAGATTGAATTTTAGTGCGAAAGGTAATGACCGTAAAAAATTATTATCATTCTCTATTGAAAAGCCCTCGTATCTTTGTCGTTCTACGTGGTCTAGGAATAACGTATTAACCTCTAATACCCGAGGTCACAAGTTGTAAACCCGACGAAGGCATTGGATACTCTTCTGGTATACAAAATTTCCTTCGTAAGAGAAATGGAGCTTGTGCTCAGTGACATAGATAAACGGCACGCAAAATACTTGAAGTCTTTATAAAAGTATCTGAACAAAACTAAGCAATCGTTCACATGATATTTTGTGAGTCAGGTGCTCCGATTTATTCTTATCTATGCAATTTTACAGTCTAATGTGAAAACAATGACCCTTTTAGCATAAAATTATTACAGCATAAAATTATTATTACATTACAGCTCTGCTCTTCTATTCGGTACTATACGCAGCCAGTATTAATACTTACTGCCTTGAATGAGGACCAAGAAGCTACGAAAAGCTTAAATAAACGACGATTATTTCGTACATATAATACTACTATTGGTAAAGCGCGAATGAAATGCAGTTGAAGGTGTAATTTACCAAAACTGAAGCTTTCCAGCTTACCCTTCTTCCGTCATTTTTGGTTGCCACTCCTCTTCTCCATAGCGCAAGCTGCACTGCACTGGTCAGCGTAAAGAGGGATGAGGGTCATGTGATGCTTGTATGTTGAGGAGAGATGACTGTGCTCGCGCATGCACACACCAACTGCACTTTGTTCGCGGTCTATCTGTAGCAAGGTCATAAACGAATGCTTTCCCATAGAGCCACATAGAATAAGTGACAGCTGGTCGAGATGTTAAGCTGCTCGAGTATGGTGCTGCAAGTGCTAGGTTCGAACTGACGTCGCATTGTTTCGCTCTCTTTTTTCCGTTCTCCTGGTCCTTATTGTCTGAATTTTAGTTATTAATTAATTTATTGTTGCTGTTGGTTCTCTTGTGAGCCAAACACACAAGAATGATAATCTGATAATTAGGGATAATGCTTAGCTTTGTGACCATTTCTAATCTGTACTGTATCTGGGTTGTAAACTATGTTTTATAGTTAGATTCTATTTTTAGTAGTATGTCAACGACATTAAATCTAATCGATTTTTCTTCATGCTTAGATCTTATGTTTCACTTGTGCTAATGACAAAGGAGTTGCGAACACGCCAAGTTCTCGATTAAACGTAAAAATAAATTATCAAAGTGTGTGGATTTCATCAACGTATTAAATGTCCAAAATCGACCTCTGACACTATTTGAAAGATTTCTAATGCTGAATACCTGGATAATCCAGCGTTCATTCCTGATAAGCATTGACGCAAGCACTAATAGCGAAAGCCATTTTGCATTTGTGAAGTGTTCAACTTGGTTGAATGGGTTCAAGCATAATACCGACTATAATAAGGTATTTACTAAGAACTATAAATTTACTTCTATTTTCCAGTGGAAAATATGGCGATTATTGTATTTTTAAACACGCATAATGTTATAAAATGTTATCTGTATCATAATATCAGATTGTAGGCCACAAGAGGTAAAATAAAGGGTAATAAAATATCTGAACGATGAATCTGAATCCAACTTGTAGTGGCAAAGTGGTGAAGTAGCCAACGCTACCTTACGAGCAGAGGTTTCTATAAGAATAAGTAAGCGCAGACCTCAGACTCCCACTTCAGATCTTTACACGCTTTTACAGCTTCTTACTGTGTGCTGGGCTCGTTTTAGTGGTTTTAACGCAACTAAAATATAACTTCATTCCCCATTGCAGTTACTGTATGCGCTAAGAACTGCCATAATTTGTGACAGAAGTGAAAAAATCCACCTAATTGGATAAGTAGAGCCAGACGGAAGAATTCAATGTCATAGCCGGGATTTGAACCTCGGATCTTGCGGTCTCCGTCCGGTTGCTCTTAACCATTGAGCTACTATGGCCAACACGCCGACATGACATTAAATACTCCAACTGACTCGTGCGCTTCCCAGTAAAACACTAGGGGTTCTCATATACAATGGGATACGCACCATGATTAATTTCCATCTATCTAATTCTTAGCGCTTCTATAGATGGCTGTACAACGAAAACTCGTGTTGGTTGAATTTTTAAATTTTATTGGTTTCATTGTGTAGATCTGTCATTTTGTATTCCAATGTTATTGTCAAACTGATGCATGCGATCGGTTGTTCCTTCAGGGGCCGTAGGGGAGGGGATCCGTCCCATTCAGCTGCCGTGGTGCGGGCGGTGGGGACCCCTAGCACTCGTGGTACCTCTGACGCTACTAGAGGAACCTCGGGCCGAACATTCAAGCCCCTCCCTGATTGGGAGTTGTTCGGATTGGGTTGGACTCGAAGGGGGCAGTGGTTTCCGATACCCGTGGGAAATCGGATACGTCTGCGGACGGGGTTGAGGGTAGCTATTAATATTCCCGCGTACTAGCCAGCATTGCTAGTAGAATGTGTGCTAGATCACCAGGCGGCCCCACCGAGGTCATATCGGTAGCCTTCCCATTTTGTAGTTGGCGCGCGTAAGTGACGTATCCACTTCCATCCCGTCTTGAGTCCACAGGACCAGATGGGGGGGAGGTTGTTAGTCTCTAGGTCTTGCTCTATGGAAAACCCCACGGAGGCGCCGGGCATCCTTTTGGGACAGCTCGGTAACTCCCTGGTCGAAGAAGGCCCGAGTCCTTGGTCCTACGGGTCCAGGACTAATGGGAGTAGCACCTCTGACATTAACATGCTCCTGCAGGGTGTGTTTTAAGGTGTGTGTGTGTGTGTGTGTGTGTGTGTGAATGTGTGTGTGAATGTACGTTAATCAATAAAGGCAAGCTCGTTAAAATTGTTACTACTAGTCTCTGTGTCTGAGTATGATGTTTTTGGAATCGGCGTACATAGTGAGTGTTTCCTGTTCCATACAACACTTGTGCACTGAGTTACCTACATTTTCTCTGTAAACTGCTCTGCAAATAATCCATTAGAAGGCAGTCAAGAAAGGTGTAAGTCACGTATGTCACTTACCACGTTGCATAAATTTAAAAATGAATAGAGGCGGGTGCCTTACATAGAGTATACGAGGGTGGTCTGAAAATATTCTAAACTAATAAAGATAAAAAAACATTTTATTCAGATTATTTTTATTTTTAAAGTCTCCTACACACTTCTCCCAGCGATGTTCCCATCTCTGTAACCCGTCCAAAGAGTACTTGGCGTTTTTGTCTGCAAAATAATTGTTCACGAAGGTGATTGCCTCTTCGTTTGACAGAAATTTGTCCTCCGAGCGCAATTTTCATATGAGGGAACAAAAAAGTCGCTTGGGGCTAAATATGGTGAGCAAGGCGGGTGGTCAAGCAGTTCAACCCAAAATTCGTGGACTTTTGCCATTGCAACCGCTGGGGTGTGAGAGGGTGCCTTGTCTTGGTGAAACAGGATATTCTTTTCTTGCAAATGTCGTCATTTTTCAGCAACTCTGCCTTCAGCTTGTCAAGTACGTAGTATGCTCCTGTAATGGTTTTATCTTTTCAAAGATAATCGATTAAAATAACTCTATGACTATCCCAAAACATTCGCTATCACTTTCCCAGCCGAAAAAAACAGTTTTTGCTTTCTTTTGTAGCCGATAGGCCCTTTGCAGTCCACTGTTTTGACTGTATTTTCTTTTCGAGCATATAGCGTGTATCCAAGTTAGATCTACATTAATTAATTGGCACTAAAATTGGGATTTATTGTGCCTAAATTGCGACAACAGAGTGATGGAAATGATCAATCGAACACGTTTTCGGTATAAAGTGAACAAACGCGGCACCTAACGCGCGGCAGACTTCTCCTGTCTAAATTTTGATTCAATATGTGACAAACCGTTCTTTTCACATTTCCATAGCCTCTGCTATCTCTGTGTTTAATTCGGCGGTCGTCTGTCACCATTTGGTGAACTTAGGCGATGTTTTCGTGGGTAGTTGCATTTTTGTACCTTCAGAACGTTCATCTTCTTCCAAGCTCTTAGGGCCACGTTTAAATTCAGCTGCCCAAACTTTCACTGTGATAAATGATGGTGCAGAGTCCCCATACACAGAATTCAACTCATCTTTGATTTGCGTAGGCGTATTGCCTTTCAGAAACAAATATCTAATGGCAGTTCGCTAATCGATTTTGTCCATTTTCATAACAAGACTCATGTCAACTCACTCAAACGACTGTTACATAGCAACTGAGCGTCCAAAAGGGCTGAAACTTTGGTGAGTTACTCTCAAGATGAACAACGGAATTCTCTAGCTTTTATTTACGAGTGCTGCCATTCTCATGTTGAGGTCGGAAACTTTTCAGACCACCCTCGTAGATATATAAACTTTTGAAAGTTACTTCAATCTTTAAACCCCTATGAATGGTATAATACTTGAGATAGAATAAGAGAACAAATTCTATAGTGACCAAGCAATGGGGCATGGTTTTCTTTTTCTTTTGTTTTTGTTTTCAATTAACCGTTACAATTGTATTGTTTTGTTGAATAAATAATTGGTAGTTGTATTAATACCTGTAAGAATCTGTAAGTTAAAATCATAGATTCATCACTAAATAACAGAATACAGCTAATTAATGATGTTATGAAGGCAAGTAGTGTTTTTCTTAACGACTGAGAAAATTTAGACACCTAACGATTTTAGTATCCCAGTGTTTTCTTCATAATATGGGAATTTAGTCAGAAAATTTATACAAAAATTGTTTCTGTTGCTCATTAGAAGAAATCTGGAAGGCCAAAGATAACTCCATTTTAAGGTACTTACTTTAAACACGATGTGCTATAGAAAATGAACATGCAGGAAACGAGAGTAACGCATGTAAACTGAAACACCTCTGCACATAGAGAATAGTCAATATACTTAAGTTGCATGCAAATCATAGAAGGTACCTTGAAGGTATAACATCGATTCAGCCCGGATCGCAACACTGAATCAGAGCCATCTCTCCACGAGCTTTCATAAGTTTCTTTGTTCCCTTTAGGCAATAGCTTTAGCAGCGAAACATTGCCTTTGATCTTTAATGCAATCGCTAATGTGAGGGTAAATAAAGCGCCAGTCAATAAACGAGCTATTTAACCGACCAGCTATTGTTTTTGTGTTTCTCTTTCTAACAGCTTGTTTGTGCCGCTTCGAGCTTTCTCTGGCTGTGAATATCCATGCTGCTTAAACCTGTTCAACTCTAGTTTGATAAGCAAGGGTTTAATAATTACCAGAAGGGCTTTATCCCTAACCTTAAACATTTAGTGAGCTTAACAATTAGCAGTTCATTTTTAAAGGAAATGCAGACTAATACATATGTCACTACCCGGCAGATGTACACGGTTTCTTTGGCAGCACAAATAAATGCAATACTAGTACCAGTAAAATAATGATGATAATAATGAAAATAACATTAGATAATAATAATCGTAATCAAATCAAGGTACTTTACCAGAAGCTTGAAACTGACAATCTTTTATACCTAGTATCCTGTACTTTCATACATCTTCTACAAACAATTGCTGAAAAGGGCCAGGAAATAGAAAGCCAGGAAATATGGGGAAGTATAGAAAATATGATATCATTTCAATATTACAAACAAATAAAAATAAACTAGGAGACGAGAAGGATACGTATGTTACTGCAATAGGCTCTTGAGAAGGACTACCTTGGATGAGAACAGGAACAATATTCCTAAGAGGGATAAGAGGTAGGGAAAAGGGAAGTTATGAATTTTTTAGTGAAAAGGAAAACCTAGAACACTATGTAAGAGAATGCAAGGAGTTAGCAATATGGAGACAAAAAGGTTTGGGAGGAAAACGAGAGAAAGTAGTAAGAGGATAGTGGCTATAAAAATGTTAACAGGAAAGGAGGAAAAAAAGGTAAGAAGTATTGGTAAGTTCTTACAGAAAGTAAAGGATAAATGGGCAAGAAATGTACAGAACATAAGAAAGGAAGATGCAGGGGGAAAGGGGCTAATTAAGTATCAAGGAGGCATGGAAGTTAAAGAGCTACCTGGCAAAGCAGATGACCAGGGTGTCATGTAAGCCAAGGTAAAACAAAGTACATACAAACAAATGCAGCCTAAAGTTGTAAATTGTAAAATTTTGGAATATACACAATAAATAATTCATTCATACAATTCTTGTATCTACTTCAAACAATTGTGACATTGAAAGGGTAGAGCCAGACTGAAAAATTCAATGCCATAGCCGGGATTTTAACCACGGATCTTCTGGTAGCCGTCCAGCCGCTCTAAGCCATTGAGCTACTATGGCCAACGGGCCAACATGACATTAAATTCTTCAACTGACTCGTGTTTTTTCCGGTAAACCACTAGGAGTTCTCAGAAACACATGAGACAACTACCTTAATGGCGACTTAACAACGTGTAAGTACTTTAAGGCCCGGCCTTTATAGTTCGGACCACTATTAGGTACAATTAATGGAACAATGGAATTTATGGTACAATTAATTGTACCTAATAGTGGTCCGAACTATAAAGCCCGGGCCTTAAAGTACTTACATGTAGTAAGTCGCCACTAAGGTAGTTGTCTCATGTGTTTATGAGAACTCCTAAGTGGTTTACCGGGAGAAACACGAGTCAGTTGAAGAATTTAATGTCATGTTGGCACATTGGCCATAGTAGCTCAATGGTTTAGAGCGGCTGGACGTGGTTCAAATCCTGGCTATGGCATTGAATTTTTCAGTCTGGTTCTACCTTTCATAGTGCGTCCTACACACGGCTAGTGTGAAAGAACAATTAATTTCCATTTCCTTTTTTATTTATCTGTTTACAAACAGACAGAAGTATGCATTCATATACATTCATACGTACATACAACATAGGCACATCTATTAGTAACTTTTTTTTTTAGTCAAGGAGTCTCAAATCGTGTAATTTTGGTATAGAATTTTTTACCTGTATATGTGGGATGGATACTAAACTTTGAAGCCTTATTCATAACTGATATTTCCTTTCTGCTAAACTGGTATTAGAATAACAATTTCTTATCTATAGTGTATTAATATACTAACAGAGTAATTTAATTTTGAAATATTAATTTTATAAAAATGTTTATAACAATTTCTTAAAGCAATAAATAATATAAGGACTGAAGCTTTCCTGGCGACAAATATATTCGAGATTTTCTCGGGAAACATCTGGCTTGTTTCCCAAGAAGATTTCGAAAATAAATAATATAATAACAATAAGTTGGTATGTGATATACTAGTAGGTGTGTGACATCAATTCGAATCTGTAATGCGTACTTCTTTTAATGTGCCAGTTACAAACTGTTCATTGAACCATTTCTATTATTCTCAAATGGAGGGAATTGCTCTTGACATTGTTTGCTTATTATTTATGATTAAAAAGCCACGTTAAGAGAACTTCGTATTGTTGCTGTGTCATTGATCTTATTAATAAATGTAGAGATAAATGGAGCTATATCAGCAACATTTATAGTCAGCTGAATTAAGATTCGTAAACTTTGTGTTTATTTTTTTCCATTTTTGCCCTGCAGAAGGTAAGAGGATTTTATACACGCTATAGCAATGTATGATCAAATAGATACGTGAAGTATTAAGTTAGGAAAATATATTGGAGTTCTGAAGGAGAAAAATACGAAATAAGAATCAAGGTGTAGGGGTAGGAGAGGACATCGAAAGAAAGTACAGAGAAAGGGCACAAAGAAATGGCCTGTGTCAGCAAAACGTGATCGTTACCGACTCGAGCTCCAGGCTGTCTTTAGGAAAAGGGTAATCCGATTTGGGCAAGGTAATAGGCTCTATTAGGATGAGGGGCAGGAGGGACGCTCCATTGGAATGCCAATACTGTTTAACATTGTTAAATTCTTCGGCGCCTCATCTCAATTCAAAAGAGAACCCAGCATGGAAATTAAGAGAGATGAATGCTACAAACTTTTAATTTTTAATGCTTCTTTGATTCAATGGCTAACTTCCAAAGCTCACGACAGCAGCTTAAGCACATAGCAAATTAAGTAAATATGTATTAAAAATAACAAAATTATCACTTATATTTGTTTTAGTTAATTGATGGAAATTAACCATTTCTCCACACTAGCCGTATATGTATTCACTAAACGTCTCGCATTGGACAGAAACTTACCAGACGTAATTTACATACAGAAATCAATAGACACTCTAAATGACTAGTCACAATCTGTTGTACTTGAAGTGGAAAGATTTTTCTGAAGAAGTATATTCATGATATTTGCATTTTGTGTAGACACCAGTTTGTAACATAATTACTTCACATTTCCTTTGGGAGTTTCTAATCTTTATATAAAACGCTAAGTTCTACTGAAAGCTATAACATATACTGACAAATGATTTTGTTTACGATATAATAACTAAAATAATACCTGAAGTTTTCCTGGCGACGATAACACTCAGTTTCTTCTCGGGCAGCAAGCCAGGCGAAAAGACGATTAGAAATCAGCGTTTAGGGAGTGTGCATCTCTCCCATCATCAGGACATTTATTAAATGTTATAACCACACATGAATCACGGGATATAACACAAATATAAACAAACACAGAACACTATCAAAATTCTCATTACTGAACAAAAGACTTTCAGTAAATTAAATGCCAGGTCAGGATATGGCGTGAGTATAGAAAATTAATTGGGTCTAAGAAACGTAATTACTTAACTTGATTATCAAGCTGTATTGATCTGTTGACGGATTTCCATTTTAAGGCCGGTTTGTAAGAGGAGCTGAAGTGAAATCCAGCATCACGTATTAAGCGTGCTCTTTTCAGAGGAAATCGCCAAAGCTTCCTTAATTCTCCGCTCCCAGTAACTGTTGCATATTGCCAAGGTGGTCCACTCCCGAAAATTGGCTCTGTGGTCGTGATCAAAACAATGCTCTGCCAGCCCAAACTTCTCAGGTTGCGTTAAACAAATGATTATAATAGTAAATATATAAATATTTATATTTCCAATAGAAATTAATTGTTCTTTCAGACCAGCCGTGTGTAGGACGAACTATTCAAAGGTAGAATCAGCTGAAAATTCAATGCCAAAGCTGGGATTTGAACTACGGATCTTCTGGTCTCCGTTCTGCCGCTCTTAATCATTGAGCTACTTTGGTCAACATGCCAGCATGACATTAAATTCTCGCTATGACTTGTGTTATGCTTAAGTTTTGTTATGTGAATTGTTAAGAGCAGCTGGTCGACGACCGGAAGATCTGTGGTTCAAATCCCGGCTATGGCATTGAATTGTTCAATCTGACTCTACCCTTTCATATTTTTCCAATGTATCGAAGCTTCTGTGACAGTCATAAATCATTGTTCAGTACCATCTTCCCAGAAGAGTAGCTCTATATTTCATTTGTCATCTCTTAATATTTTGGACATCACAGGAATAAATTCCTTACACAAATCATGTCCATTTAATGAATTATCAGTTAATCAGTTATTCACTTGAGAGACCTGTGTTTGCAAAAATCAGGAATAAGCAACTGAAGAGCATGATTAAACCCATATTTTCCTGTTTTAAGTAAAGCTATTTAATTTAGGCTTTCATTTTTATAAACATCTGTTTCTTTATATGCCACTTAGCTTTAAAAATTGACAGTGTTGCTTTCCCCCAATATTTTACCTCAAAAGCAGTCTTGAAATTCTCTGAATAAAAAAAAAACTTCATTTTAGAAACAAAATGATTAAATCTCAAACTGGGTATTCATTTTTGACTTTCCAAGGATAAAACAGAAAATACCTTACACCAAACTTATCTTAACATACAAAATATTTCGCTTCTTTTTTTCCACATGTGGCTATAATGAGTTTGATCAAAATACCATGTTAACAATATTTGTATGGCAGATGAAATCTGTGTCTTGAATTTTCTGGTAATAGCTTATGAAGTCCTGTTCTTTCTGGATAACTTAAGTATATTTTGCAAACGATAAGAGATAGAGAACAAAAATATAAAGCTCTTTAAAGCATACAATTTACCTCAAAGAGGTTCTCCAAACATGCTGTTAATGCATTATTTTGATTTTCAAATAGTTATTTTTTACTCCAGTAAAACACTTAAGTTTTTTTTCGTCGCACGTAAAGAGGTTCAATTTTAAAGCCGTCGCATACAGATATCTCCAAAAATGTGACAATCATATAGGTGTAGGGGAATATGTAAATGTGAATAGAAAGTTTATCTGGATTTAAAAGAATTATCAACAGTATAAAACTTTAGCAAAGATACTTTGAAATGAGTGAGCAGAGAAATTCGTGTAAAGATTTGTTTTCACGTGATCTTACATGTAACATGTCATTTCAAAATTATATTGCAACCATCTCTTTAAAACTCCATCCAACGCTTTACCTGCTGTAGACTACAAAAACAAAACAAACTATCGGTAAATAAAAAAATATCGTAGATTACTGGGCAAAGCACTCTGCAATAAAACAGTAATACCAATCCTATCAAGCGGGGTGGTTCAGGCGGCTTCGTCTGTGGCCCGTATTTGGGATGCTCTCGGTTCGATTCCCTTGGCCGACCTACTTGACCCATGGGTTTGTTCGATAATTTTCCCGGGTCAATAGGCAAATACTGGATAGGCGAATTTTCTGTCCCTCCATTTCATCTTCATTATTATTTCACATCATCTCTCATCTGGTGGACTCTTTCAGGGTAGAATTGTCGGCGGGAATCTCGGCAGTGCATGTCGGGAGTCCCGGCTATTTTTCTCTTTTTTTCTTTATATCTACGTCCTCCAACGTTAAGTCATAAAGATCTTCAAATGAGCCCAAGGTTCATAGAGCTTAGTTACCCGACATGAGCCAACCACTCACTGTATTACCGGCCGGGTGGTTTTGCCTTGTGTTGCTGTTTTTAGTATACAACTGGCGGCGCTGTCCGCAGGAGTAGAGCTTCGATTAGAAGTAGGTTTTACACTGAAGTGAGTCGGCGTAAGTGGGTCACCTGTTCGGTAAGTTGTGAGTGGTGGACATCTGCCATGTTATAATTTATGCTTTTAGTTTCTGGCCTGGGGCCTGTGCTTGTAAGATCTGGACTGTTGGTAATTTAATATCTAAGGTATTAAACTCCACGTTGAGGAAGGAATAAAAAATGTATACATATTAGCCAGTATGTAATGATGGTGTAAAATAAAATAATATTTAAACAGATCCACCAATATTTTTGGTTAGGCATATAGGAAAGGGGGCACACCTTCACCTCATTTATTTATTATCCAATATTTTTATTCCTATTTTACCCAAATGTATATTAGTAATGTAGTTTACAAATTTGTGAATATAATAAAATTTACAAAAACATAACAAATTTGATATCAAGCTGAGAAACAGTAAACATCAAGATGAATCATTTAGCTTAAGAAATATTTTGTTTAAGAAAGCCATGAAATATTGATAAGTTTTGTAATTCATCAGAATATGTGTAAGTGGTTTTGAGAAAGTGTAACCTAAGGATTGAAACAATAATTCAAGTTCGTATCTTTCAAAACAGAAAACAGAAAAACGGGCAATCAAATAAAATGTGAGGGACATCTTGAAGATGATTTCCACAAATACAATCACATGTTGGTTTGATTTTAAATCGAAATATGTATGCTGAAAATTTGCCATGTCCAGTTAAGAATTGAGTGAAAACATAGTTAACTGTTGGTAAATATAAATCCTTAGTCAAAGCACCACAATCACTTTTTAACCAGTATTCATTCCAGTCGTTGATGATAATCTCCTTTAATGTTTGCCTCACATAAGAAATGGGACATAGAGTGTATGTCTCTGGAAGATCTGAAGTCGCAGCTCTCTTTGCTAGCTCATCTGCACGTTCATTTCCGGCAATCCCTACGTGTCCTTTGACCCATTTAATACACAGATGAGAACTACATAATAATTGACTTCTTATTTCAGCTGCAATAGGATTGCTGTTTTTGGTATCTTTCAACGCTGCATTTGCTGCTTGTGAGTCACTGTAAAGGCGAGCGGTACATTGTAAGTTGTTGCATCATTTCACTGATTCACGGGTTGCTAATAATCCAGCTTGATAAACTGAACATCCTTCCTTCATATACTCCATCGGTTCCTCGTTGTCTTTCTGTCATCCAATTTAATATGTTTAAAATCTTGCACATTTCCCTCTGACGAGAATCGGCGCAGCTATAAACTAGGAAACTGTTTATTCGTTCGGTGTCACTTCAAAACAATCTGTATAAGTTATAATTAGTGCAAAATCGAACGATAAGCATAATATGAGAATGTAATGCAATTTCGGAAGTTATTTTCCATACAGAAAAATTAACGTTGATTTAAATATTACTGGAATATTTGTACATCATAATTGTGATGGTGAATTAATGAAAGGCCTGAACATGCACGTATCAAATTCCTGAAGTAAAGCAAATTTGAATAGTGAGTTTGTTCCCATATTACAACGTGCAGAACTTAATAATTTAACCGCTGATGTCAAATCTAGAAACTCGTGTAGAACTAACTGTCTGTAGTCTTACCCATCTAGACCGCTAGAGAATAGTGGGATATCGAGACAGAATCTTGTGGTGTAATTAATCCGGATAACCGGAGAGAGAAACAGAGGGAGAGAAAGAGATGGTTTGACTGCTGTTGTTTGTTCACTGTTGGCAAGTCTTAGCTAGGATTTTCGCATGCATTGAGTACGAGAGGAAGTAGGGGATTGACGTTATGTTTGTAGCTTTCGCTTAGTTTCTGCTGGAGACTTATTACTCCGAGATGCGGTGAAGCTGTAATTAGTACCAGTACTTGTATAGCAACAGAAAGCACGTCCTTAATGTCTCCTGCTTTTACAGTCGTTCCCAGCTGCACATTAGACCTAGATTAACCTGAATTACGTTATGTGGAATTTTTATCTTGTGGCCTTCATTGAGCCGCCAGCTTACGACTGCGAATTTGTGATTTAAAGAAGGAATGTCTCAATAAACACAGAAGTATTAGCTTTTATTTCCAAGACCTTCAAGCTTTCAATACTCATACTCCATTGCCAGCGTTATTTACGGGCAGATTGAAAGCAATATGCACGACCTATTATCCCAAAAAGAACTTAAGGCATTAATTAAAACCGTTGCCAAATGTAAGTGAACGCTTTCTAAGTTCACTGATCGATTTTTGCGACATAAGCTTGTTTATTAAGCAATCTAGGACACTTTTTAATTCACTGATATTCACGATTCTGGAGTTTGCTCCAAAGTATGTCTGCTTTATTAAATTTCATGTGCTGATTCCAAAACTGTAATCAGCTTTTCTCCACCACATACCCTTTGTTTACAATTAACAGTTATAGCTAAAATTAACTATCAATGTCCATTAATTGTACCTAATAGTGGTCCGAACTATAAAGCCCGGGCCTTAAAGTACTTAAGCATACTAAGTCGCCATGAAGGTATTTGTCTCATGTGTTTATGAGAATTCCTAGTGGTTTACCGGAAGAAACACGAGTCAGTTGGAGAATTTAATGTCATGTTGGCACGTTGGCCATAGTAGCTCAAATGGTTAGAGCGGCTGGACGGAAACCAGAAAATCCGTGTTTCAAATCCGGTCTATGACATTGAATTTTTCATTCCGGCTCTACCCTTTCATAGTACATCCTACATACGTCTAGTGTGAAAGAACAATTAATTTCCATAACTAAAATGTTTTAATGTAGTTCTCTATATAGATACTGTGCGAAACGAAGAAACCTAGTAATTTCTTTGTTGAAATTAATGTTTTACAATGACGCCAATGAAACAGACAACAATAATAAAATTAGTCGGAAAGGTGTACTGTTGTATAACGGACATAAATATGCATTAAGAATAACTAAAAACTATAGTAACACTACTATTATTTATCTTATTTAAAATCCTTTGGACCGGTTTCGAAGCAAAATTGCTTCATTTTCAACCTGTCAGCCTGACACTACACTCTGTTATAAAATATTATTAAATTGTTTAAAGTGAGACATCAGTTTTGTTAATTACGAGTAACTGGCATGCTGTAGTTTGTATAAGAGTACTCAATCAAACTTTAGATGTTCAAATTTCTCCGAAACAAGTTTTCTACCAAGTCTTGGTCATCTTCAGCGGGACATTCTGCAGCAACTGACTTTGTAGAAAAGATGTTTCGGAGGAATTTGAACATCTTTATTCAAACTAAAGCATGCCAGCTAATCATTATTAACAAAACTGATACACTGACTCAGTCAGTCAGTGAGTCAGTGCGTCAGTGTCAAGCTGACAGTTTGAAAATGAAGTAGATTTTGCTTTGAAACCGGTCCCAAGGGGTTTAAATAAGATAATTAATAGTGAAGTTGTGTTACTATAGTGTTTAGTTATTATTAATACTTAGTTTGTTTCACTGTCATCAGCTTCAGTTTTCTACATAAACAAGTATGCCTATTTCCAGTAGCCCATTTAGTTCACTTCAAGGAAAGAATTACTTCTAGTAAAAGTCAGATATGCAGAACATAAGTGGCAGGTATGTGGAGATTTAACTAAATCAAACTATACTAAAATAATACATATTTTATTTATGAGTGGGATAGTAGAGTCCAAGCCCAGCACTGGAGAAGAGAAAATTGGAAGAGGAGAGAGTCTCGTACCAAGTATGAAAAATGTTATTCGTGAGTATCTTGTGGACCCAAAATTGTTCTGCTGCCCCCTTTGCACATAAAATCAATTAATACGTCATACATATAATTTTAATAAACAAAAGAATTTTAAAACATGCAGAATAATTAAAACTCTGCCCTGTAAATGTAAGCTTATATGAAAGTAATTCAGTTAAAAGTCTTCGTGCTACTTTCTTAGAAGTTGTTGGAACTTTAAATTTGGTGTTCATTTGGTTGGTTGTATAAATGCACATACTCGGAGGGGTGACTGGTGAACATTATACTTTTTGTTAGAATGCAATATTTTTTCTATCATAGATAAGTGATGGATAAATAAAGCATCGTGGCATAGATTGAACTAAATATTCTAATATTATTTCCAATGCTTAGGTATGTATAGAGATGTAATTTTAGTTAATTGATGGAAACCAATCACTTCCTCTCACCAGCCATATATAGGCCAAGGCCCCTGATAGAGTCAACATGAAAAATTTTATGCCACGGCTTGGACTCGAACCACGGATCCCCCGGCCTCCACCCAGTCACTCCAACCCATTGAACTACGTGCCGACGTGCCGTCCTGGGTAGCTCAATGTGCCAGAGTGACCGGCCGGAAACCAGGAGATGCGCGACCCAAACCCCGGCCACGGCATTGAACTCCTCATGCCGACTCCATCCATCAAAAGCCCCAGCCTATACATCGCCAGTGAGAAGAAATAGCCAACTTCCATCAATTTACTAAAATACATACCTAATATTTGTACACTCCAGGTACTCTTGCAGAGAATAAAAAGGTGTTGGTAATAAGTTTCTTAATAAAATAAATAGTTCGAAACTTTCAAGTATTTTCCGTCAGAATACGTAATTATATTTAGGGGTATTAGGATTCCGGTCATATATGAGGGGTGGATAGTACTTTGTTTTTAGGTTATAGTCGCAGTCACACAGACTGCCCTAAGTGACTGCTTTTCTCATATTAGATAATTATTATGATGTAATAAAGGATTGGCTGGAAAAATCTAAAGCACCGAAATGTGCCGATATTCCTTCTTCCCTACGGTGCGTTTCTTTTTCTATTTCATACCAACCCTGGATGTGTTAATTTATTTTTGGTTTGCATTCAAGAATGATACGTTCCACTAGACTATGAACATAGGCTAGACCTAGATAAAGGCGAAATGTTAGGCGTACAAAAACATTTTATTTGAGTGGCTAAAATGCAAGATTCGCAATGGCCCCGTATCGGTCCTTCGCGTATTGGTTTCATATCAAATGTCTTATACATAAATTTGTGGCGTTATTCCTCCACTGGCAGAAGATAGGAAGCACTCAGACTGTTTGGAAAATCCAGGTCGAGATTTGATTAAATAAGAGTCATGAGATCTTTTCTCAGATGTAGATTTTTGGTGACAGAAATAAACTTTTATATGACTCCGATTTCGTAATATGTAATTGTATAATCTGGATTACTATTCACTCAAGCTTTCTTTCTTAATCAGTCACTGTAGATTACCTCCAACACATTGATAAATCTTTATTTTTAAGTTAATATTTTGTGGCGATATAACAGTCTCGTTTCTTGATGATTAATCAGCCCCAAAGTTGGGAGCGATCTTTGTGACCGTCCCTCTTAATCATTGCAGGTTGAATTGTTTCTTGATGATTGAGTTTGATATATTATTTAATTTGATTGTATAATCTAACGTCCACTCGTCACTATTACGAATACCGAATAACTCTTTTTGAAGGTTATTAACTTTCCCTTACAATTATATTCACCGCAACATTTTTTTTTTTTTTTTTTTTTTTATCATCGTCATGAAACCAGATTGAGGAACATATATCTCTCAAGATTATTGATTTTCAGTAACTACCGTTACTCCTCTATTAATTTTGTGATTGGCCGATGTACTGCTACGTCACCGCATTACGTAATACAATTATTACTACGGCCAATCACAAAATTACACATATATTTGTTTTTAATATTGCCATTACATGGCCTACTAAGTCATATCAGAAAACAATATTTATATAAAAAATCTAACTGAAACATATCGTTACAAACTTTAATCTAGACATTTCGACTTCAACTTCGGATGTGAAGGTAGAGGGGGAATAGGACCAACATTAAGTAGTAATTAAGTAATTAGGTATGACTGCAATTTCAGGAACACTTTCAAATCCTCATCTTTTCCTCTTTTTAGCGTATAAAATAGTGTAAGCCTTCCTGAATCCAAAGAATGCTTAGATTGCATCCACAAGCCATTTTTAAATTCTCTAACCTCGTTTAAAAGTTACATTTTTGTAATTTTACGTCCTCCAACGTTAAGTCATATCGGATGGTGAATGAGATGGGTAAAATGATGCACAAATGTGTCCAGGATCCATGAAGCTTAGAGCTACCCGACATTCCTGTTTAAGAATAAGGGAAAACCCCAGGGAAATCTTATCCAAGTAGCTCACCCTGACCGAGATTCGAACTTGGGACCTCGTGAACGTGAGGCAGACACGCTACCATGTACGCTACCGAGGCGGGCTTTGAAAGTTACGTGAATGCTAGTGAGGGATATGACTTCTAATGCTTTATCCTTGTTTTCTCGTTACTGAAAATTTCAGCATTTTTCATTATTTAAGACGCTTCTTGCGTCGCAGTTTTGATGTTAGACTAATGAAACTTGCTACACACGTTCATAGAGAAACAGTGAATAGAAATTTCCCTGGATTTTATTGTGATATGCATTTAAGTACATTTTATTTACTCCAAAACACAAACTATCAAATTTTGGGCAAAAAGTCATTCATAGTGTTACTTTGTGGTTCCGTAGGGGAGAGGATCCGTCCCATTCAGCTGCCTAGGTACGAGCGCTGTGGACCCTTAACACTCGTGGTACCTCTGACATTACTAGAGGAACCTTGGGCCGAACTGCCGAGCCCCTCCCGTCGGAGAGTTGTTCGGATTGGGTTGGACTCGAGGGGGCAGTGTGTTCCCGACACCCACGGGAAATTGGGTACCTCCGGCCAGGCTATGGCCGCTCGGAGGGGGTAGAGGGTTGCCTAAGAAGTCTCGGGTACAAGCCTGCAGAGCTAGTAGAACATGTGCTAGATCACCAGGCGGCCCCCATCGAGATTTTCGGTAGTCTTCCCTGCGGGGTTGACGCGCGTAAGTCGCGTATCCATTTCCATCCCATCTTGACGTTGTCCTCAGCGGGGTGGATTTTTAGACTGAAGGTATTGCCCTATGGAAAGAGCCCTGGAGTATCCATTGCTCCCGGATAGAAGGAGACCCGTGTCCTTGGTCCTACGGGTCAAGGACTCATGGGAGTAGAACCTCTACAATTAACTGTGACTTTGTGGGTCCATAGAATTTAAATTCCAACTTGTAAAAATTGAAATCGTTCTTTATTTCCATAGAAATAAACTTTGCACACCTCTGATAACTGCAGAAATATATAACACACACGTACGCAATTTTCAAGTCCATCTGCCGCAGGTCCACACTGCAACTCTTCCCTCGGCCCTTGCCGTACTGCTGCTTTTCGCTCGCTCGTCGTGCTGGCTGTTTGTATTTAGCCAGAAGGTTTTTGCTGCGTGCCCACCCGTTTTGGGTTTAACCGCAGGTAAAGTTTGTTCGGGATGTTGTAGGGTGTCTGATGGGTTTTTAGATTGGAATTAAATTATAAGAATACAGTAATTGTACCTCGGGAATGAGAGGATAGGATGCAATTCCTAGCACGCTGGTGTTTTGTTTTAAGATTTAGGTTGGTAATTTTGATGCCAAACAGCTTAGCAGAATATGTGGAGCTCAGCTTTTGCTGCTGATTGGATTAGCTCCTGGGTTATCTTGGGTGCCCGCAAGCCATACGGGGTACCCGATGTAGGCTAGAGCAACGTCTACGGCTCCTTATACAGTGCACCCGCTTATATACAATAATCCAGTATCTGGAATTTTCCCGAATGTTTTCAACGTCACACGAAGCCTCACGGACTCGCGGTGAAGCGAGAATAATCCAGAACGGCTCTTTCTCCCTCTGTTGCTGTCTCTGCTACTCCTTGAGCAAGTGCCAACCAATCACACCAGTGGGCGTGGCTGGAACGCTATCTGTCTCTTTTTTTCCTGCCAGCTCGCTTCGGCAAAACGATCCCTCGTGACAATAGCTTCAAAAATTTCTGGAGTCAAAAGTCATTGAGACACAGAGAAACATAGGCAAAAATCAAAACATTGATATATTGTGAACCTTTTGTTAAAATATTAGACCAAAATTTAAGTTATCTTTCGCAA
Organism: Mantis religiosa; assembly: GCA_030765055.1. NCBI lineage: Eukaryota > Metazoa > Arthropoda > Insecta > Mantodea > Mantidae > Mantis > Mantis religiosa. Next base: position 50,306,985 of record CM060952.1, on the reverse strand, counting down.
GGGACTTTTTAAGTGTCGTAACCAAAAATTAATAAATTTGACCATATTTTCCAAACATCAAAGTGAAATTGATAAAATTTGGGCTGTATCGTATTTACAATAAGTTACATTTGTGGTATAAATATTAAAAAGCTAGCGTTATTAGTTTAGTATTTCAAAGTTGTCCTTAAGCGTAATGGTAGAACTAAGTGGTGGGAGGAGTTGAGTGTAGTAGAGGCAGTCTACTGCGTCACTGTGTATTCTGCTGGCGTGATTCCGTGGGCTCGCTTTTCTTCAAAGAGCAACAGTTTCACTATTGTGTTCTAAGTAGTCAAAGGTTCTTAACGAACTAAGATCAAGGTTGTATTCCTCTCCTTGTTGGATGAGGACCAAATGAGCAAAATACAAGAATAAAATCCAAAATATTGGGATTGTTCTACGGTCGCGTAAAGAGGGTTGAAACTAAAATAAAAGTGCTAGAGAGTGCTCTAGCAGAGACGCTTCATAGCATTTTCGCGAAGATAAACTCTCCGTAATGTTCTTTACGGTGTTTGAAGCTGCAGAACGTATAATTAGTCTCATTACTACCAAAGACTACTAAATCAGGCGGGAAAATTTCACGTTTCCTCTGTTCCCTCTTTGCGGAAGCTGTCTCATTTGCAAGTTCACTGATGCTAGGCATTTTCATTTACTGCTGCCATGCAAGGCAAATTCAGCCACTTGACTAGAGAACCTTCAAAGCGGACGTCTTCTTTTCTGCTGATGACGGAACGAGATTACAAGGCACAACACAGCGCGCGAATTGCATTATGAATCTTTTCATCTCCTTGCTATCACTGATGAACTCTGAAAAGAGACTAAATGGATATTTTAACTCCATCAGTGTATATGTTTACATAGCCCTCGAGCAAGTTTTCCTAACAAAGTTGTGTTGGCCTCTTTTACGAAGTAACCTAATGAGCTTCAAATACACTACGTACTACAGAAAAATAAATGATTAATAACTTCAAAAGGGGTTGTTCTTTAACTCTTTGATATTAAGCATATGCTATCAATCATTCTTACCTCTCATATATCAAAATATACAGTAAGGGAAGGCAGTCGTAATAAATATTTACGACCATAACGCATACAGCATAGTGTTGCAACTAATCTCTGTTTCATATAACCTTTCCCGCTGACATGTATTACTCCGCGTGCATCTACCTCCCCCCTTACCCTAATTGGCTAATGCTTTAGCGCCATAGGCCATAGGCGGTGCCTTCCCGTCACATTTAAACCTACAGTAAACGTCATAATAATTGCCAGGAAGATAGATGCAAAACTGAGCAAGTTGAAACTGAATGAATGAGCAATGAAACTGAAACAAATTTATAATGAAAGGCCTTCGGCCTTACCGATGGGATTTTTAAAAGCGACACACATATCTTTCAAAAATGCTTGTCTTTCAGTCTTAAAAGTCGTGTCACGCCATACTTGTCGTGTGCCCTTTCACCCAAGTCTCGTCAAGGTAAGTATACTTTGCGATTTCTATCTCGGTACAGATTGATTGGCCTTAAATAACGTCTTCGCCACACAGCGATATCGCCCCTGGAGTGGTAAGTGTTCCTGTTGTCTCAATTTCACGTTCGATGTTCCTGCGCATCTAACACACCTGTTAGTTCAGAGCACAGCTGTTCGACTTCTCTCACTGACAAAGACGTATTCTTCTGTGAGTGCATCAAACACATGCAACACAGTTTCTTTTTCGCCGCTTTGTAAAGGTTTTCCAGTGCGATGCTTCAGCAAAAAACTGGCGGTAGACTCTGCTATTACACATATAATAAGTACAGGCACAATAAACGATGAATAAAATAATTTAGCTCTCACACTCGGCTCAACGTACCTTCGAATGACGATATATGACTAATCCAGTTCAAAACGAGGTCAGTGATAAGTCATATAAACAAATATGTCATCACCATCGCTAAAGCACGTGCTATCGTGCCATGTGCTTGAGAGCAAAGGAACCTCCTCTTTACTTTGTTTAAGAATTAACATGCATTTCAGGTAAATCAGCTCTGTTGCGTAATATATTTAATTAAAACAGTTACGAAAATATAAATTTGACAATTGTCTTCCGACATATAAAAGAAATATCACCATGTTAAATAACGAACTAATTTTTACCGCACAACAGCCTATACTGCAATAGCAGCCAATGAGAGGTGATAAGATCACGTGACTGTTATGAGATACGGAGCAAGCTTATGTGAAACAAGGATTAGGGTTATAAGGGGGATGAAGGACTTACAATCCTTAATCAAAAGTAGGAACGTAGGTACTGGAAGGATTGGGAAAATCAGAAGGTAGAGCCAATTGGTAGGGGTTGAGGACATGAGAAGGTTCATAGATAACACCTAATGTCAAACCACATTAACAAATATATTCTATGATTCGGTAGAGCAGAACAAGGCACTCCCTCATCTTGAAGAGACCAGAAGTGCAATTGAAATATTATAAAAATTATAACATGATGAACTGTACCTTTGGTTCAGGGTTGCGCAGGTTTCTGAACTAACGGCTATATGAAGGATATAGTCCAGAGTTGATCGTCTCCTTGTTTCGGGTTGAGCACACAGCAGTAGACTTCAGACCTGACAGACCTAATCCTTCAACTCAATAATTCTAATTCAAAAATCCTCACGCGTACCAACTTATATCATTTAAATATGGACCCCACCAAAATGGCCGTTAATCGACAAATCAGCGTTTCTCACAATCGTGCGGTCGTTGTGGTGGTTCCCATGCCAAATGCATACTTCCTGTTTAGTCCTTCCTGCTTCTGAGTTCCTATTATTGCACCCTTTTGTGCAGTTACTGTTTACATGAGTTGTCTCAATTTTCCTTTGTGTTGTGGACAAAGCAGGAAGTATCCAACAGTTCAATGACTATATTTTCATCCAGCGATGTGAACCAACTGATTCACACACACGAATTCAAACTTGCAATACAGGAAACTAAATGTTAAATTTCCATAATTAGAATTCTTTCCTAAATTAGTTCAGACCTTCTACGCAACACAATTATCTCCGAAACATCTAAAATCCAGACATTACGTTACCTGCTGTTCTCTTCGCTTTTAAGGTCTCTTTTAGTGATTGGTTGCTAAATTGGATATACATTGCTATATAGTTAATGATTTAGCTAAAATGTTACGCGTCACATTAATAATTTATAAGTTCCAAATGAAATTATTGAGACCAAGTATGAATGGCAGAATAAAGAAAGCATTTGTGCGAAACAGTCTTTCTGCAGCGTGTCTTCTGCAAATTAAACTTTAAAACGCTTATTCCTCTATACATTTAAGTTGATCAACATTTGCATGGACAAATAGAGGAATACAGTACATACGTCAGATTGCCTCTCGCTTCTTCTCGAACCTGCCAGGTGTTCCAGGAGCTGTGATGTATGACATCGGCGTACGAACCCGCCAGCCCACTCGCCTGAAGAGACGACTCCCACAGGATCTCCTCCTTAGTGACTCTGACTGAAAAACTATAAATATTGTTTCACAATGAATATTGTTCTGTTATCTCTTTGATTGCTTGTTTTTATCAAATTCTTTATTAGATAATAGGGGCCAACTTGGTTTTCCTTACATGTCCTTATATAGTTCATAAAGATTTGATTAGATAACAAGGATCTGAAAGCATGTACTGCTGATCGATCATTGAATAAAATAAAAACAAAAAAGGTAAGAGGATTACAGTAGGTTTGATAGTCAACATAGAGATGTTGGACTAAACGCTCTTTCCCTATTTACCATTGCATTAGGAAAAGCAATAAATTCTGAGTCAAATACTTAGTACTGGAACTACCTGAACTAACAAAATGAACAAACTTCTTAGTAATAATATGGTTGGTTGATTTCCAACACTCACCATATGGCAACCTTGGCCTTCGGGGTAACCTCGTCCCGCCAAGTGAGTCTGGACCCATTTCTCAGGTGGAGGCACCCACAGGCCTGTGTCCATTATCTCCAATGATAGGGTGATAGTGAAGATGACGGTGAGGCGAGACGACCTACAGGTTATACCGTGAACTTCGAACCACATTGGGCATATGGAGATACTTCACATGTGCTAGACAGAGGTGAAGGCATGGATAAGGTCGACTTAAAATCGCCAACCCTAGAGCCGGGAATTGAACTCGGGACCCTTTGCACGAAAGCCAAGAACGAAACCACTATGCTACCCAAATAATATTGTAGGTTTTGAGTTTAATGACTAAAATTAAATGCTCTGATGTCTATTTTACACCTAGGTACCAAAGAGTTGAAACAAACATTTTAACTCAAAACTGCGAGTTCATATAAAAGGTTTTGATTAACAGCGTTAAAACTAATAATTTAGAAAATGGTTATTAAAATATGGAGGGATGACAAACTTCTAAAGCAATAGTATAAAGGAATCAGTTTGTAATTTCAAGTAATACAAAGAGATCTTGAACATGGCGCCAAAAATGTTTACGTCTATTTCAAATGAATTACATCGCAGTTGTAAATTAAACCCTTTGGTTTATACCCTTTGGTCTTCGTACTAGGAAGTTCAAATGTGGTTTTAGATTATTCTGTTTACACTAATTGTTTACTACATTGTATCAAAGTTTTAAGTAAAACGGAAGAAAGTAAATACTAAAACCACTTTTAGAATTAAATATACCCACATTCATGATAAGAATAAGGCAGGATAAGACAGATAGTGGCGGTGTGACGTCAGCTCGTGAGCTCTAACCGCCAAATATGCCTCCGAATAAAGGCAGATTAGCGTGTGACGTCACCGCGATGATTTCTGCTGCCCAAGAGGAAGGAAACAGTTTGATGTGTTGGCTCCGACAGCGTAGGAAAGACAGGAAACGTATCTAGTATTAATAATATGTAGAACTTACACCTTGGGTGTTGTAATATTAATGCTGAATACTTTAATTACACAATTGGTCACAGTTTATAAACAATTACATTTTAGCTCGGGGCAATCAGAAAGTTTATAAAACTTCAACTCGTAGTTGATCTGAAGGTCAGGCATGTTATAAAATAAATAAAGTAAAACATAAAGTAATTTTCTGTGCAAATTAGAGGAGACCCATTCAGCACAAAATTACGTGGACATTTTCCTACACTTTCTGTTTAGTTTTTCTTTAACTAGTTTATCAATGTCAGGACGTAATGTCTGGAACATTCGTAATCGCAGGCTGTATGTAAGATTGTGATACGACAAGGTACTTCGGGGTTTGGACTTAGCTAATTTTATAACATAAAAAAAATTGTTCGCTCACATATGTCGATCCAAACATACACAATGCCCGTGCGGCAAGTGAATACAACCTCGGAAATCTGGTTTGGGGGACATTCTTGTAAAAATCAGGCAAGCTTTTCTTGGGTGTATATTTGTCTCCCAATAAATTGCCACATTGTAAATTTAACAGTTCCGTTTGGTACGTGGCAGCTACATTGTTGTCATCGAGTGCGCTACATCTGACTGAATCCTTAGATTCTGTACTGCCAGCGTCATTTATATAGGCAACTGAGTACTACACGCCTGTTGCATGACGTCACTGCAGCACTCGCTCCCGGCTGAAATACGTCACAACTCTCGAAGCTGTCTTTCTCTGGACTAAGGTATATAGGAAGCTGTAAAAACATCTCATTCCACAGTAGTATCAGGACCTCTGGTTCCCAGTGTCATGGGTTCAAACGTGGTAGAGGGCTATGAAATTTTGCGTGCGTGAAAACCCTTAGCATGGCTTCCTTTGAAAGGAGAATGAAGCCAGTTATCAAGAATCGTGGATTGAAGCCGCGTAAAGGAACCTCCATTCTGATAAAAAGACATTTCAATAAAATTAAGCGATCTTTCCTGGCCCATAGGGAACTTCTGAAATCTACAGCAGTGGGTCCTTTATGATCGTACTTAAATAAACAATTAAGTAAAACACATTCCATACGTTCAGATACAAACTGCACTATCAACATTTGGGCACAGAGAGTTCAAAACTGGGATTATTACTAATTTCAGAATCGACATGTCGAAGTGGATTTATTCAGGAGAGAAGTAGAAACAATGACGTTTGTATTGAAATGTGTTCTTCATATCCTTAGAGCTGCCAATCACTACTCAACTGTAACAACGTTATCCACTGCTGGCAAAGCGTATTGCGACTGAACAGGAAGTAAGTAATTCTTCTTTGTTGAGGAAGGCAATGTCCCATCATTGATACCACAAACCTGCACACTAGTCCATCCTTTATGACGTAGATTCCGCTAAGTGCTATTACAATTGCACAATACATTTTACTCCATTACTGGTGACACCTGCAAACAGTTGCCTTTCGGCAGTAGTTTTTGCAGCACTGGCGAATATCGATCAGATGAAACTAGCTGAGTTATTAAATTAAATTGGTCTAGGCAGTCAGGCGGATTTGCCAATCTGGTTTCTGTATTGCAAGCATTAATAACCTGCTGGCTCTATGGATTTCCAATACCAATAACATAATATTTTACATTATATTTCAAGAACGTGCTGTCTGCTTTGTAGAGAAGGTTTGTAGCGTTCTTCCTTCTACCTTAGGAGATGAAATTAAGTGTTCACTTTGAAATCATCTATGCATCTGTTGGTGTGTTGCACAATTGGAAGCAGAATATCATCACTGACGAAAAGTTTCCAGTAGTGAAATACTGATTTCATAGTTTTGGCATTCCCCACAAGTCCAGGCAGTTTAGTAAGTATGTTATGGGGCCGAGGCTGTGTTGCCTTCCAAGGAATGATTCTCCATTTTGTTCCCTCCTTACCTGAAATAAAAGATAAGTTGCATTCTTGATATTGTTATTAGCACTATCATAATTATTACCATCATCATCAATATCTTCATCGTTATGATCATGTGTCTTTTGTAGTCAAAATAATTTTCAACATTTTCTAGCACTTTATTACTATCCTCTTCATCAACATCATGATCTGTGTCGGTGTTCACAGATCGTGTTTCAGGTATGTCTTCATATTCGGAATCAGTTTCTACAAAATTATCCTCAATTGGCAGTGCATCATCGTCAAAAATAAGGCGATGTACCTCCTCCAAATCCACAGAATTTTCCAAATCATATACTGGACTTATTTTCAAACTTAGGATTCGCAGTAATAAAGAAAGGCACTCTCGTTTACGCTGCAACAACTCAACGGCTTACGTCAGCATTCTCTAGCAACGACATGGTTTGATCCGATATCGACGACAATTCGTAACGTGAGTTGGCGCGATGTGTGTGCGTGATCGCGTTTGCCTCGTTTGCAATCTAGGCATTAGGGAGAAATGGTTGAAAATTACAGGAAGTAATAATAAAGATAACACAAGGATATAGGAGTATACAATTCGAAAATGTATGCAGGAACATGAATTGAAGGTTAATTAAAGAGACAGAATACTTATACTTTGTAAGATGGAACGGAGAGGATTTAATCACGTATACATTAACAATTGAGAACGCAAACCTTTATAATGTTTGAGTACTATCATAAATATTTCAGGGGGGCATTGACTGTAGAATCAATCAGGCTATGAAGTTATATTATTGAATGATGTTTTATGGAACTGATAGTATAAAAATAACAGAACAGCATATCCAGAAACGTTTAATCCTTATATTATACTTACATATGAGTAAGAGCATTGGAGTCTGAATGAAAATGGAAGAGAAAGTTGAGTAGACCAAACGTGACGAGCTATGTAGAAGTATTGTAGTATTTCTACTACGGCATGTCAGGAATGGAACAGAATTGAAGTAGAAAGTGCAATGATTGGTAGGTTAATTGACGAATGGATACTGCAGTGGTAGCTTGTACAAGGAATGGAGGAGAGATGACCCAGATGGATAAAATTAGTCTCCGACAAAAGGAAAAATAAAGGAAAGTCTCCTAATATATTGTGGGGGTGTGAGAAAAAAACAAGTTTGTTGAAGTTTGGTTGAGAAGTTGGACACTTCAGTGATAGATTGGGGACAATTTATAATAATGCTGAAATGTGGTGTACAAGGGAAGAACCAATAAAAGGAGATAAACAAAGTACCAGATTTTTACATATGCCTTATTAAGTCCAAAAAATTTGTGTTGTTACCTCTGAAGATGATGATTTCCGTTAAAATGAGCCGGAATCAATAAAGGTAAGATTTATAAATGTGTACAGAAATAAGAAGAATGTTGATAAATTAGTGCAGTAAAGGATGTCCTACGTTTTAACTAGTGTATAAAGTAAAATTAATAACTACACTCATTAGTTAGGCAATGTAAAATATACATCAATGTAAAATCTCAAGGGATCATTAACAGGTTTCTTAGTGTAGCTAAGTAATCAATTTTCGATGAAACCTAGACGATGTGTATCCGGCAAGCAGGTATAGTTCGTGGGAATATGTTGATAGACACGCAGTTATGATTCTGAAGATTATAATAAAATGATATTCTCGGAATTTTAGTGTCGCACGTATTAACAATAACGTTTAAGGTAGGAATTTTTAATGAAGTTTTGGCAATATATGAAGGAATGTGTGAGGGACATAGCTCATAAAAGAACTCTATAGCTAAGTATCAGACTTTTCTTTCTCTTGTTTGCAATATTATAAAGATATTCTTGATGATATATTAATTATTGGCTGCTCTAGAACTTCTACACTGCACTTGAATTAGTAGATTTAGAGCTAATTTCAGTTTTTCATTTCTGTGACTGACGGCAGACCTCAGTTTCCACTATTATTAAGGACACCGTTATTTTTAAAACGTTAAGCTGTATACTCCAAGAATTAGTAGATTTAATTCCATGGTTACCATTAATTGAAAAGTCTGAGAAGCTGAATCAACAATCCTCGGAGTATGCAGAATAATTTTTCATCAGTACAAAATTAAATACTTAAAGTGTACTTTTTTTTTTGTAATTTACGTCCTCCAACGTTAGGTCATATCGGACGATGAATGGAATGGATGAAATGATGCTCAAATGAGTCCGGGCTCCATGGAGCTTAGAGTTGCCCGACATTCGTCTTACAGGATAAGGGAAAACCCCGCAAAAACCTTATCCAGATAACTCACCCTGACCGAGATTTGAACACGGGACCTCTTGAACGTGAGGCAGACATGCTACCACCACGCTACGAAGGTGGCCTTAAAAGGTACTGTTAAAACGTACATATGTGTGTTCATATATACACACTCAATCACTATCAATACCTATCACTACTGCGGATTTGTGGATAAATCAGGGATTTCGTTTTGCACATTCTATCATATTCCCGTTCCGGTGATAAAATATGTATAAATATGCAAATATGTTATGTATTTGTCTAGTCCGCATAGAGGAGTGCTGATGAGTATCCAATACACTAACGTGCCTTTGCCTATGACCTTTCTGTTGGAATAGGCGTCATTCTTTCAGCAGTATATGTAGCAATTTGTTTGCTTTGGCTTAAAGTACATTGTGCGTATTTATCCGTGTGTTTGTATTCGTAATTAGGTTAATAACATATGTCCTAATAGGACGAAAGAAGGAAGAAGACCATTCTAGTAGGACAGTAGCAAGAAAAGTTGCCATACCCCAATCTATCGTAGTGTTTACATTACAGCGGTTCGAACAAACCGGTATCAATGCAAGTGTTTTTCGATCTAGAAGACTTGAGTAATATCATATAGGGAAGATCAGTGCATATGTGTACAGAGTAAGCTTGGGAGAACTCGTACAGCATCTGAAATTGGGAAGGAAGTGAATAGTATGGTATCAGCTCCAATCTCTGTCAAATCGTGCAACGTCACCTTTGTGAACAACGTTTAAAGGGGCTCATAACGACCAAAAACCTTAAATTACGCAAACAAAATAAGTTGAAAAGATTGCAATGGACCAGCAAAATAACATGGAGGGTGTAGCAATGGTCCATGGTGTTATTCATGGACCAGTCTCGGTTTCAGGTGATCGGAAGCCATCGTAGAATGTTTGTTCGTTGAATTCATCAAGGACATATGAAGAGTCAATTGTGATGCTAACCGTGAAGCATGGTGGAGGGTCACTTGTGGTGTGGGGATATTTTTCAGGTGATCAAGATGATCTAGTGAGAATTAATGAAACAATAAGGAAGGAAGTATATCACAAGATACTGATCAAAAATGCTGTTCCATCTGGCAAGAGACTAAGTGGTCGTTGCGTAATTCTGCAGCAAGACAATAATCCGAGACATGTTTCTAAGTTGTGCAGAGGATATATTAGTAGAAAAGAGCAATGTGGGGAACTAACTATAAAATATGATTTGGCTAAGGCAATCACCTAATTTAAAAGCTATTGAACTCTTATGGGACGACTTGACTTGGAAGTGAGAAAACTGAGTTCATCTAATGTTGAAAACCTGTAGAATAATTTACGGACGTCTTGGGCTACAATATGTGTTAAAATATTGCACAATCTTATCTCCACATTGCAAAGAGTTTGTGCAGTGGTTCTGAGGGCAAAGAGTGGATACTTTGAAAAGGCTAAAATTCTAAACAACGTCGTATTGTACTTAATACTAGAGAGAAAATATATTAATTTAGTGGTCATATATATAATACAAACGTGATGGTAAAATTAATGACACCGGAGGAATGAAATTAAACGCAATTTCTAAGACCATGAACTGCTAAAGTGGAGTAAAGGCACATTGTGCTTCTAAGCGTCAAAAACGGGCACCAATTCATGTTAATAAAATAACAATAACTACTATTGATCAAAATATAAATTGGTTAATTGGATAGTAATATGCAAGAAAATAGTTTCGTAAAACCACTGGGGTTTTACGATTGATGCTTTGGAACATAATATTTTGACTCATCTTCCGTTTACACTAATTGACCTTTCATCAAGTGAGTTCTTACTCTTTCTTCGCATCGAAGTGGCATATTTATTGAACAACCCAAATAAGCAGTTCAACTACATTTTTGGTAAAATAAACATTATGAGGATGATGTAAGACCAATAAACTATGTTGGGACCTATTTTGTTAAAGATAACATTTAATGACTGTAATACATTTTAAATTACATGTATGGAAATAGATATTTTGGAGGACAGAACAAAATGGAAACATTTTCAGTTCCTCTGTTAATGATTTTCGTTACTTGGTTTAAGTTTCTCATCAAGTAAAGATATTCTGCAACAATTGTACTAGCGTGTTATATACTCCTTTGTGTAGTTTTATTTCAGTGGTAGTGATACTTCTACAATACGTCAGTATTATAGCAAGAAACGTTAATATTGAAAGTAATTTAAATGTAAAAGCCCTGTCATAGAGTGTAGATGTATTTATAACAAGCTGATGAAGCTCTTCAGAGAACGTCGATGTTCTAAGTCCCGGAACCTTGATGCAAATGTGTCTTTGTTCTCTTAAGGCCTCATATTAAGGATGCCGTTTCAAAGTTCGAAAGGGAAGATGCACGGGATATAGTATGGTGGCCACTTGCTCTATAGAATTATAATTACTCTGGGATTGTTTCCTCCTTGCATGTAGAGGAGGGATTGTTTCCTCATCACTTTGACTCGGCTATTTATATTAAACAAACGGTGTGTAACAGATTATTTCCAATCGCAGTGACGCAGTGTTTTATTTCTGCTGTTTTGCTAGCAGAGTTCATAGTAAGAGTCAGTCATCAAAGTTAATTATGTCACTCCTTACAGTGAACAGAAGACTTTAATTTTACATGCACTTGAAGAATTAGATGCCCTATGCTTTGAAAAGCAGAGAGTTACTTTGTCGTAGATGCCCTTTCCCGGCAGCTCCATCAGTGAGACGAGTCTTTATGCTGGAACTGTTAAGGGACATGCGCACGTATCTGTGCCCTGTTTGCCCGAGACCTGTATCCTCCTGTGTTCCTTCCCTTTACACCTTTATTCTGTCGGTTGTTAGCCATAATATATGTCTCTCTCCGTTGTATAGCTATACTTATATATGTATTGAATTTTTTTCTCATCACAACACTATTTTGGATAAAATAATTAATATTATGTTCATCTTAAGTATCAATTAATGTGTGGCATATAGGAAATTAATAACGATTACTTGAGTAATTCTTGATTAACGATGTATAATCAGCATATGTTCTTCGTGTTATCGATTCAACACAGACCTGTTCTATATTCATCTTTCTGAGCAAACGAAATTTCAAATTTCCCGTACTATCATATATCTTTATATCTCCACTTGTCCATTCTATGAGTCATATCCTTACCCTGTAGCTGCTCCACAGGAGTCATCTTCCATTGAAAGGATATAATCAATGAAGAATTCTTATTAGTTGAGTGCTTCAGTTCCAGCCTGCCTTTGGACTTTGCACAAATTTGAATTTATGCAATAGCTAATTTTCTCGTGTTTCTCTTTTGAACATGCCCCGGTTCGCCATGTCAAGCAATCTGTTCAATAAGGCTGTATGTTATAAATATAAGATAAACGGCTGCAGTCTGTGACCTTCCTGGCGGCTTATGCTGCGCTCCGATCACGGAAAGCAGAGAAGTTGCCTATAGTGCTCGGCGGAATCAGTTTTTTCCCGCCCGCTATCGTGGGGTCTGTTGTGTATTTGGCCATTGATGTGACATTCTGAGCAGGATTTCGTATTCTAATGTTGTTCGATCAATTATGTCAAGATATATCTGCTACTAGTTTCCCTGATATTTTATGTTTGAAGTTAATAAAAGTCAAACTAAAAATAACTTTTATTGTATAACACGAAATGCAAAGAGTGATAAAGAAACATTTATTACGGGTTCTGCAAAACCATTCTTTTCAGTTGCAGGACATTTATTCTTGCATACAGCATATTCTGATCCATTACTACTGATACTGATTGTTTTATATTTTATTGTTCGAATATTTTCAGCATAGATGTTTGATTAATGGACGATCAATATCGCGTACATGTGCCTTTTAATGCATAAAGATCAAAAGCCTCACGGAAGTTTAGTTAAGCTTAATGAAACAGGTATTTGCGAGTGTACCAATAGGAATCACACTTAAAATTTCCGCTGTACAAAACTGGAAACAATTTAAATGTTTTTTCTACGCCAATGGGCCTAATAGATAAAACACGAGGTTTGACACATGTCCCTTTATTTTGCCTACCCCCAAGAAGCTTCTATTCTCTTAGCATTGTATCGCCCTGAAGTCTAATCACCCCCAACAAATGATGGCAGAGAGGGGATAGTGGAATGACACCTCGAATTACAAATTGACAAGCCGTTCTACTGTAAATATGAACTATATGAGTTATAAAACCTGTTTTTGTCCCAATTTTATTTCTAAAATTCTAAATTTTATAACTTCCTAAATTAGAAGCTATTGAATGTGGTAGCCTCTTTTTTGAACAAGTTATTTTCTTTTATCTCGACTGTACCACCACTCTACACCACACTATGCATGTAGCATTCTACGCCTGGTGGACCTACAAGTATATGAATTCTATTTCCTGTGAGGCACCTTTTTGACAAAATACTTTTATCTGCATAGCCTATGCTCTCTTTGCATACATATTTCAGTCTCTATAAGGTTTTAACCTTAAGCCTATAGTAAGTGATGCCTAATACAAGATTGATTTACTTCCTGGTTAAGTACGCTTTTGTTTTCCAATCTAATAGCTTGGCCTGTGCTTCACATATTGTAAAAATGTTGCCTAATGGTAAGTGTCTAAATTTGCTTTCATGACGAGGTAGAGTTAAAATCACTTTGTGCTGTTCGTGCTAGCTACCAGTATGTTTTTCACTAAGTACCAGTGTTTGTAGTATAAATTGTTGTAAGTTTTATGTAAAGTAGCTGGTTACTGGTTCCCTAGGTTGCTGGTTTATAGGAATATTAGTTTATGTAGAACATTTTAATTTATATTCTTATGTTATACTTTTACTGTGGTATTTCTGACTCTTGTTTAACATTTAAATTTTATTTTACATATTTTACCTCTTTAGCTATTGAAGAAGAAATTTCAATGCGAATTAAATGTGTTTTTGTTGTTTTCTAATGATAGGCTTTGGCAATGAAGCTGTTAGCTCTCTTGCTCTCCAATATTTCTGTGTAGTGGATCCGGCAGGTAGGACTTCACAGGTTAAAATATGTTCTTCAGTCATTTCATCTTCTTTTGTAGCACATATGTAACCGTTTTTTAATTATAGGCCAATTTTTTGCTTGCAATATTGGTTACTTCATCCACTCACTTTAAGCCCCAGTATGTCTGGAGAGCCACACCTGTCTTTGGTAAATGAGTCCGTCGAACCTGGCCGGGAGGAGTTTTAAACTCCATCGGCTTTTCTCACAAGCACCAATTGTGGAACATTTGTACACCGTAACAGGCCAGCGTAAGAACTGAAATAGCATTTGCTGTATTTCTGATGCAGTTATACCGCTAATGTTCGGTCCCCAGAGCCTCATTGGTAAAAGAAGTTGCACCACGGGCAGGTTGAGGATGGGATTTGGATAGCAATGGTTATAGAATGCACATCGCTATCCCTTGCTTCCTGTGAACTAAATGTAAAATGTGAACTAAATATAAATGTGTGTTATTGTAAAATAAATGTTAAGTTTCAATAAATCTAGTGACGTAGGACCGGGACACAATTTTCAGATTTTACTTATTATTTATATATTTATTTCTTTACTTTTTGTGCTATTTGAACAACATCCAATTTGTTATGGGGATGCCAAAGTAATGAGGCACTCTTACTCTTTTATGGTTTTCAAAACACTCTGGCAGTAGAGGCAATGGGATTGTACATTTGTTGACAAGGAACTGGCCAAAGGCACCACTCCAAGGTCATGCTGTCATGTTGCCGTGGTAGCTCAGTGGTTGAGAGCAACCGGATAGAGGCTGAGAGATCCATGATTCAAATCCAGGCTGTGGCATTGGAGTTTCCAGTTAGGCTCTAACTATCCAAACCTAGCCTAAACACGGCTAGTGTGAAAGAACAATTAATTTCATTACTGTACTTATTCCACTTGGACAGAAATATGAAACCTCCAGGCAGGCATATTCTATGCAGCTGCATTGGACATGCACGGAGAGGTTGATGTTTCAGAGCCTCATTGGTAAAAACAGATTGCACCACGGGCAGGTTGAGGATGGGATTTGGTTAGCAGAGGTTATGGAATGCACATCGCTATCCCTTGCTTCCTGTGAACTAAATGTAAAATGTGAACTAAATTTAAATGTGTGTTATTGTAAAATAAATGTTAGTTTTAATAAATCTACTGACGTAGGACCGGGAAACAAATTTCAGATTTTACTTATTATTTACATATTTATTTATTTACTTTATGTGCTCTTTAATAACATCCAAATTGTTATGGGAATGTCAAAGTAATGAGGCACTCTTACTCTTTTATGGTTTTCAAAACACTCTGGCAGTAGAGGCAATGGGATTGTACTTAAGTTGACAAGGAACTGGCCAGAGCCACCACACCAAGGTCATGCTGTGATGTTGCCATGGTAGCTCAGTGGTTAAGAGCAACCGGACGGAAGCTGAGGGAAGAAGAGAGATCCATGAGAGATCCATAATTCAAATCCAGGCTGTGGCATTGGAGTTTTCAGTTAGACTCTAACTATCCAAACCTTTCCTAAACACGGCTAGTGTAAAAGAACAATTAATTTCCATATTGTACTTATTCCACTTGGACAGAAATATGAAACCTCCAGGCATATTCTATGCAGCTGCATTGGATATGCACGGAGAGGTGGATTTTCTGGAGTACGTTAAAGAGCTTGAACAGAGAACCTTTATCTTTAATGTTACTCGGGACTGGAGTCGATTTCTTAAGCTTATGAGACGTAGTGAGCCTTCTTTTAGGCCTCCAGCGATAGCCACCCATGTTTTAATCGATCACTCAACAGAATGCAATCGATTTTCAGATAGGTCACCGAAAGGAGGAGGTGAATGAGTGTATGTGCTTTAAGAGTCCGCTGACAGCTAGGTCCTTCCCAAAAACATGTTTACCAAAACAATTATTTCATTACTTACAAGACGGTTACTTTGATGGAGAATTATTCCTAATCCAGGTGCCATATCCACAAATACAAATTATAATTTTTAGTTGTATTTCCTTTCCAACCTTAGGCTGAATATGGTATGCGTGTATACCAATTAATTATCACTGATTGATCTATTAGTGGTAAACTGTAGCCCGGAACTACAAGTGCTGCTTAGAGCATTTAGGTCTAGCATTGGATTGGTTGCGCTATAATCGTGTTTACATTCAAGTAGCCTCGCGGTACACAACAGGAATAGTTCGTGTTGACTGCAAATAAGCATTGTTACGATATTGTAAGTTACTAATAGGGTAAAATATCTCAAAATGATTTTCGTGGCCATTTATGATTTACCGGAAGAAATATTTCCAGGTGGTATGGTTGGTTAAACAATAGCATGAAAGCTAAAAGTCGTATTTCAAATCCCGGCTCTGAAATTTAAATGTTCAGTCTAATATCTTTCCAATTTTACCCTACATATGGCACATTTGGAGCAACAATAAATTATAAAGGGAACAGCATAAATTTAGCATATGATACTTTAAACCGGTGTAGTACACCGGTGAGTACATTTCCAGGATAATATTGCAATAAAATTCATTTCGAGGCGGTCCAGATTAGATTTTGTTCCTTTTGATCAATCATAAGTTTTATCGTTGATGTCAATTATTTTCACATCTGTAAATTCAAATATATTTAACTTAAAATCTAGAATTTTTCATGTTTAGTTACGGAATGGTGACATTAATAACAATGTTATTTTCGTGATCTTATTGTTTCTGAAATGTTCAACAGTGGCTGAGCATTCCTCCAGAATATTCGTGGATTCATATCAAAAAATTATCATGTGAATTTTATATCAATGGGACCAATCGCAAAAGCTGTTCTGCCTGTTACACTTGCTATTTTTATAAGTGTTCTATTGACATCGTTTAACCGGGCAGGTAACGTTGTTACTTTCAAGATGACTGCGTCTTCTTTTGTCCTTCATTCTTTTTTCGTACTTTCAAATGTTTTTCGTGGCTATCTTCTCATTATGCATATCCATTTAGAGCATTGAACTGTCAAGCACTCAATTCCTTGACATTAGAAAAAATTCTCTCCAGAAACCTTATCCAGTTAAATCGCCTTGAATCTAACCCTTCTGAATATGATGTGAACTCTATTGTATGCCCATGACAAGAAGGCTAGAGGGGTATGAAGGGCAGAGCAGCTTGAACTGTTTATCTGCTCCGGTAGCAGATCTGTTTACTAGGAAATGAGTGAATGAGAGTGCATATGAGTCACCCATGCTGCCAGATCTAATGTTTGTTGCAACGTTAGGTATTATGTATAGGTGAGCAATGTGACAATACTTGTGCATTTTAAACGAGCCTTTCATCCTTGTGATTCTCGGAAGGCAGGCATACACCCCGAGGAGGCAGCAAAAGCGATTAGGTTGCATATTCCTCTAGCCTGCCTTCTTGTCCTGGACTCTCAGTACTTCTACACCATATGTATAAGTCAGCATCGATAAGCCATATCTCATTGTACAGTCCCGCAAAAATCCTTAACTAAATATATAAAATAATTAAGGTTTAAGGGTATATAAATATATATGGAACCTGATAGGAGCTTCCTTTATATTTTCGTTTCCAGTCTTGGAGTGCCCTTTCACATAAATCGTACTTCTGTTGTTTTATTTTGGTTTGTTTTTCTCACACCGTGAATACTTGCACCTTAATTTAAAAATAGGGTCTTCCTTGTCCAAACGACGACACCTACTTGCTCAGAGGCGGATTTGGCATGCTAACTTACTGTCACCTTTCTCTTACTTTTAATTCTGCCCCGCGGAGATCATGCAGCGATCGTGCGGTGGTCCTAATTCCAAGGATAGCGTAATCATAATTAAAGCCACTTTCAATAGCCGGAAATGTTTCGACTACAGCTAAGAAAGTGCGAGAGGAGAGCGGGAGGGAGGTGACATTAAGGCATACTTACGATCACTTAAATGCAGCTGGTCCAAGACTTTCGGTAGTTTTTTAATTTTCCTCAACTTTGCAGCATTTAATTTTTTCCGTATTCTGTAGACCTCGTGTGAAGTCAGAACCTCCATATTGCCGCTTTTCATTACTTCACGCATTAAAATTTTTGTTGGTCGTTCGGTATTTTCAGTGAGTTGCTAATGTTTGCCGGACTAATCTGCTGTCTTCTTCCTTTTCATGGTTTTGAATTAGGTCTTCTTCCACAGTAGTTTTGTCCCCCAGTTTCACAAATGCTTTACAACTTCATCCAGTTCCAGTACACTTCCACCTCGTGACTCCATTTGCAAGGCTTTCGTGTAAGCTGGATCTAAAATCTGATATCACCAATTTAGAATAGCTTACTAGTTAAAATAAACATCAAATAGCATGTATAAATTGTTTATGTATAGATATACTATAAGTATTTCGCTATATTTCCTTCATAAAAACTCACATTTCTCTTAAAAACGTTTAGTAATCTTGTTTACATCGAATATGCTAAACATGATACTTCATTGTTACTGAATATTATAAGAATTTGGACGCAAAAATAAATAAGTGGAACCTTAATATTAATAAAATTTTAAACACTTAAAATATGAAAACAAGGAAAAACACTTATCTCTTAGTATTAATGAGTTCCGAAACACCCACTACAGCAAACAAATATGAATAAAGTATATAGTCAACTTTCGTTAAATGTTGACGAAAATCATCTAGCTTTAATAATGCTGTTACTGCTATTTTGTACTTTTCATTTACTTAGCATGTTCTCTTCTTACTGGAGGCAATGTCGGTAGTGAAATTTAAACCCTTACTCTTGGTATGTATGTACGCCACTGGCTGTAGCCACAATTCCTGTCATCTTGTTTAGGCAGTAATAGAAGGTATAGTAAACTATGTTTCCCACCCAAAACTTGTATTCCCTGTGAAGTAGAATATTTTCCTTAGGATGGATATAAAATGGTGATTTTAGGAAAAATGTCGACGGAGTTAGAAATACTAGGTAGTTTATTCATGTAACTGAACTCGCAGCTGGACTCACATTATTTCATCTTTCTCGCTCGTTCTCACTGTGCTTTTCTCTCTTCCACGCTGTTCGTAACTCTTACCCGTTTTCACCACTTTGTTTGCATTCTCAAAATCCATCTCTTTTTTTATATGAGAGAGAGAAACATGCATGAACGTGCTAAGTGGTATTTTGAAAGCCGGTAGCAAAACCTTTTGTATGTTAATAAATTTTAAAACTATACTATTTGTTATTTATGGACATTTATTAATAAAATGGAGCAATATTATGATGACCTAACCATGGAGGTTAATGGATGATATAATATATGGCCAGACCTTGCACGGGGTGGGGGATAACTCTTAAGGTAGGATTCATACGCTTTGCAGAGATGTTGAGATTTTCTGTATAAAGGTCCAGTTACATTACAAAAACATTGGAACTACAATTTAGACGTGAAAGGTTTACTACAATAATAGAAAATACACAAGTGGCCGCGTGGCCGGATACCTAACATACAGCGGACCTACGTGCGTATTTGACGACTGCTCGCTCATAAGAGAGAGAGAACACTTCCTTGTACAAACTTCACTATCGAGAGAGAAAGCTCACGTGACATGGCGTCACACCCACAAAACAAGTCAATGATGACCCAACATATTATTTGAATTAAACAGTCACTTGTGTCATCATATTGTTATGAAAGTTATGGTTAGTTGTGTTATGGTTAGTGTTCATATAAAGCGTTTTATATTCCATTTATATCGCTATTCTTCCATTTATTGTTTTTAAATTTTTAGTATCCAAAGTTTATTCGCTCAATGTTAATGTTAGATTTTTATACTTGTAAGATTTCATAAATTTTACTAAGTAATACCTCTAACGTAACCAATTTCCATAAGTATTATTGTCTGTAATTCCGATCGTTTTAATCGGGAAGAGCAGTGGTTTGTATGTACCTGCGTGTTTCAGTTCTTAGAGGAGTGTGTTTCAGATTTTCTGTTTTTAATTTAGAAAAACTGTTTCATTAGGAAGTTGATTTCGCTCAAAATACTTTACAGCTGTCGTACACTTAAGTTGGAGCTTACTGTTTTGAGTTAATGACATAGGTAAAGACAGAGAACTTTAGATTTCAAAACATAAGCATATATGTATAAATGCTTATATGCGAGGCATATAAATACCTGACCGGAAAGTTAGGATGTATAAAGATGGCAGAATTTAGAAGACGATGAGAAATAAGCGATGTTTGTTTAAATAACTGTCGTGCAATATTTGTCTTCACAGTTGACAACGTTCTGAAGGGAATTGTGGGCAGTTTGGACTAACTTGCAGCATTATTCATGAAGCAGCCACAGCAAGAGGAGTTGATACAAAACTCCCGTGCATGAATGTGTATACGTGGTATGGGGGAGGAAATGCAGGCGAGACAAACGAACCCCTCTACCTCCCTTTCGGATGGAGCGCAAATAATGAAATTGAATTAGTAAAGGAAAGATAAATTGCGCTGTTTAAGCTAGTGGCCATAAATCCGGCGGCTCTGAAATATAAACACGAACCGCCGGTAGTCGAGTGACTATGAACCCGCATTCAAACATCGGTATGGCGTGTGTATGTGCGCCTGCGCAGGGGAATAATTGTGCGAGAATGAATAATTGTCCCTGGCACACCATTCCACCCTCACGCGACGTCATCCCCTTCCCGGACACAAATATGCAAGCGGGCTTGACGAACACCATGTGATATCTGTCCTAGAAAGCCACCAATAAGCGCAGTATTATTAGCAATTTCATTATCCTTGAACTAAACGTGCATTCTGAAGCTTGTTTTTGTACACTCAATGGAAAGAGATGAATAACGCTGGGTAATGTGCAGGGTTGCCACCTGTTACACGTCACAGCACACGGGAACCCATTATAATTCACTGCTCGCTCAGACAACAACCTCTAACCTCTGTTACGACCAGTTCCTAGAGAATTTCTTCCTCTTCTTTACAATAATACTGAAGTGCATGTGAACATACTTGATTAATGACGAAAGAAAAACGTTTATCTACTCCTGCCCCCCCCCCCCCCCGCCACATGACCAAGTGCCGTTTATCTCCAAAGCTTAGTTTTTAACGTAATGAACGCACAAAATAATGTTTTACTATAGATTAATTTCATAAACAATAATTTAATAGGATGGCCGCGTAGCTCAGTCGGTAGAGCACCTGCCTGCCGTTCTAGGGGTCTGGGTTCAGTTTCCGGCGGTAAGGGTGGGGACTGTTCTCCGACCAAGATAATTCCTCATCTTCCCCAGAGTCTGGAAGTATGAATGAGTGCGAATGTGTGTGTGCGTGCGTGCGTGTGTGTGTGTGTGTGCGCGCGTGTGTGTGTGTGTGTGTGTGTGTGTGTGTGTGTGTGTGTGTGTGTGTGTGTGTGTGTGTGTGTGTGTGTGTGTGTGTGTGTGTGTGTGTGTGTGTGTGTGTGTGTGTGTGTGTGTGTGTGTGTGTGTGTGTGTGTGTGTGTGTGTGTGTGTGTGTGTGTGTGTGTGTGTGTGTGTGTGTGTGTGTGTGTGTGTGTGTGTGTGTGTGTGTGTGTGTGTGTGTGTGTGTGTGTGTGTGTGTGTGTGTGTGTGTGTGTGTGTGTGTGTGTGTGTGTGTGTGTGTGTGTGTGTGTGTGTGTGTGTGTGTGTGTGTGTGTGTGTGTGTGTGTGTGTGTGTGTGTGTGTGTGTGTGTGTGTGTGTGTGTGTGTGTGTGTGTGTGTGTGTGTGTGTGTGTGTGTGTGTGTGTGTGTGTGTGTGTGTGTGTGTGTGTGTGTGTGTGTGTGTGTGTGTGTGTGTGTGTGTGTGTGTGTGTGTGTGTGTGTGTGTGTGTGTGTGTGTGTGTGTGTGTGTGTGTGTGTGTGTGTGTGTGTGTGTGTGTGTGTGTGTGTGTGTGTGTGTGTGTGTGTGTGTGTGTGTGTGTGTGTGTGTGTGTGTGTGTGTGTGTGTGTGTGTGTGTGTGTGTGTGTGTGTGTGTGATCTACTGATTAAAACCCAACGAATACGAGTTAACATCTTCGATATGTTCCAAAGGAGGACGACCGTCGATATGACCATTGCAGTTAAAGACGAGGTATAAATGGAACAAAAAAAAATAATATTGCTAGAGTCGACATGAAAAATTCAATGCCATGGCCGCGATTTGAACCACCATCCAGTCGCTCTTACCCATTGAGTTACCATGGCCAATTTGCCGTCATGACATTAAATTCTCCAATCGACTCATATATTTCCCCAGTAAACCACTAGGGGCTCTCGCGATTTACTATTGTAAATATCTGATGATTAGAAAGCAAATTAAAAAAAATTATTTGATAATAAATAGCTATATATTAAGAAATGAATTTTGAGTCCCAGGCTTCATCATTTAACTCTTACTATTTAAGTTAATTGATGGTAATTATTTATTTCTACACACTAGCCGTATACAGGCTAAGGTATAGGATTGATAGAAAAATCCAATGCCACGGCCGGGACGGAAACCAGTAGATCCGTGGTTCAAATCCCGGCCTTGGCACTGAATTTTTCATGTCGACTCTATCAATCCAATACCTTAGCCTGCAAATGGCTAGTGTGTAGAAATGAATAATTTCCATTAATCAACTTAAAAAAATTAATATGTTCACATATATAAATAGGAAACAATCAAAACCCTCTTAACGATTTTGAGATAATTTTTCGTTCACTATTATGAGGAACCATTCTTCCGTTCTTCCATAAAGTCACAAGTTTTGTAAATGTTCCAACTATTTTAAAACTGGTTAATTCTGAATCTATTTTTCGCTTTTATGTCGCATATTTAAATTCGTGCTTGTTTAATATAGATATGAGAGGCTGCTTTTGTCATTTATTGAAAATCTGACATATTTAATTACTTCCAGCCCAAAGGGGTGAAAAGCAAGTCTTAAATTTTAAAACTATATGAACAATGACGGGACAACATGCATACAAACTACAGAAATGAAGTTCCTTAGAAGCATAGCTGGATGTACAAGACTAGACACAAAACAAAATGATGAAATACAATAATTAAAAATAGAAGAATTAAATAGAATAATAATAGAATATAAAACAACTGAAAGCAGCATCTAAATAGAATGGAAGAACATAGAATTCCTAAAATAGTATATAAATTACCAAACACAAGGACGAAGAAACCTAGGAACACCCAGGAAAAGATGAAAGGAGCAGTACTTAGGAGCCGGAACAAGCTAAATGGCCTAAACCATGCTGGAGGAGGGAGAGCCGTAGAAGAAGAAGATTTTAAAATTTCCCATTTTATGATATTTAGTGTGGTTATATATAGGTTGTTTCAAAACCACACCGAACGATTGTAGCCGTTGCGTAGCTTATTACTTAACTAGTCCGAATTTCGGAGTCGCGGCTTTGAAATTCTGTTAGGTATAATTTTATGCAGCATTAAGTATTACCTGATTTTGTGATTAGGCAGCGCAGGAACCACTGGTGTGCGAACCTCAAAAGTTATTGGGACGCACCGGCCACGAAAACAAAGACACTCCTTGCTCTTTATTAGTGACCCTAGCCTACCTTTCAGGTAATGGGACAAAGGGCGGTTATTTGTGCAAAAGTCGACTAATAACTCGGACAGTTGCGAGGCTGCTCTTCAGTGTAAAACTACACATTCCGTCCTAACAGGGAGGATTTTGCGCGTACTTAGATAGCAAATCCAATCAATGTGGAGCGCTATACAAACGCCGAAATGACGGATATGGTTTTGATGGATGAGAGAGCTGAAGGGAGTTCAACGAACGCACGATTAATTTAGTTTCATTAGAAGTGTGAGTTCTAAAATTAGATACATCAATGATAATATTTATTTGTTTACCTTCAGGGCATTTTGTTATGATCTTAATCGTAGAATACTCTCAACCATTTGCTGTAAATATCAACAGCTTCCTCTTCAGTTAGAAATGCTTCATTTAGTATTATCAAACACGTGAAATAAAATGCTCGTCTCATTTTATAAACCATTTAGTTTTGATTAATTTATCTACAATTCTTTTAAGTTGTTTTCTGTTCTGTTTATCATGTAATGCTTCCATCGTCAACCTCACTAACATTAACTTCCCCCTAAAAGGCATAAGTTGCATATGTCCACAAGCTTATTTGCCATCATGGACTTTTATAACGGAATTTTGGAACACGTTAAACACTTATAAGCAATAATTAAGCAATAGCTTCTTTATTGCGGTTTCATAACCCAAAGAAATTCTTACTAGTAGCAAGGTATTGCGGAGCATGCCGGTATTTTATAAACAGCTACAGCAAGGGGCATGGCGTGTGACCTATACCTGCGAACTCCGACAGCGTGAGGCACGCGTCACTGTTCCTGTTCCTGCCTAATTCACACTCATTCTGGAACATTTTATGCGGCTCTATTGGCGGTAAAAACTATCTATATGTGTCACATAGAAGATGAGTAATTACTTCTGTATGTTCGGTGTCGTCTTGAAACATCCTGACGTATTAGTACATATCTGCAAACAAAAGTGAATGGTGACCCATTCATTTCAATTCCCATCGGTATACACTTCAAATTCCAAATTTCCAAGACTGCATCTGTGAAGCAGTGTCATATTTTCCGTATCATATTTAATTATCCAATAATGTTTTTGGTGTACTTTTGATAAAAGCGGGTGCATTTGAGTTATTCTTGGAACTGACAAAAATGCTCAATCTTTCATATACAGATCAACATCTTTTGACCTATCTAGATGAAAAATTCTATGCTTATTCTGAATAAAAGTTGTAAGCCACCTGATAATGTTAAACCACCTTCGACTTCTTATGTATAAATCTGCACTACTTAAACCATATTGTCAAAACATTTACTCTAAATTACAGTAGAAGTTTGTAAAAACCACACGCTGGTCAGAACTTTCAAACTATCCCTTGTTATTATTTTTAGTTATATAGTATTTGACATTTGTAAAAGCTATTTTTACTTTATTTTCAGCCCATTCAAAACTCACTCTTATCCTTAATTATAATCTCGAATTTATAGAATTTAACGATACAATTTTGGATAATAGAGTTATATGAGGTAAACATAAATACTATATAATTACGCAGTAATTTCATAAATAATGGATGGTGTTAATTCGACATTCCAGTTTAAGGAGTTAACTGCCAACGTCAGACACTTCACTAGCTTGTTAATAAGAACAAATATTTAGGCTGTTTGTGTTAGAAACACATAATGGTTGCACTTACGAAAGTTTCTGTATTCCCTCGTCTATAAAAAGCTTTATCCTTTATATTCGTACGATTATAGTTAAACTTTCCATTGACATTTACACATTTATTTAGGTACAGCGATAAATTTTAAAGATCATTTCGCCATGCGATAGCTTTCCAAGTCAATTCTCTGCGATCACCACGAGAGGAAAAACAAGAGTAGTGACTTCCCAGCTGAGTAATTGATGAGTAACTGAAAATCCAGATCAGTTGCAAGGAATATTTGCATCTGGTTAAAACATATCACATTTAGATAGGTTCTTCTTTTCGCCAGCCAATAAACAATAAGGCGGGGCCACTCCTTCTGTTGGCAGACCTGCCATGAGGGCTCGGTTGCCCGACTTGACACCTTTCCTTCACAATAGCTTTAAGTTCAGAAATGTGGCACTGTTTTTTCTTTCTTATCCTGATAAAAATCTACGAAAATTCATTTTACACGTTCCCTTGAAGGTAGAATAGGAAAAAGGGATTAATAACTTCGTTTCTCGCAATTATAAAATCCTTTAACATCTGGTCAGTAGATAATAGCGTTAAAATTTCGTTCTCGTTTCAAAATCAATAATTTACCATTAAAGAAAGGTATAAATATTTTAAAATGTAAAGATATAAGAAGAAAACTAACGTAAATGGTTGACTCTATAAAAATAAACGTATACTGTATTATTTAACAGTCAGCTTTTTTTTCTTACCCAGAGGTTGCTCATCTGATATGAATTCAGGAAAAGTCATTCAGGGCTTCGTAGACTATTCCCAGAAAATTCAAATTAAAAGTTTTATTTGTTAGAAGAATGTCTTGAAGATTTTAAATATTTTTAATATTCTAAGTGCAGTTTTTCAGAAAATCTAAATTTTCGCGCAATTAACCATATAAATAATAAATAGTCTGTGGTGGGAATTTCATTAAAATCTTGTATCGCATCCTCAGATGATCTTTAACTTAAATACAGTAACTGTCTAATTTTTCGGGCAAGGCGGTCTGTAAATATGACATGCCCTTTTTAAGGAAAAGTGTGTAAACAATTCAAAATTGCTAAACTCTTAATTATATGCACATCATAGGTACCGCAGTAATGCAGTTGTGATCTGTAAATTATTTTAAAAATGCACAATAGCTGTTAATTGGATGAGATACGAAAACTTCCTCGTCAGTATTTTTCGGACAAGGGATAGTTGGCAACTCAAGACATGCTTTGCCCTTGTTATGGGATGTGCGGGGAGATCCCAATCAGAGCCTTACTCTCGCATAAAGCAGACGCAAACTTCAGGAGTGAAATGGGGCACAGAGGAAAGTACAGCCACATTTGTTCAAGGACAATTAGTAATTTTACATCACGAAAAGGGAAAAACATGTCGACATGTTTGTTGAACATGAAGAAAAGTACCGTTAACGACTTCTGCCGATATAAATATCAAGATAAAATTGAAAATTTGCCAAACACAGGTCGTCCGAAGGTCTTTAATAGGAGAGAAGAGAGGGCAGTAATAAGAAAAGTGAAAAATAATTCAGGTCTTATAATGAGACCTGAAGCTTTCCTGGCGACGAATACGCTCACTTTCTTCTCGGGCAGCCAGCCAGGTGAAAAGATGATTAGATATCAACGTTTCGGGAGTCTGCATCTCTCCAATCATCAGGATATTTATAAAATGTTATAACCACAAATGAAATACTGGATATAACACAACTATAAACAAACACAAAACGCTATCAAAATTCACATTACTGAACAAAAGACTGATTTCAGTAAATTAAATGCCAGGTCAGGAGATGGCGTGAGCATAGAAAATTGTGTCAAAGAAACGTAACTACTTAACTTGATTACCAAGCTGTATTGATCTTTGCTTCTTAATTCGACGTATTTCCATTTTTAAGGCTGGTTTCCAAGAGTAGCTGAACTGAAATTCAGCATCACGACTAAGCGTGCTCCTTTCAGAGGAAATCGTCAAAGCCTCCTTAATTCTCCGCTCCCAGTAACTGTTGCATTTTGCCAAGATGGTCGTCTGCTGAAAATTGACTCTATGGTTGTTATCAAAACAATGCTCTGCCAACCCAGACTTCTCAGGTTGCATTAAACGAATGCTCCGTTCATGTTCGATTATTCTAGTAGCGATGGTCCTTCCGGTTTGTCCTATATACGGTGTTTCACATTCACAGGAAATGCGGTACACTCACGAAACTTGAAAGTCCAGTTTGTCTTTCACTGGTCTCAACAGATGCTTAATCTTCGGAGGTGGCTTGCGGATGGTCCTCATGTTGTATTTGGCGAGAATTCTGCTGATTCTGCCGGATAGATTGCCGGTAAACGGGATGCAAGCTGTAGCGGTAGACTTATCTGACGCTTGCTGTATTACAGGTTTCCCTTTCCTAGATTTGGTGACCGAAGCTTCAACGTCATACTCGGAGTAGCCGTGTTGATGGAAAGTGAGTCTCAGGTGCTGTAATTCCTGTTTTACGTGGCTGGGATCAGAGATAGACAAATCTCTGTGGGCCAGCGTATTGAGAACTCCCAGTCATTGAGACGTATGATGGAAACTATGAGCGTTCAGATAGAGATCGGTGTGTGTAGGCTTGCGGTGTATAGCATGCTCCAGTGTACCATTGCTGTTTTTGAAGAAAGTGAGCAATGCTATTGCTGCTGAGGTTGAGAGCGTTTGGGAAGAGGATCAGCGCAAGCACAATCCGGAGGGAGTTATACAGAGACCATTATCATGGACGACTGCAAGAGAAAAGCCCTTTTTCAACAAAATTAATAGGATCAAGCGACAAGGATTTGCTAAGTAGCACCTCAGCAATGATATGGACTGATAGAGAACAGTAATTTTCTGCGACGAGTCAAAATTCAACATTTCTGGCTCAGATGGGCGAATTATAGTTTGGAGACAGACCAGTAAAGAATTTTAAGAAATAAATATGCAGGCGTCAGTAAAACATGGAGGAGGACTTGTTGAGGTTTAAGGCTGTATGTTAGCTGAACGAATGGGCGAGGTAGTTTTTATAGATGGACTGGAATCGCCGCCAGTATCTTCAGATTTTAAAAGATAACCTGAAGAAAATTGCAGAAAATATGGGAATAGGGGACTGTTTAGAATTTTATCAGGACAATGATCCAAAACATACGGCCCATAATGTACGGCTGTGGTTGTTGAACAACTATCTAAAAGTTGTGAATCTTCTCCCACAGAGTCCCGACATCACTCCCATTGAGATTCTATGGGATATACTCGTAAAGAATGTACGGAGACTTCCCCTAAATTCTAAAGCTGATATGAGGAGGCGACTGCAAGAGGAATGCAACAAATTGCCCAATTCTACCACTAGCAAACTAGTGAAGAGCATACCGAGAAGGCTGACTAAAGTGCTACGGAGGAAGGGAAGAATTACCAAGTATTAATATTCCTACATGACCTCCATTCTTTCTATTTGTTTGGTACGTTTTTGTCCTAATATTTTTGAATAGGAAGTTTTGTGTTATATCATTTGTGTTATATTTTGTACTTCATGAAATGAAATGAATCTTTATTGCTGTTACCCATATGTGTAACTGCACAATCTGGGGTGAGAAAAATGGAATAAAATAGTTTTTCTGTTAATCTTTTATTGTTAAAGACATGACAGCTATACTTGTCCGAAGAATTCTGACAGTCACTGTGCTAAATATTTGAATTTTACATAACTATTCGCCTTCGAGTTAGGCTATTCACACAGACCCACGCGCGCACACATAGATATCTAAAAACATGTGTTCGTAGTTTAATCTCTATATCGAGATTTTCGGTGAAATTTTTGGGTAACAGTTTTTGTCTGAGTCTATAGAAAATGTAAAAGGGAATCTGAAGGTATACAGGCTGTAGAGGTAACACCACATGGAAGTATCACATTACACGACTGTGTTTGCTTCAGTGCTTTGAAATTCTTATCCAATCTGCAGGTCCAATAATTAATTCTGCATAGGAAAACAAAAGATTACCCTTCCCTTTGTGTAAATGTATACATTAATTAACGTTGTTTCCTTTCAGTGCTCTGCGTCAAATCAAACATCTGCCGTACTCTTCATCTCATCTCGTGATCATTTTGAAATGGTGTGGAGATTGTAACTCTACGTGAATATGTCTGATAAATCCTTCACATCAACTGCTCCTGTTTAAACACTGACACTGGGTACATGCAGGTTTATAATTAAAGTGCTTCCTCGAGACAATTAGAAAATATAGCAGAGTAACATTTCATCTTTGTGTTAATGTGTATGAGATGGAACAAATGCAATGCTATCTTTACTGAATAATAGTTGTAATGCAACACAAAATTCTTCAACATTACACCAAAATACTCGTATATATGGTAAAGCATTCACAATAGCTACATCGCTTATGATGAAACTAAGCATAGTGAACACAAATAATTATCAACGAAATTACGTTCTCTACTCACTCTTCCATAAACTCTTCTTTAAAAAGCCCTTATTCTTCTATCTTTTTATTAAAAGGGCTTTCTACAATGTTGTAGGTTACCTCAACCAAACCAATAGCCAAATAGAAAATTGTGTGACATAAAATTTACAGAGCAATCCTTTTCTTCCATTTCTCCCTATCTAATGCATCTACATCAAGTAGTCCCTTCTGTCCCATACATTTTTTTACTTTGTCCATCCACTGATCATTAGGCCTTCCCTTCCTATTTCTTCTTTCTGACGTCCATCTGAGCACTTCCTTTGGTAATTTCCCATCATCCATCCTTAATGTGTCCATACCATTGTAGACGTTTCTCATTTAAGACTTTTATAACATATCTTTCCACATTCAACAAATCTGTTATTTCATTCCTTATCCTGTCCAATCTTGACTTCCTCGCAGACCTTCTCCAGAAGTCCATTTCCATTGCTCTTAATATGTCCTCTGGTATTCTGCTGATTGGCCAAGTTTCTGCTCCTTAGAGCATCACACTTTCCACCAATGCTATATAAAGTAATTTTTTTCGTTTTGGCCAAAGTATTCTACTCCATAGGATTGAATTTAGCATCCCAATAGCTCTTTTTCCTAAACATATTCTACTATTTGTAGTTTTGGTAAGCGCTCTGATTTATTAGATATCCCCTGTACATTCCAGCACACAAAAGTCGTTTTTGTATGTATATTTCCGGTCCGTTTTCCAAATATCCAATCTCGCCGAGGCAAATTCTTTAGGTTTTTAGCAGTTTAGTTTTTTACGTTGAGTGAGGAGCTGGCCCACTGGCCCTGGAGAAAAGGGTGATTTTTGTTTGAGGTTTTTCTTTCTCTAGCTTTGGCAAACCAATGCCCCACTGCAAGGCAGCAGATCCTGTTGGTCCGCAGGAGGTATTTAATTTCCCTCCTACCACCCATATTTGGGAGGCCACCCCCTATCCCCACACGGGGATGCGCCCTCTAGGAGTAACAGGATCCCCCGAGGATCCTCGTACAATCATCCTTCTTCGCTCCTAGTCAGCCTGGCGCTTCAGCTGTTGAGGTGGTGACTTACTAATCCCAAAGTTTAGGGTTAAAATCTGTGCATAAAAGCCCCATAACATTAGATTTACTGGCATGCAAATGAACTGCTGAGTAATGAAATCCTGTACACTAGTGGCGCTCGTAAAATCCTGTCAATTGACAGAATCATTATTAAATAGATTATCATGATCATATTACATATTATGTTATACCATAGCCCACTCACATACCTTAAAGCCTTGGCACTCAGTCGGATTCCTACGCATTTAAGCGACCGAGCGGTGTTTGCCTTTTTCGCCGCTTGGAGCTCTCAAAGCTGACCCAAAAGTGGCCTTGCCGACATTTAATTTTGTGGTGACAGTTGAACAAATTTTATGGTCTCAATTAGTATTGAAAGTGAATTTTGCATGAAGTGCTGTTGACACCAATCTAAAGTAAGCTAACAACAAAACTGGGCATAAATAAGAGACAATAAGAAAACTGGGTATAAATAAGAGATAATATAAGTAATTATAAGTATGAGCACAACATGTCATTGTTTATTATTATTACTTTTACTGTTGTGCCGTAAATGATAGCAGTTCATTATCTTAGAAGGTAAATTTTCCATGACAGCTTTATAGTACAAAAATTTATAATAGACAGCACTATATTTCAAAGCTCTCCGTTTTTCCATAGTCCAGGTCTCCGAACCATACATAGCAGTGCTACAAATGTAAGAATTACGTATTATATTATATTTATTATTATTTTATCATCATTATCATCATCATTATAACAGCAGTAATAGCAATAATTACAACAAACGGCATAGCAGCAATTATGAGCTCAATACTTTATATTTCAGATGGTGTATTGTTGCGTACCCTTCTGTAAAAGTAAGAAAGAAAAATCAAAAGGGATCAGTTTCCATGAATTTCCAGTAGAAGAAGAACTACTTAAACAATGGCTAAAAGCTGTATCGCACTCTAATTTCATGGTAAATGATAAATCTAATTCAACAGTCGTGTGCAGTTTGCATTTTACTGAGGACGACTGCGCTGCAATTCAAACTGAGGAAGACATAATTTCCAAATTAAAGAGATTGGAAAGGGAGAATAACACCTTGAGATGTAAATTATGGGGAGCAAATAAAAGGCACAAAGAATTTGTAAACAAGCAGCAGGAAAATGAAGACAGATTACTTTATTATGAAACCAATAATTTTCATAAATCAATTCAATTATTTATAAAAGACACCATTGTACACTGCAACACAGCTTCCAGACACAATAATCGTAATATTGGGCGAATTGAATAACATTAAAAGTAATGTGAATTTCCATCTTATAAGACCTGCTAACGTATATTGTTAAACTGCTTTTAACTGTTTACTTACTTCGTTTTTTTTTTCCTATCTTCCTAGACAGCCTCTTTTCATGCAACAGTCCACTTATCACTGGCATATATAGGAGGTTTTATAGTTAACAAAATAGCGGCCGAATTCTCTTGTGTCATCTGTCGTACTAAAGTGTCTACCGCCAAGTGTACAGCACTCCTTGTAAATCTAATATTCAAAAGGGATGAAAACTCCACGTTCTATTACCCATCTCCAGAGTTTGTTTTCGGTCGGTCGGTCGGTCGGTTGGTCAGTCGGTCATCATAATAATAAAACTGGTGTTTGAGCCAGGTTCTTGGCTCCAGAAGCAAGTGCACTTCACTGCACTACAGGGTGGTCATTTATCATTAAAATGTACAAAAGGAGAATCAACCACGAGTAGTTGAATCCATTCACGGAGAATAATGTCAAAATATGTTTTCTACAGTCCAAACTCAGGATGGTCAAGCCATTTAATAACTTTTATTTTATATTTTTCAGAACAACTCATTGATCTCAATGAATATTATATGAACAAATGAAGACATTTCCAAGTTCTTCTGCAGCTGGCATTCTTAAAATGCATTTATTCTTTCATTTATCATTTTTATTTGAGCATTATTAAACAATGTTACCATAGGCTTGTTTCTAAACGTTTCCTCTTAGTAACTTTGTGTCTATACTTCAGCCTTCTAAACACTTTTAAGTAAATTTAGGTTTTACAACGGCGTGTATAATGGAACACAGGCCATTATATACCAGAGGTTAAATGAGTGCGGTTTAATTAACGCTAGAAACGGTATATTAATTCAGTTTCAGCTTTGTGGAAACAGTTTATATTGCTCATTTCAGGTTTAGATGTGTCTCTAAATTGTTTGATGTTTATTTCTCTATTTGGTTTCGTCCTCCATGTATTATGGTTTTGATAATGGAACCATTTAAGACAGTCTTTAACTCACCATGAGCTTTTAGAGATGAGCAGTAAGCTACTATGGAAAATAAAATTTGTGAAATTTGCTGGAAAACTCGGATATCTCTAGTGAAAGAGTTTATTGGTTTTAAAATAGGCTATGTGGAGAGTAACTGGTATTTTAAACAGCTTTTTAGTTATGGAAAGATTGAGTCAGACTGAAAAATCTAATGCTATAGACGGGATTTGAACCACGGATCTATTGGTTGCCGTCCAGCCGCTCTAACCCTTGAGCTACTATGGCCAACATGCCGATAGGACATTAAGTTCTCCAACTGACTCGTATTTTTCCAGGTAAACAACTTAGGAGTTCTCATAAACACATGAAACAACTACCTGAATGGCGACTTACATCGTGTAAGTACTTTAAGGCTCGGGGTTGTTATAGTTAACCACTATTAGTTCAATTAATGGAAATTAATTGTTCTTTCACACTAGCCGTGTGTAGGGTAAAGAATGGAAAGAACACTCGGGAAAAAACACGAGTCATTTGGAGAATTTAATGTCATATCGGCACGTTGGGCATAGTAGCTCAAGGGTTAGAGCGGCTGGACGGTAAACAGAAAATCCGTGGTTCAAATCCCGGCTATGGCATTGAATTTTTCAGCCTGACTCAAACTTTCCATACTTCAGTCTACACACGGCCGTTGTGAAACAACAATTAATTTCCAGCTTTTTAGTTAGTTTTCCAAAATGTAATAACCTATAAAGCATAAAGACATAAAGAAACGAAAATATAGAAGGAAAGAAACAAACAGTAAAAAGATAAAACAGAAAGAAAGAGGTAGTGCGATTCACCTGTATGTTTTGGGTTGCTGTGTACTGAATATTTTTGTAATCACTTTAAGATATTGTGACTTTGTGGGTTCGTAGAATTAAAAGTCCAATTTGCAGAATTGAAAAGGTCTTTATTTCCATAGAAATACACGTTGGTCACCCTTACAGCAGTAGAATCACGTCGCATACACATTACAATCTTCCAGTTCGTCTGCCACCCCCGCAAACAAAAGCGTTCACTTTCAAAATACTGTTGCACGATTATCAAGTTCCATTTCGACTCTGTTTACAACTCTCGTCTTCACTCTGACACTCACTGGCAGTCGCGGTTCGTTTTTATAATACCTCTTCATGGTTCCAGAAGATAATCGAATGTTCTATAGGACGGCACCAGACAAAAGAGGAACGTTCCAGACACCTAACTTTATCTGTTTCGGCATGCCTTTTATCCCCGCGCTACATATATTTGTCTCTCCATCCTCTTTATTTCCGCGGCACTATTTTGTTTGTGTGCGAACGCCGCCTGTCGCGATAATATTGAATTTAATTTGGGGGGGGGGGGAATTAGTACAAAGTTAAGTAAAACGTTCATGAACTTTAAAAGCAACAGATTAGCATACGTTAACGTTTAGTGCACATCATTTCTGGTAACTAACGTTCCTTTTCCGAACCATGTATAAAATAAGTCACGTTAAAAGCTGCTAAAACTGGTATTATTGTATTCGCGTTAGGTATTATAGCCAACGAAAGTGCATCGGAATTACGTGTTAATTGGCAATTCAGTTCGCAGTGGGGGCAGCTTTCGCTGATCTACCGCAACGTTCTGACCTCCGATTGGTTTTGTTGGTCTGGTTACAGAGACTCGATAATGCCTGCATAAATACTGCAGAGTTCGTGAGAAATGAAAAACAATTGAAAGTAAGTTTATTAAATGTTGTAAAATTCAAAGCGATTAAAGAGAATATTTCAGGACTCTAATTTTACCCCCAACAAAATTATTTCACATTTCTTGTCTATAGAACACGTTTTGAAGGGAAAACATTGAATGGAATTTGGGTAGATTTGATTTTTCTCGAGCAAAGTCATTTGTTTATTTTACTTACTTTACCTTTATTTATTATTTATGGTTTATTTTTGCGGTTTTGTTCAGTTTTCCTTTAAATATCATGCTTTGTGAATTTTAAAATGAGATCGTATCCCTGAAGGTGCTTGTAGTAGGTGTAGTTAAGAGTTTTCAATTTTTCCTAAATCAATTTGTTATTTCCTCTCACTGATTACTAGCTAAACAGCATTTTATTATGTGATAAAAGTGAAGTGGCCAAAAAGATAAACATACATTTAATTTGTTACATTTTTATATTTTAATAGACGACAATTTTCACCTGTCACGTTTGAATAATGTCTAATGTAAGTTAACTCATTATTTGATATTTATTTAATTTCTCATTTTTCCTTTCTGTAAAAAGTGGTTAGAAGTGCGGATAAAAGTGTGCCGTGTTTCACCCAAGTTGATTAAATTTGATATTACGAATAAGTAGATCCCAAAGCTTTATCACATACCGTAGGTAGCGATAGAGCAAGAAAAGTGAAGTATATATGTGAGGTATATCATATATCATGTGAAGAATATCCCAGTGATAACAACAAAGTCTTCAGTATTAATGCGAGAGTGTCTTGGTGCAACACATAATTCTCAAATATTATTTTAAACACATTGTTCGTAATAAAATATTTGCGTATTAAAATGTTTGCTAAAATTAATGTCATTTTTATTAAAAGTATACATATCTATGTATATATACATTTTCTTTCTTTTTTAACAGTTTTTTATTGTTTCCGCTAATTTCACTGTCTGTTTTCTATAGTTTCACACACATACACTGTACATATAAACACCTATGCCCAATGCGGGACTCGAACCCAAGACCCTCTGTGCGGCGGAAAGCTAGAGACCTAAGCTCTAGCGACCATGGCTACCAGAGCCAGCAATTTTTATTCGACGAAGTCCTGAAAAATATTAACTGAATGGCGAATGTAAGGATCGGCTGTTAAGTCCTGGGTCTAACATAGAGAAGGTACCACTGGGCCGGTTTGACGGATGTCATCATATAGTTTAACTCTATACTAGCTTGTATCTATAGTTACAGGCCAATAGCTTGTTCCGTTTTTGAATGACAGCATTTTAAACAAGCCAAGTGTAGAGGGTTCAAAAAATCGGAGGATTTGGATAAACGAACACAGATTAAATACTTCCATTTGAAAGGCTTAACGCCTAGAGATATCAGGAGAAAATGGACAGTACATTGAAAGACTCTGTCCCTTCATATCCAGTGATTAAAAGGTGGGTTGCATAGTTTTAAATGGGACATACGAGCACTAGAGATGAGCCTCGCTCTGGACGTTCTGTGGAAGTCACAACTCCAGAGATTATGGAAAACATCCATAGTTTAGTACTGCAAGACAATTATTATATATTAATTACAGATTAGAGTTGTTTGACATATCAGAGGCTGTAAACTTATCAAAAGAACGTGCAGGTAATATTTTAAGTAATATTTTGGGCTTTCATACTGTCTGTGCAAGATGGGTGCCACTTTTGTTGACACCTTATCAAAAGCTGCAGAGAAAAACTGTTTCTGTTGAGAATAAGTAAAGATCCCAGAGAAGTTTTGAGACAACTTACTACCATAGATGGAACTTGGATACATTACTACACATCAGAAAGTAAACCACAGTGCATTGCATCAGGTGAACTACCTCAGAAAAGGCAGACAATTTTGTCAGCTAACAAAGTTATGGCGAGTGTTATCTGAGATGCACATGGAATTACTTTTATTGATTACTTGGAAAAGCGTAAAAGTATCATTGGTGACTACTAAGCAAGCTTACTGCAATTTTCGAGTGATGAGGTAACAAGAAAAAGACCTCATTTTGGAAAGAACAAATTTTGTTTCTTAACAACAATATCGTGATGCTCCGGCCCATCTTTTAGTCATTGCAATGGGAAAAATGAGTGAATTAAAAATCCATTCTGTTCGCCAGATATAGTATCCAGTGACTGCCACATGTTGCCGAACTTCAAATAGTTTCTTGGAGGACGAAGATGTCACAGCAAAGAGGAGGTCATTGATGCGGTAAACAGTTATTTTGAGCACCAGATAAATCGCACTGCAGAGATGGATTAATTAAATTAGAACCCCGATATGAAAATAGTATTAGTATTAGTATTAGTCATATCAGACGATGAATGAAATGGGTGAACTGATGCTCAAATGAGTCCGGGGTCCATGGAGCTAACGTATAAGTTTTATCCCAGTTAAAACCTTATCCAGATAAGTCATCCTGACCGAGATTCGAACTGTGACCTCTTGAACGCGAGGCAGACAGCCTACCATCTGCGCTACCGAGGTTGAAAAATAAAGAAAAAATCAATTTTTGTTATTGTCAGGCCCGGTACTTATCAGTCGACCCTCGTGTTATATAAATAGCTACGCTTATAGAAAACTATGTCATGTGTCACATGACTTTGTCTACACACTGTCCTTTAACTTCTACAAACCATTGTTACGGAGGCTAATTTTTCAATCTACTTGCTGTCCTTTGAGACAAAACTTTGCAAAAATATTTAACACTTCCATATAAGAGGGCTGTCACTCCTTAAGCACATTTAAAAATAATTCATATGCCCCGCTTGAACCAGTGATTTGGGTTACGAACGTGATAGGCTAACCAATGAACGATCTATACTGATATGTGCAGCTAATGAATAGCCATAGCACTATACAAAATTATATAAAAAAATTCAAAACAATAATAACAGTCATCTCCACAATTTCTGACACTATAGAAAATGTAATTTGGAATACCATGAGTGCTTTAACATATCATTCAACATTTATTGTACGTTTTTCTTTTCCTTTTTTTTTTCTAACTTCCTTTTTCAGTGTTGTTGAGCAGTACTTCCAATGATATACTAATAGAAATGCTATACTTCCACTTCTGTCATGGTCTAAGGCTCTATGGAACATCATTGGCAATAATACATACCTTCAAATAACTGGTACGACCGACAATTTAATTGTTCTGAACACACCTACAGGACAGATTAACCACTGTCATCAAAGCTATGTACGTAAAGAACCTACAATTACTAACTCTTGACACAGCAATGATCTTGTTTCGGGCAAAAATAACGCTGGTAGCACTGTATGGTATAAAAATAATGTTAGAGAAAATGAAAAATCAGCGACCTTAAATAGATGTAGAAAGTAAAAGCGAGTTATCTAAAGAAAGTGCTGGGTATAAGGCAAAACACTAAATCCCGACTGGTTTATGAGCTTACCAGGGAGACTTTCTTCTTGGAAGACATACGCTTGACATATCTGCTGCCATCTACCGGCCCATATGAGGAAGTGTTAGAAGAGAGAGGACTGAAGACGAGGGAGATCTACGAGGACTTCTACACCTCTAGTTCAATACTGGAAATATCCTGAACTAATGAAGATCACTCCTAGAAATATATCATTCTACAGCTAGTGACCCCTAGCTTTCATCATGAACTATGTAAAAACAAGAAATATTACGAACCTTGTGAATTGTGCGTTAACCAATGCGGAAGATATCACATCCTGAAAATTGTCAAGAGTGCAATCTATCTCTCAGTACAGATAAAAAATAAAAATTGAAATATTATGAACTTTATGCCCATTTGGGTGAATCTTCTTTATATATTACATCTACTAGTACTACGCCGACGAGTGTACAATAGAGAAAAGTAAAGTCAGACAGATTAATGTGGTTTAGAAACATAGCAAACAGTATTGATAGAGTTTGTGTTAATTTGATACCAAGTAGAGCTACTGTTGCAGGTATGTAACCACAAAGATCAAACAAACCTCCTTTGTACTTTCTGACTGACTCGAGAAATCACTAATTATACGCCTAGGTGTGCTATGTGCAAAGTTTTAGAGAGAAGTGGCACATGCTAAATGTTATGTTTCCAGCCATACACTGCGTCATCTCAAAATAATCAGCAGAAGAGTTAAAGAAGAGTAGGTATGGGAGACATTTGCTTTGAAGCAGTATGTGGGAAGTAAACAACGTGCGTGCTTATATACAAAAGGAAGTGTAATCATTTGACTTCCTACGCTCAGTTAATTACTAAACAATACAGCTTGAGCAAGAATTTCTATATAGAGCCTTCTGACATCGAAAACGCAAATGACAGTTCACGCGATGTACCTTCATACATC
The DNA here is from genome assembly GCA_030765055.1 of Mantis religiosa. NCBI lineage: Eukaryota > Metazoa > Arthropoda > Insecta > Mantodea > Mantidae > Mantis > Mantis religiosa. Next base: position 50,267,855 of record CM060952.1, on the reverse strand, counting down.
CTTGGAATTTATACCACATAGAATTTAATTCACATTACATTCTCTACCTACTACTCTACTAATATTCTAAGAGCGAATTATTCCTCTACTTCTTGATAACCGAGATAAACTACCAAGTCACAATTACACATTTTATACGCATTGCTTGACCACTGTGGAACATGAGAAAAGTGTAAGTATTTGAAAGTTGAAACAAGTAACGAGAATATCTTGAAAATAGTTAACACGTCCAAAAAATAGCCCGCCTTGGTAGCGTAGATGGTAGCATGTCTGCCTCACGTTCAAGAGGTCCCGAGTTCGAATCTGGTCAGGGTGAATTACCTAGATAAGGTTTTTCCGGGGTTTTCCCTTAACCTTCAAGATGAATGTCGGATAACTCTAAGCTCCATGAACTCTGGACTCATTTGAGCACCATTTCACACAATTCATTCACCGTCCGATATAACTTAACGTTGGGGCGGACGTAAATTAAAAAAGAAAGTCCAAAAATTAATGTTTATTTCAAATATACTTTTGCTTTAATGAATGTCTACATTCTCTAAATAGTGTAACGGGAGCGCTGGAACACCCTGTGAACCAGCTGGGAACGGAAGGCAGGGGGAGGACCGCGTTAGCCACACCTCCTCCTCGTTTGTCTTGTAGTGGTGACAGGCAGTGGTTGGGAGGAAAAACATCAGTGAGCCGTCTGTTTCTGTCCACCTGGTTCTAGAAATTACGGAATCGTTCATCATCTGGAAACGTCGAGAAGACGCCGAGATGCCTATAAAAAGGGCTGCAGTTAGTCAGTTGTTGGTTTGGTCAGTCAGTCAGTTGGTTAGTGTGTGAATGAGGACAGTTCTTGGTGTAAGAAGGCAGTGTTAGTCAGTGACGTGTTAATGTACGAGAGGATTGTGCAACGGAAGACTGTACGTAACTTTGAATGTGTAACGGAGTTTATGTAATCGCGAGTACAGTGAAATTGTAACGGACGAACTGGTGAATTGTAATTGTGTGCAGCAAGTAATTCTGTGTAATTGGCAAGAGTTTAACTGTAAGTCGGTGAAAATAAAGAACATTGTTGAGTTTGTGTAATTGGACTTTTTATTTCACGAACCCACAAAGTCACAATAGGTAAATTTTCGATATTATCCCTTACGGTTTACCGACTATACAAAATTCGTTCCGAATTTGGAGGGCTTCGTAGATTATCTGAAAATTTGAGGTATACATTTTATTGGCCATACATATACCTACTATGATTTTATGTATTTTTACTATCATCATAGGCATTTTTAATAAAATAAAAAATAATGAAACAGTTTCCATGTAATGGATAGTTTTGAGAGGGAGATCTTGTTAAAACTGTCATCCCAGCTCCTTGGGTGATATTTCAACTAAATAGCAGCTTTGATATGTAAACAGAGCTTTATTTTTTATTTTTACTGTTCATAAGGACACACACGAACCTTTTTCACAAACAACATGGGGAAAGCAGTTCAACAAAATTGTTATTCTATGAAAATCTAGGTAACTGCTTAATATTTAGTGAGTAAAATTTAATGAGACTTTCCTCACCACGCTCAACTAACCATTGCACATTTTGCTGATGATGCTGCAATCCTTAGTAAAGGTAGTTGTGAATCAGTAGCTGAGAAAATAAATAACTTCTGCACTGAAATCACAAAATAATTTTCTAACTGGAGAGTGGTGATGAATCCACAGAAGTCGCAAATAGTATATTTTACATATAAAAAGCAGATACCATATTATCCCATAGTTCTTGTAGGAATCGCTATACGCACCGCTCAGTCAGTTTGTTACCTCGGCCTCATATTGGACAGCAAACTAATCAGGAATCTCCACATCACATATCTTCTCTCAGGACTAAGACACCGAATCCAACAAATCAAACATATAATACAGTCACAATGCTATATAAACGCATTCTATACAACTCACTGATTAAACATATTTGGCAATATGGTTGCTCCATATGGGGCTCTGCTGCAGCGTCACAAGTAAAAAGAATTCAAGTAATCCAGAACAGATACCTAAGATTGATCACAGGTGCCCAATGTTATGTTAGCAACACCACACTTCACAGAGACCTGAACATACCAGAAGTGATGGTTGTCATCAGGACAAGTTACACCAGACTACACGAAATTTCTGCCAATCACTCAAGTCCACTGCTACAAAACATTTTCCTACAGCCTCCTCCAAAACCGCAAAATAGAAGACTAAAAAGAAAACGACACAACTACCTGCTCATTTAATATCATGTGTTTTTGTATGTATTATAAAGCGTTCTTTTTTGTGATATACTGTAATATGTTTGTTAACTGATGTAGGACTGTTATGTAACAGCATTCTAATACACGCTTCAAGTGATTGATTGTCATCAGGACAAGTTACACCAGACTACACGAAATTTCTGCCAATCACTCCAGTCCACTGCTACAAAACATTTTCCTACAGCCTCCTCCAAAACCGCAAAATAGAAGACTAAAAAGAAAACGACACAACTACCTGCTCATTTAATATCATGTGTTTTTGTATGTATGATAAAGCGTTCTTTTTTGTGATATAATGTAATATGTTTGTTAACTGATGTAGGACTGTTATGGAACAGCATTCTAATACACGCTTCAAGTGATGTAATATTACTCTTGCTCACAACTATAAGTACCATTATGTATTTCGATACCATAAAGTTTATCGACAATTTAAAAAAAATAATGTTGCGTCGACGCGCATAAAAGGTTCGGCGCAAATAGATAAGAGAAGGATAGTGTTTCACGTAGATAAAGAGCTTGCATAAGCAGATAAACATAGCCCCGGAGATAAAGGACCTGCCGGCACAGATTAAGGTACGCCTCTGGAAGGTGATAGAACATTCGATTCCTTGATTCTTACAGAACATTCTCGAATTATCAATGAGGTATTTAAGGGAGCGACGACTCGCCAAGAGTCACTCGTAAACAGATGTAACAGGAGTGTTGTAAACAGGGAAGTTGGGTAAGCTCTTTGTTGTGGTAGATCGTGATTGTGTATGTGACGTAATTCTGTTTCGTAAGGATTGAACAGAGTGTATTTCTACGCAAATAAAGAACATTTTGAATTTCTGATAATTGGATTTTTAATTCTACGAACCCACAAAGTCACAATAAATTGTTTCTGAATTGATCCCTCGAAATTTAAAAAATTGGATTCTATTTGCTAACTTCGGACGTATCCAGGACTTAACAGTTTTAAAATAGTCATTTTTCTTATAATTATGCGAAGCGCGGTATACCGCCAATTGCAGAAAAAGCTAATTAAGTTCCTGGCTACAGCCTCTCAAATCTATAGAACCCGTACGCAGAACTCTGCTTATTTCCAAATATGCGGTCTTTTACAATTTAGATTCCATCTACAAATATTACTCCCAGCAATGTTCATACATACGTGTACCAATCCTTAAGCTGCCATTTCGTATTTTTATTTTGACTGTGCTCGAACCCAAAAAAAATCATTTTTTTCTTATTTTCAGAAATGTATTACGTACCTAGCAATGTCATATTACTAAATTCCAGTAAAAATTAATTCTAACAATTGTCTGTACTGACTTAGTAATTGCTTTTCTTCATTTTAAATTTCTAGCAATGACTCCAGCTTAGACATATTGTATTATACATTTATCTTATCATACGCAAAGTATTTATTGCGATTATTTACCTATCTCTTATTTTCTTATAATTTCTTTGCATTGTCACCGATGGCATTGTTGTGCTGCCGAGAAAAGTGAGCCCAGCGCGGGGGCAGGAGAGCTGGACGCTTGCCCAGAGAGAGAAAGGGATACAGAGAGGCTGTCTTGCCGCTGCGAATGTTCTCGGAAGGTCTCTGTCATTCTAGAAACACTGACTGGAGGTATAAATACCGGCAAAGTGTTAGAAGCGCCAGTGTGTGATGGTTATTGCCAAACTGGACATTTGAAGTTTACCGCAGTGACTTATTTCATTTATTTACATGTGACGGAGCACCAAGTCCACCTTGAAGACAGCTGATTGTTAATTTCACGCTTTTTACTGCAATAAAGTGTTCCAAATTTCTGCAAACCAGAATTGTGATTCTACGTAATCTTCACAGTCACATTTGAAGTCAGAAGTGGGATTTTTAAGGGACAACATATAAAAAAGGTATAGCAAATGAACATGTAGTTTATTCTGTGCCGTGGCGTACTGCATAAGGCGTCCTACTTTGATTCCCTGTCACGAAAAGCGCCCGGGATCGATCCCACCCCTGGCATATGAAGATTTTAAGTCCCGGGAAGAGGACCGGTGCCCACTCAACATCGAGAGGAAATTGAGGAGCTATTCAAGGTAGCGGTCCAGGTTGCGAAAGCCAAATTTCCGACTGGGGATGCCGAGATGCTCACCACAACCCCCCGTGTAGGTTGGATGATCGCCCATCTCTACTTTGCGTATATTGGCATGAGACCGGCAGTTGGGTTGGCAGGTCTTGGCCCACTAGGTCTGTTACGCCACGGGTTGATTTGATTTGACCATGTAGTTGTGATCTGGAAAGAGTTTAACAAGTCTTGGTGCCCGATTTCGGTTAATATAAACAAGAGTTTTCTTGCACTAGGACAATACACAAGACACTATTTCCAAATTTAGTTCTGACCTTGCAAATACCATCTTCCCCCGCCACTGGCGTCAGCGTGGTGTGTGCATGGGTTCCTGGACACGAGGGCTTGCGTGGGAACGAACTGATGGATTCGGCAACTAAGGCGGCAACCACAGAGCCCAGGGTAAGGATTCCCTTTTTAACCTCGCAAGACTTTTAAGTTCGTTATGCGGAGAGCAGTACTCTCGTGCTGGCGGGACGATTGGTCTGCTCTCCGTAGAAACAAACTTAGAACGATAAAGGCACTTTCGATGCCCTGGGCGACTTCCTCCCGTGTCTCTCACCGGGAGGAGGTCGTTTATGCTCGGTTACGCATTGGCCACTGCTTTTTTAACCATCGTTATCTTTTACAGAGGAGCCCTGCGCCAGTCTGCCCGCTATGCGGTGATGCGCTGTCAGTCCGCCACGTTCTTTTAGTGTATCCTAACCTGGAGCGTCTTAGCTGGTCTCTTCACATATCTATTTTTAACTTCTAACCTTTTATCGTTTTTATACCTATACATGTATTTAGTCATGATTTTATCGCTAACGACAGTTTTTAGCCAAGTTTTAGTTTGCTTTTAGAAGGCTTTGTCTTTTAGAGGCGCTGATGACCACGTTGTCGAGCACCCTAAATCTCAATCATCATCATCATCATCATCGACGTCGTCGTCGTCGTCTACAACCTTCCCCAGGACAACTCTCCTACTTGCAAGTACTCTTTTTGTAATTTACATCCTCCAACATTAAGTCATATCGGACGATCAATGGAATGGGTGAAATGATGCTCAAATGAGCCCAGAGTCCATTGAGCTTAGAGATACCCGACATTAGTCTTTCAGGATAAGGGAAAACCCTGGTAAAAGCTTTATCCATTAAAAGCACTCTGACCGAGATTCGAACTCAAGACATCCTTAACATGACGCAGACACGCTACTATCTACGCTACCGAGACGGGCGACTAGGACCTTGAAATGGGTATCTTAGCATCAAACCCAGAAAATGTTACCGAACTAAACTAGCTGGGCTCACGATTACAACATCTCGTCTTTGCTTTGAACATTAGTCATTTCTTATAACTACACATCTGAATTAAAGCTGAACATAGTAGCCGACCTTTCTTATAGCATCTATAGTGTTGTAACACAGGGCGTGTCTGTATTGTAATCTAAGTATGTTATTTAATAATTTTCAATGCTTTAATTTAGAGAAATATGTACATAACTTTATTTCTAAGATTTCAGAAATAAATATAGGGACATTGTTTATACAGAGTGTCCCACAGAGTGCTTTATAATCGTTGAAAATTAATAACATTCACTCAACCGAAATGCTGTCAATAGAAAGGATTATGAAGATATTACACATAACAACATCAACAGTACCGTTGGAAACATCTTTATTATCCTAAATTATAATTTTGTACATTTTCCTATGTTATTGCTTCATTGATAGCGTTTGGAGGGGGACAGAGCAATTCGACGTATAGTAGAACTTCCGTCTATTTACCTGGAACATCCCAATCTGAGAAAGAGAGGTTAGAATGGCAAGACTGAGGTGAGATATTCACAGAGGGCACGTTCCCCAATAGCAAGCGATTGCAACTCCACGGTGGTGATTCCTACCCTGTGACGTTGCTCAAGCTCTGTAGGTACCGGGACACCGATCCTGAATAGGATTTTCAGAGAAAAAATTCCTTGCCGTGCAACGTCCGAACTCTCACCGAAATTTACAGAAAACCAAGAAGAAAAGTGAACTGAAGGAGTCATGAGGGAAATTGTGGGGGTCAGGGCCGTTGGAGAGATCTCCCATATTTGCTCTTGGTTACGCTGGTTACACACCACAGAGACGCACTGACAAAAACAAATCTCAAACTAAGTTCTCTCTCTCTCTCTCTCTCTCTCTCTCTCTCTCTCTCTCTCTCTCTCTCTCTCTCTCTCTCTCTCTCTCTCTCTCTCTCTCTCTCTCTCTCTCTCTCTCTCTCTCTTATCCGGCTTCAACGGTTCTCGTTAACAGAAGGGATTGTTGAAGAGGATCTGTATTTAACAGAAGCACATAAAAAAGAAAATTATTTTAAACGAGTGCTAATGTTTGCTACTTATTTTATTATCGCGAAGCCATTATCTACGATCGCGCGACCAGTGTACACAAAGAGCCGGCAAATAAAGATAACTGAGATATGGGACTTGCCGGCATAGATTCAGTTACGCTTCTGGAAGGTGATAGAATATTCGGTTTCTTTATTGTTTTGGAACAATCTCGAATTTATCAATGAGGTATTTAAGAAGGCAAAGACTCGCCAAGAATGAGTCTTGAACAGATGTTGTGTAACACGAGTGTTGGAAACAGAGGTAATCAGAACGTTTGTTGTGATCATTGACCTTGGTAGATTGTGTGTATGTGACGTAATTCTACTACTTAAGGATTGAACAGAGTATCTCTGCGTAAATAAAGAACATTTTGAATTTCAGCAAATTGGACTCCTAATTCTACGAACCCAAGAACTCGCATTATGTATTAACAACGTAGAGAAGGTCTTGTCTTCTGTCGATTCAAGTGAAGATAAATCTGTTAAATCAGTGGACAAAGTAGGTCAAGATAATGAAGCCATAAGATAGTGTTTGAACTATGTGAATTTATAAAAGCATGTGCAGACCTTTGTTCGCAAACAAAATATCTCATGTCAAACTATATTGGTTTTAATAGGTAATCTAGTTGATATTTACTATCATTTACTATGACAATACGATATACATCAAAACTAAACAGCACTACTCTAATATTTTGCAGAAGTTTCTTAAATTTTAGATGTATTGATATATACGTGGCAATAACAGCTTGGGCGACATCTAGAATATTCTACGTGTACTTCGCATTTTGTGAGCCTTCCTCTGTGTTGCTGTCTTCGAAGTCACATTGTCCCTTAAATATCCCACAGACATAGGTGTGGAACCGATATACATAATGGAACCACATTTTCCAGATCTCAGGTTTGCGTTCAACCATCCTATCTTTAATACATTTGGCAGTTCTTCTGATAAATCTTATCATCTGAAGAATTAGCTAAAGCCTATCGTCAGATATTCACTCCACGTGATTATGTCTATTTTGCACAAATTTAAGTTTCTATACATGTTTAAGTGTATCACTTTGACGAAGTATGTTATCTTATAAAGCACCAAGTTACTCTACAAATTTCTGCCGATCTATTTATATAAGTCTGCGTGTATTCTCAGCTTGGGTTGTAAATGTTTAATATTTTCCTGTGCATTATGAAATGGTTTAACCATCATTTTACTAAGGACATCTTCACATGATCTTCGAGTCCCAGCGGCATCTTTATAATCTTTTTTTTTTTCATAACCTCAAGGTTTGCTGCCTCCATTTTAAAGCTGGTATAAACGTTAAGATGAGAAGTTACTGCCTATCTCCGCAATACTATTTCCATGATTTTTGGATGCACATTACCAAGAAATTAATATTATTGATATGTACATGAACATTTTCAGTCATGTTCTTAAAACCTTTATCATTAATAATACCTATTATTATCTGAAAATTCGTACTGTTAATTTGTTATAATTCTTTTAGTTTTTGTAAAGAAAGGCAATGCAATTTCAGATAATTTTATTTGTTTAAACAAGTATTATGAACCTCAGAGACAAATCTCTTCTTATTATTATTCTTATGTGTCTGCTTAAGACACAAAACTCATATGTTTTGGTTGATTAGTTTTTAAAAAAAGTGTACCGAAACCTGAAAAATGTGAAACTGAGAAAAACAGCTTTAAAGTTTATATTATGATTAATGACTTCTCACATAAGTCAGAACATTCCTGCTGCATACTCTTGACCCTCTGTATTCTCACTTGTACTTTTCAAGTTCCTCTTCATTTGTCTTGCCTTCTTCGCCGTTCTTCAACCATTTTATCTGCTTTCAGGACTCGCAGCTCATCAATGTCTGTATGCGACTGCTATTGTTGACAAATGCAAATCACTACACTAGTAACTCTTTAGAACAGTTGGTAACATTCTGTAATGTATAGTAGCTCTTTTGTTTTGTCGATTAGTGGAACAATTATGAATGCTTCGACATAAACTAAATAAAAGGGTCTTTCTTAAATGTGGTTTTAATCCATCCCGTAACATATGGCGACCATGAGAGGACGAGTTTGATGATTTAAAGAAAGAAAGAAAGATAGAGCATGAGAAGATTGTTTACGCGAGCTGCGAACGCAGTTTTAGAGAAATTAAGAGACAGGAATTCCACAACGCTTGATGGATCTATAAAGAAAATTTTGTGTTGTGAAGGTCTGAAATTGTAATTCACATTAATTTTAGTCATGTATTTAAAGTTGTGTTGCAATTCAAACGTCAATATTTTAAATTGCAAGGTGGGAGGATGTTGAAGAATATAAATCACTACACTCTCAACTCTTTAAAATAGTTGGTTACACATTCTGTAATGTAAAGTACTTCCTCTGTTTTGATGATTAGTGGAAAAAACTTTTAGAGCTTCGTCGTAAACCAAATAAAAGGGTCTTTCTTAAATGTGGTTTTAATCCATCCCGTAACAATTATCATAATTAGCACATGTGTTGTGTGAACTGGGCCTACTAATCTCAATATTACATGTGGTTCCACTGTCTTCAATTTATATTTTCCACATTTACTGTTCTGTCTTTAGTAAAAACCATTTCCTGTAATCTTACTCTTTCCAAATGTTTTTGGCCTACCCATATCATATATTCACCAATAACTAGTACAAAATATTATTCAGAACAAATAACTGTTCACATACACAGCCAAAGACAAAAGGTAAACTAGCATAATTGGAGTTACTGTGGTACCAGCAGAAAGCTTGAAAGATCCCTTCAAACAAGGCTTAGTTCAGAAACATCTGTTCAGTATTACAGAAGTTATGATTGCTTTTCTGAAAGCTTACGGAAAGGGGCGTGGCAAAAGCTTAACACCCACTAATATAATAAGCAAATTTGGTATAAAATATTGCTCCTCTGAAATTTTCAACTATATATTTGTAATCTAGAGGGATGGCACCAAAGTAAAATGTAAAAACAAAAAAGTGAATTGATGGAAATTAATAATTACATCATACTAGCCATGGCCGGGATTTGAACCACGGATCTCCTGGTTTCCGTCCGGTCGCTCTAACCCATTGAGCTACCATGGCCAACGTGCCGTCCTGACACTAAATTCTCCATTCGACTCGTATATTTCCCCGGCAAACCCCGGCATCCGAGATACACCGTGGTTCAAATCCCGGCCATGGCATTCAATTTTTCATGTTGACTATCAAAAACCTTAGCCTATATAGGTTAGTATAATTAAATGTTTCATTTCCATCAATTAACTACAATAATAAGAGTTTAATGATAAAGCTTGGGATTTAAGTACTTATGATAGTAAGTCGCCACAAACGCTGTATCTCGGATGCGAGAGTCCCTAGTGGTTTACCGGGGAAATATACGAGTCGAATGGAGAATTTAGTGTCAGGACGGCACGTTGGCCATGGTAGCTCAATATGTTAGAGTGACTGGACGGAAACCAGGAGATCCGTGGTTAAAATCCCGGCCATAGCATTGAATTTTTTATGTTGACTCTCTATAAAAAGTGCATTTTAACCCAAAGTTAAATGCCTTCTCATCTTAAGAGATACGCGTAAACAAGTCAAAATTCTACTTGACGCAACGTTCAGTCATTAATATATTCATGTAGAAAATGCAGTATCCTTTAACAGTCCTGCTGTCGGAACTTTTCTGTTATATTGGTTTTTCGTTAAATATTATATTTTAATTAATTCTTCCTTTTCTCACTTAAGAAATAAACGCAGTTTTCGTAGAATTCACTAAATTATAAAATTGTGTTTGATGTAGGTCCACTTAAACAATGTAATAACGTCATATAAATAAGTACTGTAGAAAATGTATCAAGTACCATAAAGGAAGCACATATGAATAATAAAATATATAATTACAAATTAACTTGATACCAGGATACATTATATCACTGGAAACTGTAAAGTTGACCTATTTTCAAAGGAGACAAGAAATGAGGGTGTGTTGGTAACATATTCAACTGAGGATCTGAGTTGCAGCTTAAAGAAAGATGTAATAAATGGAACAATGATCTACAAGGCATTTTTATGTACAAAGAGATGTATATTGTAGTTGTGGAGGTGTGTTAATTGGAAAATAAAAGTTTACTACAGTTAATACTTATTAAAACTTTTAAGAGTATTACTTACAACCGAAAAATAATTTTAGACAGATTGTACGACATATTGAACACAGAACAATCAAAACATCGGGACAAAATACTCGACAAAAACATAGTTCTGATTAATTCAATTAGACAGCAAACTCTAAATGAAGGTTTTTTGAACTTTCAAGAACGTTCAATAAAATAAATCTGCTTTCTTTGCATGGACTAGAGAACAAAAAACGATGACAAGCTGTGATTTGATAAAAGTAAATGTATTGATAAATTCAGACAAATAATAGGGAATATCTACGAATTGCTTAACCCCACGAGAAAATGTATATGACATGAATTGTTTTAACAAGATCTACATTTTCTATATATAGTAATACTTTATCTAACCATTACCAGATATACAAATCTCTTTCCGGACGAAGAGATCTCCAGATAGTACTACCATAAAACTGTAACTGTTTATTTGTGTATATTGCAGTTCCTCCTCTATTTAATATGTACGTTCGTGGTACAGAAAGTATTATTTAACATTAAAACAAAGCCGTACCGAAAGAGCCGGAACAAAACTTCAGTTCAAATGACCTGCGTGTTTCCTGAGTGATTGGGAGCCTTCCACTGTGTCGCGGTCTTGGCAGTCACATTTGGTGTCAGCAGTGGTCCTCGGTAAGAGTGGTCAGTATCCCCGCCTGTCACGCGGGACACCGGGATTCAATTCCCCGCCGTGGAGCCAAAAAGGTAGCCGGGTGCTTTGGCAGTAGAGCTGAACGCTTGCCAAGAGAAAGAAACAGACAGAGAGAGGCTCCGGAATTTTCTGTTTTTCTCTTGCCGCCGTGAATATTCTCAGAAAGTCTACGGCATTCTAGAAACAACAACTGGAGGTATAAATACCGGAAAAATATTAGACGCGCCAGTGTGTGATGGTTATTGCGACAGTAGACGTGTAACGGAGCACCGAGTCGATCTGGAAGTCAACTTATTGTCAATTTCACGTTTTTTACTGCAATAAAGAGTGTTCCAAATTTCTGCAACCTAGACCTCTGATTCTACGGAAACCTCTCAGTCACATTTGGTTCAGAAGTGAATTTTTAGAGGTCAATGTATTTATATTTTGTAGAAAATCAACATGTCGTTGTTTCTGTGCCGTGGCGTACTGGGCTAAGGCGTCCTACTTTGGTTCGCTGTCACGTAAGGCGCACGGGATCGATCCAACACCTGGCATATGATAAATTAAGTCCGGGTATAGGACCGGTCCCCACTCAACATTGTGAGGAAATTGAGGAGCTGCGCTAGGTAGCGGTCCAGGTTGCGGAAGCCAAATTTTTGGCTGAAGGTGCCGAGATGCTAACCGCATCTCCACGTGTAGGTGGGATTATCGTCCATCTCTACCTTGCGTATGTTGGCGTGAGCCCGTCAGTCCGGTTGGCAGGCCACGGTTCGCTAGGTCTGTTGCACCACGGGTTGATTTGATTTGATCATGTAGTTGTGAACTAGAAAGAGCTCATCAAGTTTTGGTGCCCGACGTCAGTTAATATAGCTTAGTTTTCTTGCAGCAGGACAATACATAATAAGCTATTTCCAAATTTAGTTCTGACCTTGTGAAACACATCTGCCCCAGGATAACTCTCCTACTTCCAAGGACTTTCTCTTTTTTTTAATTAGTCCTCCAAAATTAAGGCATATCGGAAGATGATTGGAATGGATAAAATGATGCTCAAATAAGCCCAGGGTCCATTGAGCTTAGATATACCTGACATTTGTCTCTGAGGATAAGGGAAAACCTCGGAGAAACTTTATCCATGTAACTCACCCTGACCGAGATTCGAACTCGGGACCTCCTGAACATGAGGCAGACACGCTACCACCTACGCTACCAAAATGGGCGACAAGGACTTTGAAATCGGTATCTTAGCACCAAATCCAGAAAATGTTAGCGAACAAATCTAGCTGCGCTCATCATTATAACATCTGGTCTTTGCTTTGAACATTAGTCATTTCTTATAACTTACTCATGTGAAATAAAGCTGTACTTAGCAGTCAACCTTTCTTACAGCATCTATATTGTGTTTTAAACAGAGCGTGTGTATATTGAAACCTAAGTATGTAATTTAACAACTTTTAATGCTTTAATTTAGAGAAATATGTACACTGTTTTATTTCTAAGGTGACAGAAATAAATATAGGCACATTGTTTGTACAGTGTTCTACAGAGTCCATTATAACCAATGAACATTAGTAATATTCATTCAACCGGTTTATTGCTGCCAGTAGAAACGATTTTGAACATGTTCCATATTACAACATCAATAGTAAAGTTGGGAACATCTCTATGACCCAGAAATATAGTTTTCTGTATTTTATTATGTCATTCATTGATAGCGTTTGGAGAGGAAAACAGCAATTCGATGTATAGTAGAACTTTTGTCTATTTACCAGGAACATTCCATTCTGAGAAAGAGAGGTTAGGGTGGCAAGACTGAGGAGAGATGATCACAGATTGCAAGTTCCTCTGCAGCAAGCGATTGAAACTTACGCTGCGACGTTGCTCAAACTCTGTAGGTACCGGGACTCCGGTCCTGAATATAAAGATTTCCAGAGAAAAGTTCCTTGCCTGCAAAGTCCGAACTCCCAACGTCATTTACAGAAAACTAGGAAGAAAAGTGGTCTGAAAGGAGTCATGAAGAAAATGCGGGGGTCAGCGCAGTTGGGGAGATCTCCCATATTTGCTCGTGGTCTGCTTCAATAACTACTCCAATGATTACACATCACAAAGCCGCACTGACAAAAACAATTCTCAACTAAGGTCTCTGTCTTATCCGACGTCAGAGGTTTTCGTTAACAGAAGGGATTGTTGGAGAGGACCTGTATTTTACAGCAATCCATAATAGAGAAACATATTTTAAACGAGTGCTAATGTTTGCAACACATTTTATGAATTAACAACGTAGAGAAGACCTTGATCTCTGTCCTTCTAAGTGAAGAACAGTTTATTAAATCAGTGAACAAAATACGTCACTAAATCGATGAAGTGAGACGAATAGAAATAGATATATAAATTATCCAGAGGTCCAGAGGTAGTCCTAGTCGGGCGGGGCTTTCCCCGTCCGGGTGTCATATGCCGCAGTACCTAGCCGCTTTGCGGCTTAACCTGCGAAATGAACTAGTAGATCCATGTTCTGCTGGGGTGTTTGAATTTGTTTACTGTTTGAAATTTTGGAATTTTGGATAGGTGTGGTATGGGTTGCCCCTCTTTATCGTGGGCAGCTGTACTTAATCGTTCTCCCTTTTTGGGAGACACGAATTAGTTTTTTGCCCCGTTTTGGATACGGGTTGTGTAGCGCTTGGTCCTTTGGCGTAGAAGTTGTTCCCAGAGTCATCTGGGGTTTTCCTTGGGTTACCCAAGGGGTCCCAGGACGTCTCTCGGCAGTCTGAAGGACGGCAAGCGCCTTTGATCTCTCGGGTCATACCTTCCCAGGGAGTTCACTAAAGGGTTGGGGTGAATTTGAATTTTCTCGTACATTGATCGTGCCCTCTCGCGAATGACGTCGACAATGTACGGGATCTGGGAGTGCTCATGTAGGATATGAGCCGGGAATCTCCAGCCTGTATCGTAGATGATGCGTAGTGCCTTGTTCTGCAGCGTCTGGAGTCTGACGAAAGTGGTATTAGCCACTGTTCCCCAGATCTCACAGCCGTACAGAATCATAGGCGGAATGATCGCCCGATACAGTTGGAGTTTGAGACGGATCGGCATGGTTGATCTGAAGATAGGGTATAGGCTCCGGAGTGCGACGTGCCCCAGCTGGACCTTGCCCTTGACGTGTGGAACGCAAGTTAACTTACGGTCCAGCGTCACCCCGAGATACTTCGCCGTTTGCACCCAAGGGATTCGACGGCGCCGTAAAACGAAGTTCTGCTGCAACCGGTTGGCTATGGTTTTCGCCAGGAGAATAGCAGAGCTCTTCTCCGGGTTAATTGCCATTCGCCATTTTGCGCTCCATTCGCCAATGGCCCGGAGCTGGGTTTGGATTTGCCGGTAGCTGTACCGTGTGTTCCTATTGACTGCGAAGATCATGAGATCGTCCGCATACTGACAGGTCTGGGTGTTGTGGTGAGTTGGGATGTCGGCCATGTAAGCTGCGAAGAGCGCCGGCGACAGCACGCTGCCTTCCGGTACTCCAGCGCCAATGGGCCGCTCGGTGGACAGCTTCCCCTCCATCTTTACTCGGAAGCTTCGGTTTCCGAGGAAACCGGCCACCAAGGAAATGTATGGACGGGGAATTTCATGCTCCAGGAGTTTGTAAATGAGTCCTTCATGCCAGGTAGTGGCGAATGCCTTCTCCACGTCGAGTAGCACTGCTACCGTTTTAGACCTTTCCTGGAAACCCAGGGAGGCCTTCTCGGCAACCCGCAGTAGCTGCTCGGTCGTGGAGTGGCCAGAACGGAAGCCAAACTGGTGTTCCGGGATTAGGCCCCTTTCCTCCAGATGAGGAAGGAGCCGGGAGAGGAGCAGTTTTTCGAATACCTTCGATAAAACTGGGAGAAGGCTGATTGATCGGTAACTGGAAGGAAAAACCGGATTTTTCCCCGGCTTTAAAACGCACACCACGCGCGCCTCCTTCCAGATAGCTGGAAAGTGGCGCATGTATAGGCACGCGTTATAAATCCGGGTTAAGTGAATCACGGCTCTTCGTGGAAGGTGCTTGAGCATTTCCGCTGTCACACGGTCCTGCCCAGGTGCTTTTTTGGTTCTTAGAGAGTTAAGCGTGGTCGCTAACTCTCTAGGGGTAACGATGGGAATGTGGAACTCCTCGTGGTCAGGGGGCGGAGCTTCTAGGAAGTCCTCCACCACCTGTTCCACGAGGTCAGCATGGTCATCGTCCATTGGCTCTATCCTGGGTTGGAATTGAGCCTCCAGATAATCTGCTAGCGCCTCTGCCTTTTCTTTCGACTCGTAGACGAGTCGACCTCTAGGGCTATGTAGGGGATGCTGGTATACGGTTTTGTCTTTCCGCAGGCTACGGACTATTCGCCATGGTTTTCTCTCCTGGAGATTGGTTTGCCTTAACATGTTTTCCCAGGCCTCTTTGCGGTGTGCTCTTAGGAGTCGTCTTGCCAGGGATTTGAACCTCTGGTGTACTTCTCCTATCCTGGGATGGCGAAATCTCTGCCACAGCTTTCTTACGGCGTTTTTAGCCCTTATGAGTTGTTTGATGGGTCCTGGGATATCTGTGGGGTTTGGCGTGTCTATTGGGATGCGGTGTGTGTGAGCACGTACCGCGTTGAGGATGGTTGTGGAGAACTCCCTGGCTGCCGCCTCGAGTGACTCCACAGAGTCGATTCGAGGGCAGGCTTCCACAGAGTTTTGGATGTGAAGAATGGCGGCATCCCAGTCGACTTCATCCACCCAGTCAGCCGTTGCCAGAGCTGCGACGGTAACGTCTGAATTGATCACAACTGGGTTGTGGTCAGAATCCAGAGCATTCACCGCCGTGAGGTCCAGATGAAATGGAATGTTCTTGGTGATTGCGAAATCTATGACGTCCGCCCTGCCACGAGGCGGGAAGTGCGTTGGACCCCGCGGGCCATGCGCATGAAGGGTTGGATCTCCGCAGATGAAGCGGTAGATGCTCCTTCCCCTATCATTCTGGGTTCGGCTGTTCCATCCTGGGTGTTTGGCATTGAAGTCACCGGCTATGCATACTCGGTGGTCTAGGTTTAGGAGTGCCCTGTAATCCGCTTCATAGAAGGGATGGTTGGGCGGGTCATACACCGCCACAAGCACTAGGTCTGAACCGCCCAAGGAGAGCCTTATGGCGGTCGCCTCCAAGTGTTGAAGCGGGGGGATGGTAATGGGAGTATGGGTGATGTGATTTTTGATGAATATAGCTGTACCGCCGCCCCGCCGGCCGACTCTATCGGCTCGGTGGACGGCGTAACTTGGCAGGCTAAATTGTATACCAGCATGCAGATGCGTTTCGCATACCATAAGGAGGTCAATCCCGTGGTCACTTACAAACTCCAAGATGCCCGGTCTCTGTTCCCGGACTCCGTTTGCGTTCCAGAACGCGGCTCTCAATGTTCGCTGAGTTCTTCTCAACGCCATTTACGAGCTGGAGTCAGGGAAGAGGAGCCGTGCAGTCTGTTGCAGAATGCTGTGCTTTTGCAGAGCAGGGATGCGGGGATCTGTCAGTTGCTCCCTGCAGCGCCTCAGAATGGGGAGGGAGCGATGAATCAGTTCGGCGAACCAGGCAGAAAGCTCATGGAACTCCGCTAAGTCCTCGTTTGAGACGCCAGTGTCCCAAATCGGCGCAGGTGTTGTAGCGAGGGGTGCCTCTCCCTCATTGGCTGTTGAAGCCACTGTAGCTGGAGCTGGTGGAGGGGGGAGAGCAGTGGCGGCAGGGCCGCTCTGTCTCCCCGCAGGTTCTTGGGCTGGTTGCCCGGCCGTTGCTGCCGCAGTTGCCGGCGGTTTCTCCCGCCGGGCTGCGGTGGCCTTCTTCTGGCGAGGAGGCCGCTGTGGCTTTGCTGCATGTGCAGCTGGTGGTTGTTTGGCGGTAGTTCCAGAGCTTACTGGCTGGGTCGCTGCCGGAATCTGGCTTGCCTCGGCCTGCTGCAGCAGCTGTTCCTGCTTGCGCAGCGCCTGGGCAAAACTGACTCCAGGCCGAACTTGTGCTGGCTCCCTGTTTGCGTTCCTGCCCTGTCTTGCCTGCACTATTCGCAGTCTAGCGGGACAGCCGCCGTAGATGCCTATGTGGGCCTCTCGGCAGTTGGCGCACTTTTTCTCCTCTCTGGGGTTCGGGCATTCGTTGACGTGGTGAGGGCCTGAACATCGTATGCAGGCGGTCTTCCTCTCGCACGCATGGCTCGAGTGGTGGAAGCCCAAGCACCTGTAGCATTGGGCTGGCCCCTCTCTGCCATGGTACGGTTCGATTCTGATCTTGGTGTTGTAGAGGTGGGACACCTCATCAATTTTGGGAAGACCTTCGCCCTCCTTCTCCACTATTACGAGGAATAGTGGCATGGGAGTCCTTACGGGCTCCTTGCCTTCCTCGCGGACTTGCTTGGTCAGCTGGACCACGGTACGCGGCGTAATGCCGTGTTCTTCCGCCAGGCCCACCTTTATGTCCTCCGGGTCGGTGTCAGAGCCAAGACCTCGGATGACTCTGCGCACCAGGTTAGGTCGCTGCAGCGAGAACGTGTGGAATTCTATCCCCGCTTCGCGCAGCACCCCCCTGGCGGCTTCATGGTCCTCCGGGGTCGTGGTCTTTAGGATCACCCGACTTGGAAAACGGGTGGCCTGGAAGCTAGCCTGGAGCTTGGCCCTCAGTTCCCTCATTACCTTTATGTGGTTGGGGAACGGGTCCGACACAATTGGCGGGATTCTGGCCGCCTTTTGTGTGCGGGAGCTCTTGGCGTCCGCATGCACTGCAGGGGTGCCGGGAGCAGCACCCTCCGGGTTCGAACCGGAGGGCCTCTTGCGCCTTCCCTGCACGGTGATAAAGCCTTCGGCGACTGTGTCGCTCTCCGGTAGGGGAGTTGTGACGCCCTGGATGGGAGTGATGGTGTTGGAGCTCCCTGGTTTGGGGACTGGAGAGATCGGGACAGCTATCCCTTGGTTAAGAAGGCGGGAGGCCTTCTTCTGTTTCTTTTGTGCCTGGGCCTTGGCCTTCACGAGGTTCACCCGTGGGCCGGAAGAGGATGAGGATGCAGAGGTTCTACTAGTCATCTCGTCAGGACTTACCTGGCGGCTGGTACTTGGCTTGTCTGAGTCTGTAGCAGGTGCCATCCGGCTCCCCACAGAGGGTCGAGCGCTGTTACACGCGCCGATTGGGGCGGACCCCGGGTCCCAACCTAAGTCGGGACCCTTGGCTTTGACCTTGTGGGCCTGCAGTTTCGTCTGTCTGTCTGTCGGTCCCAAGTACTGTGTTCCTCTGGACTCTGGAGTTGCTGCTCGACGCGTTAGCTCTAGCAAGTCTGCTAGGAGAGGGTTGGCTGGGCTGCTGCTGCTTGCCAGTGCAGGAGAAGGCTCTGCTGGCTGGAAGAGGGCAGGCGCTGCTGTGCCTGCAGAAGAAGGCTGTTGCGCAGGCTACGCTGCGTAGAGAGAATGCGCTGCTTCGCCGGGCTGCTGCTTCCTTTATGGGCACACTCCAGAGCACGCGTTTTACAGTCCACGTGCTCGTGCCCTGAAGAACTGGCGCAACCGGTCTAAAATGCTGCTTCTCTCGACGAATTGACTGCACTGAAAGAACTCGAGACGGACGATGCCGAGCATTCGAGTGACAAGCGTCGAATGACATATATAAATTATCTTTGAATTGTGTGAACCTATAAATGCTTCTGCAGACCTTCTTTCAGAAACAAATTAGTTCTTGACAGGCTATAATGCTTTTAATAGCCAATCTAGTTAACATTTACTACCATTCATTTTTGCAATATGTAATACATCAAAACTAAGCAGCATTACTCTAACTTCTAGCAGACGTTTCTTAAAAAGTGCGAATATTGATATATACATAGCAATAACAGCTTGGGTGACATCTAGAGTGTTATGCGTGTACTTAGTGTTTTGTAAGCCTTCCATTGTGTCGCTGTCTTCAGTCACATTGTCCCTTAAATATCCCACATACGTAAGTGTCGAACCGAAATACGTAATGGAACCACATTTTCCAGGTCTCAGGTTTACGTTCAGATATCCTCTATTTAATATATTTGGCAGTTCTGATAAATCTTATCATCCCAGGAATTAGCTAAAACCTATCGTCAGATATTCACTTCACGTGATTATGTTTAGTTTGTACAAATTTAAGTTTCTAAACAGGTTTAAGTGTGTCACTTTGACGATGTATTTTATCTTATACACCACCAAGCTACTCCAAAAATTTCTGCCGATCTATTTACAAATTTCTGGGTGTATTCTCAGTTTGGGTTGTAAATGTTTAATATTTTCCTGTTCATTATGAAGTGATGGAACCGCCTCTGTACTAAGGATACCTTCACATGATCTTCGAGCCGCAGCAACATCTTTATAATCTTGTTTTGATAACCTCGAAGATTGTTGCCTCCATTTTAAAGCTTGTATAAACGTTAAGGTGAGAAGGTACTCCACAATGCTATTTCCTGATTTCTGGGTGCACATTATTAAGAAGTTATTATTGATATGTAAATGAAAATTTCCAGTCATGTTCTTAATACCTTTATCTTTAATATTATTATTATATTTATTATTTAAAACTTTGGTACTGATAATCTGTTAAAAAAAGAGGGGATCACTTGTCTTCTATAATTCATTGAAAGATACCTGGCGAGGGAGAGGTACATAGATAGTACAAGCAGTGAAGAAAGAAAGTGGTTAGCATGGTTAAGAGCAGGGATATGCAGATTAAGAGGACAAAGAAATGTATACCCGCATGACGTGTGTTCGTTGTGTGGGGACAAAGAGAATATAGAACATATGCTGTTTGATTGTAAGAAACGGAGATGTGGAGGAAAGATTGTCTGACACTAAAGATGAATAAGAGAAGCAGCTTAATGAAGACCTTAAACAAAAATTATACAAACATAGGGCAGCTTTTAAGTAAAGTAAGAAGTAACAAGATATGGACTGTAAAAAGAGGGAAGGAGTAATAGGTAACTCTTCGGTAATAACACATATTGTAACACGTCTCTAAATATACTTAATGGAGTGTCCTGTGTAACAAAACCTGAGCCCAAAAATTCTAAAAGCTTAGTACTTCAATGAATATTAGGAATATGATAATTATTTAGTTTTTGTAGGAAAAAACACTGAGATTTCAGGTAATTTTATTTTTTAAACAAGTATTATGAATCTCAGAGAAAAATCCCTTATTATTATTCTTATGAGTCTGCTTAATACACACAAAAAATTTCAAGTTTTTGTTAATTAGTTTTCTAAAATTGTGTAACGGAACTTGTAAAAATATGAAGCTATACATATTGATTATTAATTTCTCACATAAATCAGAATATTCCTGCTGCATAGTCTTGACGCTCTGTATTCTCAGTTCTTCTTGTCAACTTCCCCTTCAGGTTTCTTACCTTCTTGGCCAGTTCTTCAACCATTTTATGTGATTTTAGGACTCGCAGCACATCAATTTCTGTATATGTCTAATATGTTTAGCAGGTGTGTTGTGTGAACTGGGCTTACTAACCTCAATATTACATGTGGTTTCATTGTTTTTAGTTAAACCATTGCCTGTAACCTTCTCTTTCCAAATGTTTTTGGCCTACCCATATCATATATTCACCAATAACTAGTATAAAATATTATTCAGAACAAATAACTTCAACTACACAGCCAAAGACAAACGAAAAACTAGCATCATTGGAGTTACAGTGGTACCAGCAGAAATCTTGAAAAATCTCTTACAAAACGAGGCTTAGCACAGGAACATCTGTTCAGAATTACAGAAGTTATGAACGATTTTCTGAAAGCTTACGAAAAGGGACGTGGCAAAAATTTAACACTCACTAATATAATAAGCAAATTAGATATAAAATATTGCTCCTGTGAATTTTAACTATATATTTTTAATCTAGAGGGATGATACCGTAATAAAATGTAAAAATAAAAGATTTTAATTTTAACCCCAAGTGAAATACCTTCTTACCTTAAGAGACCCGCCAGAGGTTCAACTTCCATTAGTGCTGGACCCGTAGGACCAAGGCCCCGGGTTTCCTTCTACCCGGGAGCCGAAGCTCCGGGGCACTTTCCGTAGGGCCATATCTGGAGTCTAAAAGGCCCCCCATCGACTCAAAAATCAAGACGGGGGAAAGTGGATACACCACTTACGCGCGTCAACCCGGCAGGGAAGACTACCGAAAACCTCGGTGGGACCGCCTGGTGATCTAGCTAACCTTCTACTAGTTCTGCAGGCTAGTACCCAGGACTTATTAGGCAACATTCTACCCCCTCCGGGCGGCCGTAGCCTAGCCGAAAGTACCCAATTTCCCGTGGGTGTCAGGAACACACTGCCCCATCGAGTCCAACCCAATCCAAACAGCTCCCAATCAGACAGGAACTCGAATATTCGGCCCGAGGTTCCTCTAGTAAAGTCAAAGGTACCACGAGTGCTAAGGGTCCGCAGCGCCCGCACCTCAGCAGCTGAAGGGGACGGATCCCCTCCTACAGGGGACCTTAAGAGATACGCCTAAACTCTATTTCACACAACGCTTAGCCATTAATATATTCATGTAGAAAATACAGTATACCTTAACAGTCCTGCTGTCAGAATTTTGCTGTTATATATAGGTTTTCATGAAATATGATTTTTAATTAATTCTTGCTTTCATGAGATAAGTAATAAATGCAGTTCTTGCAGAACTAACTAAACTATAAAAATTTGTTTGATTTAGGGCTATTTAAGTTATTTAATAACGTCATGTGAATAAGTACTGAAGAAAATGTATCAAGTACCATAAAAGATGCACATACAAATAATAAGATATATATTTACAAATTAACTTGATCCCAGGACACACATTATCACTGGAAACTGTGAAGTTGATTTATTGACGAAGATGACAAGAAATGAGGGTATTTTGGTAGATATTCAACTGAAGATGTGAGTTGCAAATAAAAGAAAGATGTAAGAAAAACGAGGATATACAAAGAATGTTTAGATAGATTAATCTAGACTTTCTAGACTTCCCCATATTTCCTGCCTTTCTATATCCTCTATTCTGCATTTTACCAATTTAACCACATCTCTTGTATTCCTTTCCTGTAATCTCCATATATCTCCTATTCCTATTTTTTCCATAATTCCTCCTATCTCTTCCCACTATTTGAGTTCTCTAATCTTTTTGCTGTCTCATGCATAATTTCATAATTCCCCCTCCTTTGGCCAAGCACCTAAACCAGAATGTTATTATTCTTTCCATTATTATTCCACTTCTTCTTGCCCTTTCTAATTCTATTAAAGTTATTTCACTAGGTGCTGATCTTGGTAAGCCTACTGTCCTCCACAAGAGAGATAGTCTCCGACGCCTGAGACGCAAGGGGGTTCGCGAAGGTTCCCACACCCTCCCTGGACAGGTTTATGACACTCCATGTTAGCACAGTTAGACCATTCAAGAACATTCTGACGGCTTCTACTTTTGTGAATGAATCTTCCCGGTTTTACCGTACAGAGTGAATAGGGCGTATGTTTTTCTAACGGTCTGCTCCTTGTGTAGCATGCGTTTTCTGCCATACACATTCGCTGTCCTTGTCCCACTGTGTAAGGCAGCACATACCTTCCAGGGAAGTTCTTTGCGATGCTGGACTGTAGTAACTGTTTACAAAACCTTCTGTAGTTTTGCTCCGCCGTTTTATTTACCTCTGTGCCTCTATCCAGATCTCCACTGCATACAACAATTTAGATTCCACTAGTGCTTCATACATTCTATCTAACCACTTTTTTTCTCATTTCTAGCTTATATTTGCATATTCTTATTCCATTCATTGCCACCCTTTCAGAATAATTATATTTGGATATTAACGTAGATAACCTATAAATAAACTAATACCTTGGAAGTAGTTTGGCATTGCTCATAAAAGTTTACATTTATTTCAGAGTCTACATTTGTGGTATATGTTTGAAATTAATGAAAAGAAAATCGGAGATTTTTAATTTATCACAGCTGCTTGCGTTAACGTTAAGGACAGAAGATGTCTTAAGCGTACTTCTTTAGTGCAGTTAGTAGCGTGTGTGCTTCTCATTCAACAGGTCGTGAGTTCAAGTCTCCTTCAGGGTTGACGTTGGTTCTCTGGGTTTCTCCGTATCCTGAAAAATGAGTTCCGGGTAATTCCTAAGCTTTACATGGACCCATTTGGGCATCATTTCACCTAACTGGGTGTTTTACGAAGATTGGTTTTACGAAGACAAAGATTGAGACTGATTTCCTTCACATATGTGTACTACTGCAATTCAGTGTTTACATTATCTTTTTTAAAGTAGCCCCCTTCTCCTTCAATGCACTTTTTATAGCGTCTCTGCCAGTCCTTGAACACGTGCTACAGACCATTCTTTGCCAGGTCCTTGAGAATCATCTCAGTTTTCTTGAGCACTGCTTCAGAGTTCTCAAATCAAATACTAAGCTTTTCCTTTAGTGATGGGATTAAAAAATCCACAGAGTGCAAGATCGGGGCTATAAGGTGAATATGTTCACAGGTTATGTTGAATCGAGCCAGAAACTCCATAACCTGATTTGCGACGTGAGGCCATGCATTGTCATGATGAAGTCTCCACCCAGTACCAGAAAGCTCTGGTCGTTCCTTTGGAATGTGCTATCTAAGTGTAGTCAATACTGACGTGTAGTATGCTGCTGTAACAGCAGTGTGACGGGAACTGCACATTGCAAAAAACCACAAGAGCTTTCTCGGACTGGGTGGCAATGCATAGTCGCAAATCAAGTCATGCAGTTTCTGGCTCGATTCAACATTACAGTAGGGATGATGGTTCTGGGCCATGCTGCTGTAACAGTAGTGTGAAGTGTGTGTGTGTGTGTGCGTGCGTAGTGTTTAACGCCCGCATTTACTGCATACAGCATCGCAGGTGATGACACTGATGATACATGAGATGAATATGGAGCACCGGTGGAATGAGATGGCGGGGGAAACTGGAGGTCCCGGAGAAAACCCGCCCCAGCGCCGTATTGTCCACCAAAAGTCTCATTTTGCGGTCACCTGGGATTGAACCCGGGTCGCCTTGGTGAGAGCCAAGTGGTCTAACCACTGAGCCACGGCGTGGCCCAGTAGTGTGAAGGGGAACTGCATGCTGCACATTGCAAAGAAACGACCACAGTTTTCTCGGACTGGGTGGCGACTTCTTCACGACAATGCATAGTTGCAAATCAAGTCATGCAGTTTCTGGCTCGATTCAATATTACAGTACGGACGATAGTTCTGTGCCGGTGGAGACCGTGTGCGCAGTCGTTTAGAATCCAGTTGCCGAGCCTACACTCTCGGTCATGCGCAGTACACTGAAATGGCCAGTATCGTGGAGAGGTTTGACCGGGTTACTTCTAACGCTTCGGTGCCATCAGGTTAAGATTTTAAAGTTTTAAAAATTGTGATTTTAATCGCACTGGTGATTAGCGTTTTGTCTTGTGTGTGCGTGCGTTTATATGTTTTCTTATTTAGATTAAACTGCCTCAAATTCAAAGCAAACTTGGTGGAGAAACACTTCACAGCCAATCCGCGAGATTATTAATAATGTTCATGTATTCTGAAACGGGAAGCAGTTTCTGGCGATATGCTCATAAAATGCAAGGGAAAGTGAGTGCAGCAACAAAAGTTTCCGAGAGAAAATTTCGTAAAATAATTAAAGAAGAGGAGAAATATGAGACACCAGAGACCTCCTTTGAAGCTTCTGGAAAGTACATCGTGTACCAGAAACAATCATGGTCATTGATGACTTTGATAGGTGTGTAATTCGCCAAACAATTTATAATTTGCATATTCAGGAGAAAACTGTGCCCACTGTCAAAATTTAGGACTTCTGAAACATCAAGAGTCCATTAACTTTAAAGCGGGAAGCACTAGTTTAAAGACTATCGTATGTGGCATAGGTTTCAAGTGGAAGAAAAAAAGGAACAACAGGGTCTTGTTATAGGAAACGTATATCAGAAATTGGTGGGTGTCATATTTACGTGCCATAAAAAGGTTTAGTGATGAAGAAAGGTCTATTATATATGAAGATGAAGTATATCTTCATACGAGAATCGACTAACTCACTTCCATGCGCTACAAGCCACAAAGGGTTCACCCTATATTTTTATTTTCCTGTAAATTAAAACATTTGTAAAAGCAAAGAAGTAACAGAGTAAAGAAGATCTGTTTTTTAGTGTCTAAGGTGATCAAGTGCTCATATATCTTAAGGTATGCGTTTTAGTAAAGACGAGTCTGTGAAATATGGCCTTGTTAAATTGTCTTCCATCTTCTAGTGCTAGCATAAGATGCAAGTGAGGCTTGGGCATAGACTCTCTCCAAAAAGTAGGTCACCGGCACAGAACTATCATTGCTACTGTACCTATGTACCACATCCACCATAGGGCCGCACCGTGGCTCTCACCAAGGCGGCCCGGGTTCGATCCCAGGCGACCGCAAAGTGAGATTTGTGGTGGACAACACGGCATTTGGACGGGTTTTCTCCGGGATCTCCGGTTTCCCCCGCCATCTCATTTCACCGGTGCTCCATCTTCATCTCATACTGCGGTGCCGTATGTAGTAAAAGCGGGCATTAAACACTACACACACATCCAACATATAGCCCCGTTCTTGTACCCTGTGACATTTTTTATTCCTATCTCTAAATTCAAAGCTTAGGGGTATTCGATTTGAGAACTCTGAAGCAGTACTCAAGGACCTGACTAAGAATGGTCTGCAGCACAGAACGGACTGACAGAGACGGTATAAAAGGTGCATTGAGGTAGGAGGGGACTACTTTGAAAATGATGATGTAAACATTGAATTACAGTAATAAACATCTGTGAAAAAACATCACTCTCAGTCTTTGTTGATCAGCCCTCGTAAATAAACTTCTCTTAAAACAAGTTTTCCTGGAATTTAGAACTTAATTTAGGACTTAAAGCTTAGTGGTTGGATTTTTCTTAAATACACTGTGTGTATTGAAAGTGTTTGTGTCAAATGCTTATTATTTTATACTAATTGGATAAAAAGCGTCTTTTGTGGAAATAATGTTAGTAATAGATGGGGAAACAAATGATTTATTGGTGGAAAGGTTTGGTTGATTGAGTTTGTTGAAAAGGTTTGGAAGGCGAGTTAATACTTCCACAAGCTCTTTTATGGCTATACCCCTGTCCGGTCGCCATCTGGAAGGGATGAGTTCAGAAGATTACCAGAATAATCGGACCGTCCCTTACAGTTACTGTTTGAAACGCCTCGGTATCGGCTCCTACCTCTCGTGCCTCTCCCCACATCCTCTGGGAGATCCAAGAATAGAAGACCTCCCCGATTCGCAGGATGAGGATTTACAAAAAGCAAATTCTCTGCCGACCAAAACTCTCGCCGACACTGAAATAACACAGCATTCTCCTGATGACTTGGGAACCCCCCCCCCCCCAGAAACCGATGGTTCAGGAAGGTTGGCCGTTCGGTCGTTTGACTGTTACACTTCAAGTAATTCTCCAGTCTGAAAACGGGAAACGAAGGCGCGCGGGTATGTCTCTCACTTCTACTGGGCTGTAACTCATCATTCCAGTTACTTTGTAGCATTAAAATATAGGAAAATAACAAAAGGGCACACTTAAGCATTTTAACGTTCCTAACGAGCTTGTTTAACATGATTTAAATAGAATTTTAACAATTATTTTGCTACAGGAAGATGCATATGATAGAATGAGTGGATGCTACAAAAGGGCAAGAAGAGATGAAACAAATGAAACTTGTATTAACATTAGAAAGTACATGCGTAACTATCCACTGTCGCTTGGAGGGGTTTTCCTCTGAAAACACCATGAAAATTAATCCCTGAATAACGACGTCGTTGTAGCATTTACTTCTCCACCTTTACAAACGGAAGAGTTGTACCTCTGCTTTGAATTTCGCTCAGCTAACACACGAGCATAAGAGAAAGGCGGAGGACGGAAGATGCAGAGAAAGCTTTTGTTAAATGAGTGAATTCCGCACGTAGCTGCTGATAGTTGTCATCATCGGCATCAGATGTTCTAGTTCCGGAGGACGGAGAGGTGAGGATTCCTTCGGCACTTTAATCAACTCGCTCCTTTTAACCCCATGTCGTCTAAAACTCGCAATCGAAGAGATAAACCGAACTGCTAGCATCCTACGAGGAAGCAAAGCAACCCTTTGCATTGATTATTTCGTTCGGGGCAGGGGGATGTTCTAACATTTGAACTTCCTGATGGTAATAAAGTTGGCCGCCAAAAGCTCCATCTTCTCCTCTCGCAAGGGCGGCAGCGCTGTTATTGGTTTCCTGGAATATCTTGCTGTTCTTCTCCTTCCCTTTCCATGTTTATACTAGGAAGGCAAACGCTCTTCTTCCTTGTCTACTATAGATTCCCGTAACTACTATAAACTACTAGCTGTTACTATAGAAACAACCTTTATTGTTTTTAAAGCCCGTTTGCATACACTTTGCTGAAAATTCAATATAATTCAATTTTTTGAAAATCTAGTTAAGATACCCTGGAAGTTCAATTACCTTTTTGGTTAGAAAACTTACTTCTGTTATCGATATATCATAATAAACATCAAGGAAATAGTTTCCTGTTGTGTAGTTGTGTAATCTAGTAACTCAGGCAGATTTAATGTAGAAAGAGGTCCCGAGTTTCATAATTGGTTATGGCGTGTAACCTGGTAAGGTTTGTTTCGAAGACTTTCCTTTACTTTTAGATATGACTAGACGTCTGATGCTTGAAACTATGTGCATTTCGAATTTCTTTGTGCATAACAGCACTCGTTTTATTCATTCACATCTGATTTGTCCACCTATCCGAATAAAGGGTAATAAATTCATCTAATCTGTATCCTTCAATACCAATTTTTGTTAGATTATTAGGTTTATGATTAGGAAGAATTTTATTCAAATATAGATTTAATTATTATGTCAATATATAAATATTATAGAATTGTTACATTTTCAGTTTATATATGATTTATACCTTTAATTTTTGACATGAGTGTACAAAATCTCATTGTAGCTCTCCTAAATAAAAAGGTTCGAAAGAACATTACAATGTTACATTTCTATATTAAAAGTTTAAATGAACTCAAACAGTATCGAATTTGTTATTCAAGTTAAAATTCTATCCAAAATAATGTGCACTAAGGGATAGTTTCAAGCTTACACGTTATTATAGGATACACAGTGCAGGGGGCACTATTGCACTGCAACCTACAGATGTCTATAGAGGCTGCCGCCCATTAAAGAGGAAGTTACAGGTTGAAAGAACCCAGGAACCTACAGATGCAGAGAAACAATCAAGTTACCCTGAAGTCACTAACATTTCCTATCACGAAGACCCTACCGCTGCTGAAGGACTTCAGAGAGGACTTTGAAGTACCTGTGTAATGCAGCAGCCCTCTAGCGTACACGAGGAACATTATTTACTTTAAGCAAGCACCCACACTATTTGTCGAGCAGTCTTACACTAGCAAACGTAGAGGCACGTCTGATACACGTTATAAAGAAATCGTCCCAACATTCGCCATAAAACCGAAGTCGCAATTGGCAATCATCGGGAATCAACCCAGAACTCCCCAAATATTAGGCTCTCATTTTTGTCATTAGCCAACTCTCATTAAATTGTTTGCCCCCAGGGGCCTAGTGCGGTAGATACGGAATTGGCGATCCCGGGGTCACGAGCCGAATCTCTCGACTGGGTGCCTCTGAGTGGTGAGAGAGCTAGTGCCAAATGCCCAAAGAAGATCCACATCCGTGTTTGACCCTAACCTCACTGAACACAAGTCTGATGGATACCTAGCGTGGCAAGCGGAGGGGTCACTGGGTAACGCTTAAGTTCCAGCTCCTGGTTATTATTTAGGACTGTTCGTACCCACTCTAAAGGTCAGTCCCGGGGAGGGGCCATTGTATCAGCTGAAGCACTCGTGAAGGCGATTAGGTCCCTCTGTCTTTATATTGAGAAGTGAGACCCTGAAGTGAGCAAGGTCCAGGCCAGGACTTAGAAGTTGGGCTGGCGCCCAGGATGTGAGCATGCCATCGGAGATGTTCGCAATGGTGGAAGATAATATCGCTATGAGTTCGAACAAAAATAGAACAACAAAACAGTTAAAAACAGACGAACGGAAGTAGTTGAGTGTGGTCCTCACTAGTTAGTGATTAAAAACAACAGAGGAAGGTAGGAATTTTTCAACCGTTAATCCGTCTCTAATACAGAAGGGTCTCGACAATATAACTGGTGCAGTAATTGCTGTACTAAATCAAGAAATGGCACGCTTGGTGGAAGCAACTTCAGCATCCAAGGCAGCTAAGATGCAGAGAGCTAGCATGCTAGGCAGTTATCCTGTAAAGGTTGAGTTGCTTAGGACTCTGAATTCTTCACGTGGTGTTGTAAACACTCGTGCGTTGGACGGTATGTCCAACGAGGATATTCAGAAAACCTTCAGGAACAATGCGTTACAGCAGTATATCGTGTGGTTCCTCTTCGTACCCTGTTCCTGGCCTTTGATCGGGCAGATCTACCACAAAGGATAGAGGCAGGGTGTGAAGTAATTGAGGTTAGACCATATATTCCTAACCCCTGAGACGTTATATATTTCAGCGGTTCGGTCACACCACTAACTTCTGTAATGGTGTAGGTACATGTGTCAGCTGTAGAGGCGTTTTGTATGAAAATGCATATACATCACCTCCAGCAGAGTTAAGTGTAGCGGTGAGTATCTATCCAGTTCACGAGAATGTCCCCGTTATATTGATGAGCGAGCTATTCAGGGGATCCAGGTTAAAGGGAAGGTATCCTTTTCGGAAGCCCGAAAACTTCTTCGTATCCTATAGCCCTCTGTAACGAGTTCCGGTACCTACTGCTCTGTGGCGGCGACCCCGTCACTAAAACAGGAAACTGGTACTCAAACATGTGACATCAAGGGGTCCACCATATCAGAGAAAATCCTAATGCCTGGATCACCACCAAAGTAATTGCCAATAACACGTACATCTCCGTCCACAACATCTAAAGTTACTGCATGTTAGAACTCCTCAGTTAAGTCACCTGAAAAACCATTGACGTCCAGCAATAGGACTAAATTGTCTGTAATATACCAAGTACCAGAAATAAAGTTTAAAACCTAGAACTGCCTTTATGAAAGAAAACGTAAAGTCTGCTCCCGGAAAAAAACAAGGGAAAAAGGAGCCCACGACCATCTCCTCCGAGATCATCTTCGGATGAGATGAGTCGACATTCATCTTCGTCGGTCATAGTTTGCAATCGGTTCGAGCCTCTCGAATTTAAATTTACATTTTAGGTATGTACTAAATTATTTTGGTTGCCTTAGTTTACAGAGCATCCCCACGTTTGCACATCACGATTGCAGTTATTTATTATGCTTGGAATAGTAAAGCAAGGATTATGTTTAATTATGTGTGTGCATATTTACCTTATTTTGAATCATGACACCGATTTAAGGTACAGTGCTTCTACTTGAATTATAACTAAGGTATTTTTTGTAAACAATACTTTATTGGCTGGCCCTTTAACTCAGTCGGTAGAGCCCATGCGTGCCGTGTTAGGGGTCCCGGGTTCGATTCCCGGAGGTGGGGGTGGGGATTTTTCTTAGATAAAGATGATGTCTCATCTTCCTCAGAGTCTGGAAGTATGAATGAGACAGCGAATGTGTGCGTGATCTAATGATTAAAACCCAACGAATACGAGTAAACACCTTCGATATGTTCCAAAGGAGAACGGCCGCCGATATGACCATTGCAGTTAAAGGTAAATAAATGGAACAAAAGAATACTTCATTTTAAAATGTTGCCTTCGAAATTTATAATACATTCAATGATTTTTATTATAGCTGTGTTTAACCGTTCGCTAGTGTAGCCGTCAGATATATGGCTTCTTTTTGCTCACTATCAACAAATAAATTATATGTTGACTTTGCTTTCCCTGATCGAAGCTTTTCCAGTATATGTGACTTCTCAATACAGGGAGGCCTCAGCACGTTTGATACGCCAAATCCCTTAACATATTGTTGCCGCTACGTAATCATTGTGAAGTTGCCAAAGGTTGATTTATATCTTTGTGGTGAACGTGACTACTAAGCATGTACTTATTTATTACTTGGGATGTTAATTTATACTATAAAGATAAGGTATACACAACAGTAAAACTACTGGAGCATTTAGCTAGACGTATGTTGGCATGATATTGATAAAATTGGTGTATGCCTATAGTATGTTTCATAGTATATACATATATAACAGTAATATGTATTATATGGTTTGTCTGTCTAACAAGAACGCAAGCAACTTGTTTGTTGCTTCTTTTTTAACTTTTAAACAATATTTCTCCCTGCAAGGTTTGCCTGTACTTTCTGTCTGCAAACTTATTAATTTTTGTACCATGGAATCAAGTTGCATGTGCTACTTAACAATATTCTTACGAGTTAACTATCTATTTAACAAATTATAGTTACTATATATATTAATAATTTTTGTCAAATAAAATTCCAGGGTCAACTAACAGAACATTCAAATGAAAAGATACTTAAGACAAGGCGATTCCTTAAGTCCACTCCTATTCAGCAGTGTTATAGGTGTGATAATTAAGAAATGAGACATGAACTGGTATACAGTATGGGAAATAAAAAGATTAGTATTGTATGTTACGCAGATGATGTAGTTGTGGCAGAAACGGAGGGTAATCTGCAAAGACTTTTGCACGAGTTCCTGGTAAATGACAGAAGTTTAATATGAAAACCTCTATAAACAAAACCGAAGTGTTAATCATTAGTAAAGAACCGTTGAGATGCAAATTAGCACTCCAAAAGAAAATGGTACAACAATTTATGCATTTGAATTATTTGGGCGTTAATATTACCAGTTAGAGAAATTTTGCACGAGAAATTAAACATCAAGTTGTAAATAAAACAAAAATATCTTGACGTGTAAATGAATTAGTACTACATGGCCAAGCGAGAAGGCGTATCGGAAAAAATTGGCAACACAGCGATGTTTACCTCAGCTTATCGCACATACACGGCGAGTCCAGTGCATGTATACGCTGTTCAGATATAATCACAGCAACGTATCATACATTGACAGGCGCGAGGAAACATATCATATAGACACACGCAGCTTCCAATCGTTCTATTTGTGTTTCGTAACTTACAGTACGTCAACTTACTAACATTTCACTCTTCTAATTGATCAGATAAGACCAGATAAGGGACGATCGCAGCGCTGGTCACTTGAAGTTCGATATGCCTCAATGCTCTGTCGAGTAATATGAAGAAATAAATCTTTGAAAAAAACAAACAAAAGTAAAAACGTATAAAGTAGTAGATGGCATGACTTGAGAACAAGAGTAGAGACCACAAGAACACGACGAATGATGGAAACAACTGAAATGAAGGGCATGAGGAGAATATCTGGAAAGAATCTGCATGACAGAGTACCGAATGAAGATATTAGGGAGTTGTGTAAGATCCAACCTGTGACTGAATGGGTGAAAAGAAGAAAGGAGTGAAATGCACATATCAAATGGTGTCTGAGGAAAGAATAGTTAAAATAGTGAGAGATAGTAATACGGAAAGAGGAGACCAGGACGACGGAGAAAAAGACGGAAAGAGGGTTTGATTCAGTCATAGAACAGACGATACATCGAACATAAAGAGAAGCAGAAGAAAAAGAGGAGTTACTACCTCTTTATGCGAGTCTGTTAGGCAAAGCATGGTACTATTCCCTACGCCCAGGAGGTATTACGTTTTTACTCTTATGTAATTTTCTCTGCGGAGGAATTGATACTTAAAACGCGGAGCTAAATATTCCACACTGACTTCGCTCCTTTTTACTTTTAACTCAACCTATGTTCTAAATTGATGATTTCACAATAGTTTAAAGTCCTTCAAATCACTCATATCCAGTGGTTACTCTTGCCTGCCTCTCTCATTTATGCTCTATATATAGTTCTGTTCCCTCTCTTTATCAAGTAATAAAGTACAACATATATATTACATTTATAATTATTCTATTATTTAAAGGTTTCTTTGTTGTATTATTTAAAATCATTAAATGTATTGCATACTCTAAAGTATTTGTTTATTATATATTGTGATACATATAAAGTTGAACCATTTCAATCAATAATAGCACACACGTGCAACTTTGGGAGAATATAATACACAACAGGAAGATTACATTACACTATTTAGAACTCAGAGCAAATGTTGGAAGTATCCTCCACCAACATATATGAATTGTTGGTACCATTTTTTATACGACTGTAGACACTGAAGTTTATATGGGTATTTTCAGGACATTTGTGGAGCAACTGTATGATATCGAATTGAGAGAAGTTTATTTACAGCAAGATGGAGCAACATGACATACATCCAATGACACCATGGAACTTGTAATCGATTTCTTTGATAATCGAATCTCAAAAGGTCTATGGCCACCCAGATCCCCTGACCTAACCTCACTGGATTTTTTCTTGTGCGGGTATCTAAAACATAGAGTGTACAAGAATAGGCCACGGACAGTTGATGTTTTCAAGGAATCCAAAATAAGTAACATTGGTGAGGATACTCTCCGTAAAACTTCAGAGAATATGGTGAGACGAGTGCAAACATGTATAGATGCTGGTGGAGGACACTTCAAACATTTTCTCTTAGATGTAAATAGTGTAATGTAATCTCCCAATTGTGTATTATATTCTCCCAAAGTGGCACGTGTGTTCTGTTATTGCTTCAAAACTTATGGCAAGTTGAAATGGTTCAGGTTTATATGGATCGCCTATACTACGCTAACTGCAATCCTTCTACCGTTTCGCTTTTGAAGCCACTTATTATATACCTACTTTATATTTCGTATTACTGAACAGTACAGTTCAGTTTAATTCAGTTATGGTGAGTTAACTTGCCAATTAATTTAAAATGTTGTACGTTAGTATAAATTCCATAAATTATATGAAACTTGCAGAGCTTTAAGTTATTACTCAACATTTTAATGTTATTGATTAATACTACAAACTGCTAAATGTACTCTACGACATGTATGGTTCACTCGACAATTGAAATATTATTTTTTTATAAATAAAGTAGAACCTCGTTTACCCGGACTGGGACCAGGGCCGATCCGCATTAACGAAAATCTGGGTTACCAAAAAACTGACTGGAAAACGATAAAAAGCATATAAAACATCACTGAAATACTTTAATGGACTTTACACTTCTGCCTAAAAGCACTACCCTACATATATATATATATATATATATATATATATATATATATATATATATATATATATATATATATATATATCCTGTTTATTTGCATTATACACAATATAGCTACAAACTAGTTGTCATAAGAAAAGGCAGTGAACTTCTCTGTCTCCATTAAGGGTATTTGCTTAGGAGTGAAATGTGTTTAACGCCCGCTTTTACTGCATGCGGCACTGTAGGCGGTGACACTGATGAAGATGGAGCACTGGTGGAAATTAGATGGCGGGGGAAACCGGAGATCCCAAAGGAAACCCGCCCCAGTGTCGCGCTATCCACCACAAATCTCACCTTGCGGTCGCCTGGGATCGCACCCGGGCCATCTTAGCTACAGTTGTGTGGTCTAACCACTCAACCATGGCGCGGCCTATCGCCTATGAGCAGCGCGATCTCGCACCCGCTTTAACATTAGAAGTTCACTTAGAAATGTTTCGGCTTGACTCTCGAAATAAAGCATCAGTTTCTCTATGTTTGTTACTGCTTGTCCGTGTGTCATAACCACAGCTGGTTCATTAACTCTGAATGTGAATACTCTTTATTTTCATTTTCAGTAGCACTGCATGTTGCAATAATGCCTTCTTCTACAATCACTTTTAACCTCCGTCACTGTCAATTTGCAACCAACTGACACTGTCTTCTTCACCAACAACGGAATAGCCATCGATATTTTTAAAATTGTCTGTAAAATCTCCCTCCTTACTTAATTTCTCTCTTTAATTTTACGTCCTCCAACGTTAAGACATATCGGACGGTGAATGAAATGGGTGAAATGATGCTCAAATGAGCCCAGTGTCTATGGAGCTTAGAGATACCCGTTTTATGTTTAATGTTTTTTTCTGGAAAGTCATACACACCAGACCATTACTTTTTCCATAACTTTATCAAAGTTTCTCTTCCAACCTGGTCCGAGCATTTGGGGTGAGTGCAATGAATTCACCCGCTGGCAAGAGAATTCGTATAATGCACCTGCTGAGAATAACATTTTATCATCCCTAAAACGAGTCTTTATTTAGTACACTAAACAACATTTTTTTTAATAAGACCTGAAGTTTTCCTGGAAACTAATATATTCAATATATTCTCGGGAAGCAAGCCAGGTGGAAAGACGATTAGAAATCGACGTTTCGGTAGCGTACATCACTCCCATGATGAGGACATGTTTAAGAAATGTTATAACCACTAAATAGATATGACACAGAAATCAACAAAGACAAAACACTACCAATACTTGCATCACTGAACAAAAGACTTTGCAGTGAATTAAATACCAGGTCAGGAGATGGCGTGAGTGTAGAAAACTAATTTGGTTAGAGAATCGTAGCTACTTAACTTGATGATCAAGCTGTGTAAATCTGTACTTCTTAAGCCGATTGATTTCCATTTTAAGGACGGTTTCCAAGAGGAGCTGAACTGAAATCCAGCATCGCATACTTTTACCTGGCTTCTTTACCGATAATTCCGTGAAAACATATCTTTTTTTTTTCAAAACTCGTCTAAGTTATCCGGTTATCCGGGTTAATGAGGTTATACTTTGTTCTCTTACCCGGTGATACATGAGTAGATTTTTTATAAGTTTTTAATTGTAAAATTTTCGCTTACGTATTGCATAATCCCTGACTAAAGAATCGTCTAGTCTTGTAGAAGTTGATTTAGAATGAAAGATTAAAATGGCATTAAAAATGAAGGGTATAACTGTGTCATATCGGCGTCATGAAAATACTTGTTTTTACACAATTTAAGGTGGTAGCCATGCACCGCCAAGGAGTTCACATGTGCTCAATTGAGTTCTGTCTACCAGGGCCGTTGTTGTATAAAAATTAACGATATCTACTTCCTCTTTCTTTACTTTTTTGCAAAGTATTTTCCTTCTGCGTAAATGACAAGGTGAACTTCAGACGCAAGTCTTCAAACCCATGGCTGCTTTGCTCATATTCTAGTCTAGATTGGGCATGTTTTTGGAACAACTAGGGCAGCCTTCAGAAAGCGTGATTTGACGGTTTCCAGGGTTGCTAGTTCTCTTAAGCACTTTCTATGTGGTTATCAATTCCACATGTATCTGTAGGGACTATTTGTGCTTCTAACAATCCATTGCTGTTTACAGTGACAGTTTACTTATTGACCTGATGTGAAAGCTGCTGCTCTATATTTAAAGTTGTGACCCGTTTCTCCATTCGCAGCAGATAGGATGCACGTTGACTGTTTCGAAGATCCAGGTCGGGGAGCCAGATGTAACAGCGTTACTTCGCTGTATTTTGAATTGTTTCTTGATGACTGAGTTTGATCAAATAAGAGTCATGAAATCTCTTTTTTTCAGGTATGGTTTCTAATGACATAAATAAAATTTTAGATAAGTCCGATTTCGTAATATATAATTTAATTGTATAATCTGGATTACATTTTAATGGAACTTTCTTTCTTAATCAATCACTGCAGGTTACCTCCAACTCATTGATAAATCCTTATTTTCCTAATAAATCATTTCTGTTAGTTACTTAAAATTCCTCACTTCTATACATCCACTCATCACTATCAAGAATCCCGAATATCTCCTTTCTGAAGATTTTTAATTTTCCGTTACAAAAAATTTTTATATTCACCGCGACATTTTTCCATCGTCATGAAACAAGATTACAGAACATATATCTCTGAAGATTATTGATTTTCTTTTCTCCTAGCAACCGTTCATCATTTTTATATTGTCCTTACATGGCCCACTAATACTCAGATCAGAAAACAAAAATTTCCAACTGGATATTCATATAAAAAGTTCCAACTAAAACGTACCGTTACAAAGTGTAGTCTGTACGACCTGGCTGTGGTTGACTGATCAGTCCCAAGTAAAAGCATAATAGATAGCAGAAAAAATTATAATAACATGAAACTCAGGACAAAAATGTTGTAAATCTCATTCCTTTTATGCATTTGTGAACCTAAGAGTAAGCCTTCAACATGCCTTTTTTAAATTATTATCAAAAATAAAAATATAGAAACATCATTAGAGGATAGAGTCCGTAGTAATCATCAGATGACAGTTCAAGTTATTATACCTTGGTTTAAAGAGGTACAGGTTAAAAATTTTAAATGCGTTAAGTAGTATGGATTTGTAATAAGAAGTTGAAAATTAATATGTATTTTTAAAGCCGTGATAAACTTTTGTTATTCGAACTGTCCTACAACATAAGAGTACAAAACTCCATTCAAGCACGCTAGGCAAGTTTAGAATTTGTAGGTAAGTGTTAAATACAAGGGTCATGCAAAAATTAGTGGCAACACTACCTGCACTACCACTGGTTCTATCAGCGGCAAATCTTGTAATCTGATAGCAATGAAGAATGAGAGCATCTGTTGTTAACTGTGAGTTGGAACACTGTAATTTAATTAAATAAGACGTTTTTAGAAAGTTTTACAAGAGGTAACAATGCTTGACAATGTCATACAGAATTATTGGAAGCTTGTGGTAGACAGACTTTACCATATCGTACCGTGGCTAGGTGGATGAATACATTCATATAGGAGGGGAAGACGTTTATCAAACACGGGAAGCTGGCAGACCTTAATCAGCAAGTGATGATGTGCATGTGAATGCTCTTAGTGCACTGCTGGAAGAATATCGTTGTTGGACTTGTATTGAACTAGATAGGGAAAATGAAATTACCATTTAGAGAAGTTTGCTTTAGAACTAGAGAGGAAATTATAGCAGCAGTAGAGCAGTCTGTTCGAATATTTTCACTGGTCGACAAGGTTTTTTTTCACAAGAGATCGGAATAGTGAATCTAGTGGCATTTACCATCCTGAATTCAGATATGTAGTCAGAATTTTCCCATCAGGCATAGTTTTTCTGCAAAAGCTACTTTTCAAAATATGATTTTAGCGTTTTCTTTGACCTGTCACAGGAACCGTTACCTCATATGTAGCTATTTTACTCAAGCTGTATTATTGAAATTATTTGCAATGTCATGCTGAAGCGCAATAAAACATGACTGCAGGTTCATTGTTGTTGTTTAGACATGTTCAGACCTGTTTGGCATTGTGATGTCAGTATTGAGCTGACTGTGAGATTGTTGAGTAGTGAAATATTTCCTTCCTTTCTGTTTAGAAGTGTATTGTGTATGTTGTGCATGGTATTTCTGTGCTTTATTTTTTCATCATGCCAAGAATTTGTGTAAATCATGCAGATAATTTCTGCTATATTTGTGGTGAGCTGACCTTCAAATCTCAGAGGCGAAATTTGACCCCACTTGTAAAGAAGTGTTATAAACTTTACTTTGGCTGTCAAGTTGGTGATTTTGATAAGAGCTGGGCCCCAAATACATGCTGTGTTTCGTGTGTTAGACTGCTGACTGGGTGGAAAAATGGTACACATCACATGCCATTTGCAATTCCCATGATTTGGAGGGAACCGAAGGATCATTTAACTGACTGTTATTTTTGTTTGACAAATATTAAAGGAATCATATCTAAAACAAAATATACAGTTAAGTATCCGAATTTGCAATCTGCAATGAGACCTCACTTACACAGTGAAGAGTTCCCCGTACCAGTATATGCAGATACGACCTTAAGTGATAACTCTCGTTCTGACCTGACTGAAACTCCAAATGATTCAGATGAAAATAAAAATGATCTTACATATGAAGCCAGTAGCTGTTCATCAGAACCATACTTTCCCAATCAGCAAGACCTTAGTGACCTGATTCGCGATTTAAATCTGTCTAAACAGCAAGCGGAAGTTTTAGCTTCCAGACTCAAAGGGTGGAATCTACTCCAAAAAGATGTAAGAATTAGTAGATATTGTAGCCGCAATAGTGTTTTCAAAGTATACTTCTCTGAAGAAAATGGTACTGTGTTTTGTAATAATATCTGTTCAGTTATGGAAACTCTTCAAAGCTATGGATAAACTTTCTGATGGATTCTTGTACTTGAAATCGAAATTCCCCAAAGTCAGTGATGCTAAATTGAAAGAAGGAGTTTTTATAGGACCACAAATCCGACAATTAATGGCTGATGAACATTTCGAGTGACTGTTAAATCCACTGGAGAAAACAGCCTGGCAGTCTTTCAAAAGTTTGTGTTGCAATTTTCTTGGAAACCATAAAGCAGAAAACTATCGTGACATGGTGGCTGATCTTCTGCATTCTTATAAAGCTATGGGATGCAACATGTCTAAAAATTCACTTCACTTGGACTTCTTCCCCGAACTTGGAGCTGTCAGCGATAAACACAATGAGCGTTTTCATCAGCAAATGTCTACAATAGAGAACAGGTACCAAGGCAAGTGGAGTTCCAATATGCTGGCTGACTACTGTTGGACTAAAATGAGAGCCGTTCCAGATGCAAAATATACCTGAAAATCACTATCTACCACTTTCTAGGTAAGTCAGAATCAGTAGTTATAATTTTGAGTTAGATAGCTAGTTACGGATTCTTTGGAATATTATAAAACATTCAAATGAATATCACACAAAACTCCTGCCCGATGGGGAAAAACTGTAATTATATTTGAATTCAGCACGAAAAATAATTTTAGAGTCTGTTATTTTAATTCTTGTGAAAGAAAAAAAGTTAAATTTTGTCGACCAGTGTTAGGACAAAAGCTGCGGATGGCATCCGTTGGCCACCTGATGTGTGTAGGCGAGCTTTTCATGTTGAAGGAGATTATTTCTAAGCCCTGCAATAATGTGACTGCTCCATAAATGTGCTATTTGTTGCTGATTCAAATGCTGCCACTAATTATTGAATGACCTAAGCATATAATAGAATTTTTTGTGATCTCGTTGCTTAATTTTTGTTAAACCACTTAAACAATTTTAACTTGCATGAAGAAGATTGAAAATAGCCAAACTTAGTTCCTAGAAGCTTAGAAGCTTTATAAAGCCCAAAATGAATAAAATAAAATTCAACGCCCAAACACTGAACCTGTGTAGTATTGAGCATATGTGTATAGGTCACATTTGGAAAGTGTAAATTGCTTTGTATGTTTCTACAGTGGTGAACTCTCTTACTCATGTACTTAAACTAGTTTAATATGAGATCAAGGAATTGCCAATAAAGATGTCAGAAACCTGGTTGTAATATAAATAGATGCGAATAACTTTCGTTCAACCTAAAGTATCCAAAATGTCATCCAAACCGAACAAATATCCCAGGTTTGTAGACAAGGAATGGAAACTATGGTTGAGATATTGCTTATTTGTAAGATTTTCTTTAAATTTATAGGTGATGTGTTGCAGAGTATAAAGTTAAATACTACAAGCACTGTTTCTCTGTGTGTAACAGATTGAAAAGAGGAGTAGCAGAACCTTCTGAAAGTTGGGGACAGCATATCATTCTCGCAA
The DNA here is from genome assembly GCA_030765055.1 of Mantis religiosa. Classification (NCBI taxonomy): domain Eukaryota; kingdom Metazoa; phylum Arthropoda; class Insecta; order Mantodea; family Mantidae; genus Mantis; species Mantis religiosa. The sequence goes on along the minus strand of CM060952.1, from coordinate 50,226,723 downwards.
GGGTCTAAAAGCTAAATACATAAGCTGCTTTGAAAGTCGCGTGTGCAGATTCTTCGGACCAACTACAGGATGGACCTTACTCGTTTTCGGCATCGATATGTACTTGAAATACGATTGTGGGGTCGTGTACATCACGAGAGACACTGTTGCGTTTAGGGAGAGGCATGGTGCTCATTATATCATTCTACATTGGCTGGATTCTCGTCCAGCTCTACTTTTCGCATATGGGTGAGGTCGGCAAACCGATTGGTAGGCCAATACCCACAAGATTTGGAGTTCACAGCTGCCTATTTCTCTGGAGAAGGAAAGAGTTCTGCAGTGTGAAAGCATTAACAAAATATATGAACCATTATCTGTGGTCGTGTTTACCTGACGTGGTTCCCAGAATCCCATTCTATATTGGGCGTGAAAGACAGCTTAATTTTGCTCAGATGTCTCTTCATCAAACTTGAGGTTCTTTTATGTGTCGTAAATCTACGACACGACCACCAGCTTTACTTCCCTTTCGAAGGAAGCCATGCTAAGAATGTTACGCCCAAAAAAATTGTCGTCTCTCCCGCGGTTTGAACCCATGACCTAGGTGGTTCGAAATTACATTTTACACAAATGCAGAATTTATGTTTTGAGCAAAGTTTGTTTCTTTATTCCTCGCAGCGTCAGTGGTTACCTGTGATCGTAACCTATTACACAGCCTCTGTTTATACAACTGGGTCTTTTGTTTTCGGCTGTGTTTAATGTGCCAGTCAAGTCAGAGATAGCTAAAATTTACAGAAGCCTTAATCTATACTCTAAGCGCAAGATAATCAAATTTGCCAGAAAACAAATGCAGTTTCCAGTACATTATGTAGATGGGTTTCAACAGCTTAGCATTAACGGCAAGCTTAAGTGACTTTCTCAGTAAGTGTTGAGCCTTCATTTACTCAAGTAGGTACTTCAAATTGACGGTGAACAATGAAGAAGAGAATCTACATAAGCATAAATAAAAAAATTAATTGAAAGTTAACTAGTTGCGACTGATTAGCCTCATATAATTTGAACCTGAAAGGTATAATAACACAAATTAACTATTCATGACATTTTGGTGAATACATTTTCCAATATTTTTGGCAAAAATAGTACCATTACTAGTATGAAGATCTTCACAAGCTTATCTTGGGGCTTAAGCTCGGACTTTTCCTGTTCTGAATAAATCCTTATACACTTATAACATGGATAGCCCAAAACAATTAACAGTAAGTAACAAATGTATAAAATCAATGAGCCATTTCGTAAGGTAATGCAAAAGCACTAATCAGAACGTAGTAACATTGTTTATCTTTAATGTATGACCCCGTCGCAACAACATGCCCATTCTGCTGTGACGTAATTAATGGGCAGTGCCATCTTCTGGGCTGATACAACCTTGTTCGGTCGATATCGCGGTCCACAAGCCCATAAGAATCTCTTTAGTTTTCGGGTTATCGCCTTCTACAGGCAGAAACTTCACACGGAATGCCTCCGGGGTATATAACAAATTCTCTGCTGAGATTTCTATCTACAACCCGGAAATACCAAGGTCGAGTAAGCCGGAAGCCATACTTACTCCTGTACACTCAACAAATATCATAAATATCCGTTAATCACTTTATACAAAAGTCTGACTGTTGGGAAAATGTTCTTTGTTTGAGTAGTGGTCCTGTAACACGCCCAAGAAATTGTTAAGCTTAGCTTTTTATGTGTTTATTCATTTGTTAGTTTCTTTACGATCGTTGTCTTCTCCAATCCACTTAGTTTCAAGGTTGCAACATTGGAATCAGCAGATAAAAGAGTAATTAGTGATACCGTCTTGTTTCATTGGTTTATAGTTAGCAATTGATGTTATACTATCATTTGATTAGTTGTCGCGTTACTTTGTCAGTTGTATGTCGCTGACCAATAAACACCCTGCAATGCATATGACTTAGAAACGAAGTACTTCTTGTTTCTTTGTATAGCCACCTCTATGTAATCCTATCGGAGATTTTTCGTGGTGTGTAATTGTTTGGTGATATCTATTATCTGTTTAAGTAATATAGACAATGAATGGTTTGTAAATCATGTTCAAGAGGTCCCGAGTTCGAATCTCGGTCAGGGTGAGTTACTGGATAAGGTTTTTTTCGGGGTTTTCCCTCATCCTGAAAGACAAATGTCGGGTAACTCTAAGCTTCATGGACCCCGGGCTCATATGAGCATCATTTCACCCATTCCACTCATCGTGCGATATGACAACGTTGGGGGACGTAAATTACAACAAAAAAAAAAAAAAAAAAAAAAAAAAAAAAAAAAAAAGATTTGTAAATGAGCCTACGATTCACGGAGCTTAAACTTGCAGGACATTCCTATTTGGATGAGGGAAAACTATGAATAAGCTTTTGACGATTAAGCTGTCCTAAGATTCAAACCCGGACCGACTTGAATGTCAGGCAGACATGCTATCCCCACACCACAATGTAGGACTGACACTACTATAAACTCGCTGAATTTGTATATTTCCTTATATTGTTTTTCCGACTTTATTCTACCACACTGCTACCTTCATTTCTAAAATTCTACTTTTCATACTTCCTGCCAGAATCTAAACCGAGAAATCTTGATTTGAGAAGCCAGAAGTCTCTACGCTGGATTCCAGAGGCTATCCATCCTTAAGGGTTAGATTGGAGAATGGCCAAACACCCTTCACTAAAAATGAATGGGTTTTATCATGCTCTTCGGTGTTCTTCGATATACTTTTATTTATCTTAAATACCACAAATGTTAAAAGTCAGACATAGCTTTAATCTTTGTATGAGTAGGTTGGTGTTGAAGAGTCGCACTTAATTTCTGTTGTTCTTGAGCTCCGAAAACAACAGAACTTAAGTGAATACCCTTCAACACCACCTACTCATACAAAGATTAATACTTTTATTTGATAAGCTTGATATTTTGAATGGACAGGTCGAATATTTAAGCTTAGATAAACAGAAACAAAAATGTAGCGATAGAACAAATGAAGTCTGGCCTGCATGTTCCTATATATGTGTGGGATAACCACGTGAGCTCTGCATATACCTTAATTAGTTTACTAATATGGCTATACATATACAGGAGGAACAAAGGACTATTAATATATTGGCCATAACTTTTATATAATAAATGAATCTGACATTTTTGTTACAATGAGAGGTACAGATCCACCAGCTTGAACAAACGACAGTACTCAAATGGGTGAGGATGTGAACTTCAGTAACCGTTTTAGATGTTCTGTTTGTCCTTAATAAATCATCAAGGTTTTGTTCAAAAATTTCTTTTCTGAAACGAAAACTAAAGAAATTATTGGGTATGGAAGTATCTGCAAACGCACTTAATGAGGCAGAGAAAGGAACATTAGAATAATGCAGTAGAAGAACATGGACAAAATTTGATCCCTCGTAACACTGAAGGCAAAGCAAAGAAAGTATACTTATTAAATAGTTAACAAAATGCAACCGACCATGAACATCTTGTTAAAAAAAACAATCCTAGTTGGTATAGAGTCTTGTGACTTTGTGGGTTCGTAGAATTAAAAGTCTGGTTTGCAGAAATTCAAAATGCTCTTTATTACAAGTAAAAACACACGTTGCACAGCCCTGCCAGCAACAGAATTACGTAACATACACAAACGCAACCTTCAAGGTCGTGTGCAATAGGTCCATACAGCTGCACACACACCATTAACAGCTCACTAGCGACTGACACCGCTCACTCGCTCGCTTGCTCGTCGTGCTGGCTGGCTGGCTGTTTTTAGCCAGAAGGTTTTTGCTGCGTGCCCACCCGTTAAGGGTTTTACCGCAGGTAGGGTATTGAATTTGGGATGTTGTAGGGTGAGATGTAGGTTTTTAGGTTTGTGTTATTTTATAAGGTTACAGTGTTGTACCTTCGGGTTAAAAGGACAGGATGCAATGCCTAGCACCCTGATGTTTCTTGTTTCGGTTAAGATTTGGCAAAATTTAGACGCCAAACAACTTAGGAGAATTATGTGGAGCTGAGTTTTAGCTGCTGATAGGAATAGCTCCTGGGTTATCTTGGATTCCCGCAAGCCATTCGGGGTACCCGATGTAATCTAGAGCAGCATCTAGTGGGGTCATAATCTCCCAGTGATCTTACAAAGGCGCTTCTATGATTTGGTACATTGGCGTATAATTTTGATGCCCGGCGCCTAATTTCATCCTCCACGTATGGAAGACCCGAGGCTTCATTAAGCAATCTGGTGGGAAAGTAGCGACCCACAGAAGAAATAGACCGTAATCCTCTATTCTGTGCACGTTGGAGCCACGCCAACAGCTATCTGCGGCCATGTCCCAGGTCTCGCAGGCATATAGCATCGCAGGAAATACCAGCGCTCGGAAGAGGCATTACCTCAAGCCAAGCGGTATCCAGCTCGACCCAGCATTGGATACCCTAGAAGCAATTGCTCCCTGTACCCTTGCCGCTAGGTCCCTGATGTCCTGGCGAAAGGTTAGGCCCCTATCCAATATAACTCCTAAGTACCGGACAGAGTTAGTCCACTCTATCCTTCGGCCTCGGCCTTGGGGCAGTCTGCGGGGGTGTGGTGCTTTGTAAAAAGTATGGTGTGGCTTTTCTCCGGATTTACGGACATCCGCCAACGCTGATACCACTGTTGAGCGAGAGGGAGGTGTCTCTGTATTGGGTTGAAGGCTCTGAGGATGTGTTTGTTTTGCAGAACAGAAGCACGTCGTCAGCGTATTGTGCCATTACGACTCGTGGCTCTGTGCGGAAATCTGCCATAAAGACATTGAATAGCGTGGGAGATAGTACAGAGCCTTCGGGGACTCCACCTCTCACTGGTCCAAATGTTGATGTTTCCCCCGCAACTGTGACTTTAAATGTGCGGTGTCGCAAGAAGCTGTGTAGAATGTTGATATTTTGTGTTGGGAGCCCCAGTTGGATCAATTTATAAAGGAGCCCATGCATTGTCGTAGAGAAGGCCTTCTCGACATCCAACGAAACCGCAGCCGTGAAGGCACCTTCCTGGAAGCCCAGGGCGGTGGTCTCCACCACACGCGGTAACTGCTGGACTCTCGAGTGCCCAGGACGAAATCCAAACTGATGGTCGGGGATGGCTTGAATGTCTCCCAGAATGGGAGAACCTGAGAACTTTCGAGAGGGTGGAGAGGAGGCTGATGGATCGGTAGCTGGAAGGGTGCCCCGGATTATTCCCAGGTTTCAATATGCATATCACCTGACACCGCTTTTACAGCTGCGGCGCTTTTATATCCCAGCCATTGTTTCTAGAATCTACAGGAACGCTTGATAAAAATTGAGACGGCATCAGAAGAAACGAACCTTCCAGACATCTATCTCTCTCTTTTCTTTCTCTCTTTCGGCAAACGTTTAGCTCCTCGCCGCATTAACTGGCTCTTTCGCACGCGCCGGCCGCGACCCGCCACAAAATAATGCCTTGCGACAGTCTTACGAATCGAGTAAAACAACTCTGAAAAACAAAGAATGCAAGTTTTAAATTTTTGAATGTGGTACTAGAATAAAAACTCCCTGGGGGATCTGAAACTTGTTTAATAAGGTCGGGTAGTCAGGGACACAATACCATATTATCATAAACGTAATAAAGTTTAATGAAACAAGAATAAAAAACATGAAAGATCACGGTCTAGTGTGAATATTAAAAATGCTCTTCATCCCTTACTGTATTTAAACAAAGCCGCAAGTATAAACGAGCCATTAGAAGATCTTAGTGGCACGCATAGTCGCTGTTTGGCAGTAAAAGATGCTCACTTCAAACACTTGTGATTGTAAGAATTGATATAATAGTAAAATAGTGACTCTGAAACCAACAGTTGTCAGAAACCTCTTGTGCAATAAATCAATTTACTTTCGTGGTTCATTAATACACTAAATAATACTTCTATATCCCAAATTTCTAAGTTTTTCATTAAAAAAATAGGGTTCGAAGTTGATTGGTATGAGTTTATCTTAATAAATAAGTCTTACTTTAGGTCCTCAGAACATCTAACTTTATACCATAGATTCATTTAAAATTCCGAACTTCACTTTCTGACACCAATTGGGGTTAACTCCGGTACTATCCCTTATTTGTTTGAAGGGTGACTACCTATTTCTGATGAGAATAAGAAAGGTCATCGCATATTTTTATGTATTCTTAAAAGGAACACCTACCTACAGAGTTTATAAGCTGTCAACACGAATGAAGTATGTATGACAATTAAAAATGTAAACATTACAACGTGGTTAACAAGAATAAATGAACATCAAAGAAAATGCAGGATGGTAACAGATGAATATTTCATATTAGCATAATGATCAACGAAACTGTACTTATTGACACAATTATAGTCGCAAAATACCTTCTAAATGTTTTAAGCGCGCTGGGAGGGCGATGGGCTTCAAAAAATCGATTTTGTGTTTTAAGTGTTAAAAATTATATAATTCTTCAGCTTTAAAAGATATATATAGCAATAAGATATATATAGCAATATATATAACATAGGGTATCAGCTGGTATTAAAGCCCTTTAATCCATGAATTTAAAGATGGCGGCGCAATGACACGCCCACTTTCTAATGTAGTATGAAGGGAAAGATTCTTCCAGATGGCAAATTACTTGCAGGTCGTGGAGGATTAGCAGACAGTGGGATTGGCCTCCTCCAGCAGTATTATGGACCAGCTATCAGCATAAATACAGGCAGAAATGAAAAAAGCTATTTGGGTCATTTATTTTCATAAATTATCCACAGATAGTAATCCACAGGTTTGTGTCCTAAAGGTGAAGATACATGGTGTGGCTTTCTAAGAGCTCAGATTAGGAAAGAAATTTATAAACATACACTCACTTCCAGAATAGATTCTTTTGTCAATTAAACCAGTATTTAGGGAAGTTTCTCAAGATGAATTACTGAGAAAGTGCTTGCATGGTCGAACCCAAAACCCAAATGAAAGTTTTCATCATATAATATGGGAAAGAATTCCAAAAACTGTGCATGTTGGGCCAAAAACTTTTAAAATTTGTGTGTATGATAATGTTATTTGTTATAATGATGGGTGAAGTGGTAGGCATAAAGTAATGTCAAAAAATGTGTATAAAGGTTGGTTAAAATATGAGGACAGCATGTCTAAAAAAAAGATGTGCATCGACTCTCAGAGGCAAAAAGAACAGCTCAGTTGCTTGAAAGTAGAGCTAGAAGTAAGAAAAGGAAAAGAAAAGATGAGGAAAACCTAACTGAGCAGGAATATTGAGCAGGCATGTTCTGAGAGTTTGTATAATTGAAAAAGTATGGTGCTTAATCTTTTATCGTGATTTCCCAAAACCTTGATGTTTGATAATTTAGTTGCATGTTTCTCAAACACTATAAACGATACTGGTAAAACATTTTAGTGATTATTTTTTAATGTTGCCTGAACACATTAATCTAACTTTTATATTCATGTGATTTATAAAATGTAGGGAAAATAAAATTCAGTTCTTAAAAATATTATGTGTTTTTTTTAACATAACTAAATAATTTTTCATGTGCATAGTATAAATTATGTTTGCTTTCTATTTAGTTTAGATTATAAAACTGTGCCTTGTGTTATTTTGTAAAAAGATTGGTGCCTAAAGCTTTAAATACCTACAAGGAACCTAGACCTGAAGTATAGGGTGTAATACTTTTTTAAGGATACACAGAGTGCCTTAGGCCCCTTTTACAAGGAACTGTAGGAACTTAATGTAAATATTATACAATCGTTAAATGCATACATTCTTATACTATAATCATACCAAATTTCAATTTTTGCAATGTTTAGTTTTTGTATATTTATATTTTAATATTGTTAAAAACTAGCACTCTCTGGATAAAAATAACCTCCCAGTGCCCTTAAAATGTTCAGTGACCCTGTTATAAGAATAGTAAACTTGCTACATGGTACAAAACAAATGAGGTATCATGCAATGCATATCCATCCTTTTCTATGCCATAGACTCATCTTTCTCTCCAGAAATGATGTTTGCCTGAAATTCGTAGCGTCAGCGTTCACTTTTCAATAAACAGTAGCAATAGCCCCGTACTTCTTTTTATTTGCTGAATCGAGCTGTTTTGACTTCAATAAATGTTTCCTATAACCGACATTGAGAGAATAGCGTGCAGACTGCTAAATGCTAATCCATTGGGAACGCTTAAACTGTGCATTCCGGGAGCTCCAGTGCTTGGAATGTCCAGAGCGAGTTGCGTGACCTCGGTTCGCTGGTTCCATTCAGCGTGGTTATCGGTCTGTCTATTGTTATAGTGCGTACATTACTCACCAGATAGTGGTGTGAGCATTGTTTCGTGACAGAGAACTATCTCATGTGGATATCTGTCAATATTTGTACGGGAAAGCGTACCTTCTCATTTTGGGAAATCTTTAAAACTAATGTCTATATTGTTTACGCCTCACCGAAAATATTCACCGGAAATTTAGGTTTTGAGAACCGCTGAGTTCAAAGACATTTTTAGAAACAAGTCTCTGTTATGTGTGTGTATGTACGAGGGGGGAAGGAGCTCCTTTGTCTGTGAACAGCTTCACTTCTCGAATGTGATACGAAGATTATCAAGAAAAGTCTCCTGTGCTGTGTAGCTTGGGATATTGCCTTTAAAATGGTCCTAATAATTTTGAATTAAAATACCATATATCAGCAATGTTAAAAAAATAAATGAATAAACTGAATTTTCAGGGAATAATCTCTAAAGCCCTGTTCATTCTGAATGGCCTTCTTGACTGGTAAAGACAAAGAGGTAGACAAAAGGCTACTGCATAGAAGTTTAGATATCGTTAAAGTTCACACCTATGCCGAATAAATTTTGGTTCAGTTAACCATTTTCCGAAAAAATCTTTGTCATTGACTTGTACGAGGTATGCCCAGAAAGTAAGTTATGTTTGGTAATAAAATTAAATTGTGTACAGATAACTAAAAATTATTTATTGCAAAACATTCTACAACTCTTAAACTACTTTTCCACATAACTGCGGAAGTTTTGCAGGCATTTACCATAGCGAGGCACAAGTTTTTGTATACCTTCTTTATACAAGTTTGCCGCCTGTGTCTTTAACCAGTTGGAAACATTTTCTTTCAGCTCTTCGTCATTGTTGAAGTGTTGACCGCCAAGGAAAGATTTGAGATGCAAAAATAGATTAAAGTCGCTTGTAGCGAGGTCAGGGCTGTACGGTGTGTGGGTCAAACACGTCCCAGCCAAATCCCTGTTGGATGTTTTTCGTCGCATTTGCAATGTGTGGTCATGCGTTGTCGTGAAGAAACGCAACACCTATAGACATCGCAAATTTGCCGATAAATTTCAATTGGTTTCACTTTCCTAGCATTCAGAAAACGAATCACAGATCTGATTTCACAAGCGGCGGAAATTTCAATCAACACCGACATTGTAAACAAGCACAACAAAGCGTACGTGGCTGACAGCGATCTCACAATGGCGCACGTTTCTTCTCCTTGATACAGAGCGTCTACCGCGCATGTGCGGAACTGCGATCGCAGCGCTGCAGCGGAGATATATAGAAACGGAACTTACCAGACGCCTCTTGTATTTTGCAATATAAAACTGGTCTTCGATACTCACAATACTTAAATGGTATGGACTTCAAATGATAGTTGAGGAAATTCAATCGGCACGTTTTTGATACTTCGGTGGTGTTTCTGCAATTTTTATTTTATTATGAAATCACAAAATATAATTGTCGCACGTAGAATATTGCAAAGCGCAAGAAATTACCAGGAATGTGGTACCGGCACAGTAATATGCAAGAAAATAATCCTGTGTCGGATTCAATGCCATTTAACAGTTCCTAGGAAGAAATAACTGCATGGGTCACCAATGGCATTGTTGTGGTGGCATTGTTGTGTGCGGCGAAAAGAGGGAGCTATGCACGTGAGCAGGAGAGCTGGACGCTTGCCACAACAATGCCATCGGTGACAATATCTCAACGACGATTTGACGCCTCCCTGTCTAGTGCAATGGATGCTGCAAAACAAATTCAAAATTTACAGAAATAGAATAACATTATCTGATAAATATTTGTGTATTGCACCTGCAACACTATCTATTTAGCACTCAAGAACTGATATATGACAAAAGAAATAGACCTTAACCTGAACGAGTAAAAACACTGGTATTTTTAAGAAAAACTTATAAAAGTGGACTGTTTTT